>LNAC01000531.1:1036-48274 GCA_002007465.1 Ailurus styani | reverse complement strand
CCCTCTGCCTGCCTCTCTGCCTCCTTGTGATCTCTCTCCCTCTGTGAAATAAATAAATAAATAAATAAAACCTTTTAAAAAAATAAAAAATAAAAATAAAGTTACAAAGGAGTTATTCCTTGTCTATGGCTCATAAAAATTACATCAAAGTTTCATGTGTTTTATGTAAATGGCACAAAACAAGTTTGAACACTCAGAATCACAAAGTTTTAAGGACCAAAAACATGCATGTGTTTTTGGCTGGGGGAAAAAGGGGAGTCTTAAAAGATAGAGATGGTTGGGGCGCCTGGGTGGCTCAGTGGGTTAAAGCCTCTGCTTTCGGCTCAGGTCATGATCCCAGGGTCCTGGGATCGAGGCCCGCATCGGGCTCTCTGCTCAGCAGGGAGCCTGCTTCCTCCTCTCTCTCTGCTTGCCTCTCTGCCAAATAAATAAAATCTTTTTTAAAAAAAAGATAAAGATGGCTGCATTCATATCCTTCCCTTGTCTTTTCCCCTCCCATCCACAAATCTAAGACTGATTCTCCAGTCCCAGACTCACGTTCCCTCTAGGGTGTGGCCCAAAAGGTGGCATGATGAAGTGGCTAAGAACCACTGATTGGTAGAAACTGACCAGGTTTGGAGATCCACTCATATCATGTAAACAGCACGGTTGTTTCCAGCTCCTTCTGTCCATCTTCTACTAAGCATTACTCCTTCAAGTCAATTTTAATTTATCTTTGAGCTTATAGTTCAAACTAAACTTTCTGTTTAGTCTTTACCGCTTCTACTCCTTTCTTCCCTAGCTTTCGGTGTTACTCTCTTTGTCATTGCAGGGGACTTGTGTGTGTGTGTGTGTGTGTGTGTGTGTGTGTGTGTGTGTGTGTGTGAGAGAGAGAGAGAGAGAGAGAGAAAGCATGGTACCCAAAAAGTAGTGAAGGCATTTTATAAGTTTGCTATACCTTATATATATTACCTCATTTAGTATGGCACATATATCTGTGTTTCCTGTGATTACTACTGAGGATATTAAATCAATATCAGCACCATGTACACTCATATAATTACCATCTTGAAAAAATGGATATTGCCAAGGAAGTTTAAGAAGCCTGCCTTCAGATGCGCATTTAGCATCTCAGCCCTAAATGAGTGGTTCTTAAACTTAAGCAAGCATTAGAATCACCTGGATGGCTTGTGAAAAAAGCAGATTGGTGGAATGTCCACAATAGTCAACCTATGGAAAGAACCCAGATGTCCATGAACAGATGATTGGATAAAGAAGATGTGAGATACACACACACACACACACACACACACACGTATGTATATATATACATATATATGTATATATACACACACACACAATGGAATATTATGCAGCCATCAAAAAATGAAATCTTGCTGTTTGCTACAACGTGGATGGAACTAGAGGGTATTATGCTAAGCAAAATAAGTCCATCAGAGAAAGACAATTATCATATGATCTCTCTGATATGAGGGATTTTAGGATCGGGAGGTTCCTGGGGGGAAGGGAGGGGAAAAAATGAAACAAGATGGGACCGGGGAGGGAGACAAACCAGAAGAGACTCTTAATCTCAGGAAATAAACTAAGCGTTTCTGGAGTAGAGGGGGGGTGGGAGGGATGGGGTGGCTGGGTGATGGACACTGGGGAGGGTATGTGCTGTGGTGAGTGCTGTGAATTGTGTAAGACTGAGGATTCACAGACCTATACCCCTGAAGCAAATAATACATTATATATGTTAATTAAAAAAGGGCAGATTGCTGGGCCCCATCCCCAGAGATTCTGGATGCCTAGGTCTGGGTGAGTTCTCAGATTTTGCATTTCCAAACTCCCAAGTTATGTTGATACTGCTGGTCTGGGAACACAAAATCAATCAGCCCCAGTGCTTACCCAGTTGTATTCAAATACTCTGAACATTCAAATCACCTGGGGCTCTTCTGAAAAACCCAAAGCCCATTCTGCACCCTATATCAATTACGTAAAACTCTCTGGGGTAAGGACCATGCATCGGTATTTTTCTAGCTTCCCAGCTGATCCAAACGTGCAGCCAAGTTTGAGAACCAGTGCTGTAGAAAGCAAAGCTAGTTTTTTAGATTTTTGTTTTTGTTTTGTTTTAGCAAGAGGAGAGAATATAATTACCTTGCGTAGAGTGTTGATTTTTTCACGTGCTTTCATATCCAAGTAATATCAGCGGATGACTTGCCACAGTTCCAAATATTTGTGCTGGTGTCGGGTAGAAGGTGTGGGTGACAGGGAAAATTTATAGTCAGACCAAGAGGGACCAGAAACTTGACACTTAAAAGTCAGGCCTTGGAGCTTCCAGAAATCTCCAATCAGAATATCCAAGAGAGGGCCTTAGAAGTAGCTCTTCTGATAACTGCTTAAGAGTTTATGATTTCTTTAAGCCAATGAAGGTTCCTTAGGCCAATCCGCTTGGCTCCACCTCCCCAGCTCATTTTCAGGAGCTATAGAAACGTTTTTTGTTCTTGCCTAGGTGCTCTCATTGCCTGTACTAGCACTAGAACAGTGCTTCCCCAAATGGTCTGCACGGCACGTATCACTGGTGGAGCTTCAACGATCCCAAAGACCATTTCCAACCTACCCACCCTGCAGAGATGGGGATTTAATTAGTCTTGGAGGCCATAGGCTCTGGAATTTTTAAAAAGATCTCCTGGTGATGATAACGTGCAGACAATTTGGGAACTACTGGGGTAAATCAATGAATCCTGTTATTGCTCCATTCTGATGGAGTTTCTGCTTGCCTTTTCCATCCAATTTGGACTCCAAATTCTTCACCTGCTCTAGGCACCTCTAGACACTATCTGCAACACCACAGAAGACATTCTTTCACTTGGGGTTTGAGGTAATGACGGAGGAGTTAGGGGGTAATGGTGGAACTTTTACCGTGGAACAAGAAAGGCACCTCAATCAGTAACTGACACAACTACCTAGTCCCTTGTTATTTAATGTATCGTCTGTGGCCAACATCATAAGCATCACCTGGGAACATTTTAGAATGGCATGTGCTTGAGGCCCATCCCATACCAGCTGACTTCTCAGGTGATTTGTATGCACATTACAGTCTGAGAATTCCTTTAAAAAAAAACTTTTTTTAAAGGGGTGTCTAGGTGGCTCAGTCAGTTAAGTGTCCGACTCAGGTCTTGATCTCAGCTCAGGTCTTGATCTCAGGCTCATGAGTTCAAGCCCCACGTTGGGGCCTACTTAAAAGAAAAAGAAGTTAGAGAATTACTAGTCTCCTTCCTTCAGGTCCTGTCTCTGGACCTATTTGGCAAATAAAAATACAGGGTACTCTTGGGCGCCTGGGTGGCTCAGTGGGTTAAAGCCTCTGCCTTCGGCTCAGGTCATGATCTCAGGGTCCTGGTTTCGAGGCCCACATCGGGCTCCCTGCTCAGTGGGGAGCCTGCTTCCTCCTCTCTCTGCCTGCCTTTCTGCCTGCTTGTGATCTCTCTCTGTATCAAATAAATAAAATCTTTTAAAAAATACAGGATACTCATTTAATATGTAGTATATGTATTTCCCATGAAGTATTGTCATCCTATATTTTACTTGGCAAACTTCTAGCCCCCCAACACTCAATGACTGATACTACAAAGATACTTATCATGGTTTTCCTCTGGGACATGACAGTGTTTTCTTGCACTTGATGTACTTCAAGTCATTCCAGATAGACACCTGGTCAGATACAGACTGGGTCCTGAGACCCCACCCCAAACACAGGCCCTTGAAGTCTAGCTGTCCTGCCAGGCGAACTCAAGCCTCATAAATCCCAACTGGCCACCCCTTGCTTCATCTCTAATACCTCCTATCTTCGGAGCTATGCAATTCCTTATCCAAATGTGGCTAAAGAAATTGCATCTCTCCCATTTTTGCCTGAATCTTCTTCTTTCATCACCTAGATCCTGAGTCATTCATTGAGCTTCTTCTGTGCTCCTTACAATGCGTTGCTTGGTCCAGACCAATTTTGCAGTGTAAAGGTCACTTCATTGAGGGGGGTGGCTTATACACCAATGGCAGAGACTTCACAGTCCCTATGTCCTCAGTTGTGCCATGGTAAGACCCCAAGCACAGAATCCTCTTAGTTCTACAAAGCCAGCTATCCCAGTTCCTAATTGGCTAATGTACAGACCTGTTCAAAATGGAAACTTAAGGAGGATTGTTTCATCTGTAAAATGCCTGAAGCTTCCTATCCGGGTATATACACTGTCTTGTAAACATGCTCCCTGCTAAGCTCAGTTTAGGTGGGAAGTAGCATATAGGCTGTTCAAGTCTGGGGATAAGAAAATAGGCTTAAAGTTGGCGACACCCAAAAAAGCCGCTTCAGTATGCAGAAGTCAGTGACTGTGTGCTATTTCCTGTATCACATGGTCAGACATTCCTGTTTCATTTATTCATTCACTCAGCTAGTCAGTTTCAAATACTCTGGGAGGAGATGTTAGGTCTTCCTCCCCCAAATGCACCTTTCTATATTGTTTACACACAGTCTCAGAGAAGCCTACACATGAGGTCGGTGGCCTCAAGGCTGAAAACATTTGTTCTACATGATGGACAAGAGCCTTGGCTCCTAGAGAAACATTAGCAACATCTCCATTATCATAATAATAATCCCATATATTTGTATAGTGCTTGATGGCAAAAACGCTTTCAGATCCCTTACCTCAGTGCAAATCTTTGGGGTAGGTATTTTGCTCCCTGTTATACAGATACAGCCCATCTTAAGATACGTAGCCATTAAACTCCACATTATTATAATCAAACTAATTCTCTGATATTGTGTGGCCCCCTAAAATCCATATAATCTGAGTTAAGATTTTAAAAATTACATATCAAATTGATGTAGGTATCTAAACATCATCACAGAAAAGCAAGAACAAGAGGGACATTGGATAACTGGTTGCCTACTTGCTTTTCTAGGAAGTGGTTCCATTCTATCTTTTATTCCTCATGTCCTTACCAGTTTTTTCATCTGTAACTCTCTGGTGGAAAGAGCTTTCAAGATGGAAGGACCCAAATTCAAATCCCATCTATGTCAAGTGAAATCAGGCAAGTCACAACTCTCTGGTCTCAGGTTTCCCATATTTAAAATGGAGTTAATAATAGTAGCAACTTCAAAGGGTTATTGAGAGAATTAGACACAATTTATGTATGTAAAGCATTCAGTGAGGGAGTGAGCAATAGTGCTCAAGAAGTAATAACTTCCTGTCCCCCAACAGAAATAACCGTGCAGCTCTTCATGCAGTACTGTGTTCCCCAAATGCCTCAAATATGGAAAAATGCTATTTCTCACAGTCTTTAAACACTATGAGCTACTTAAAAGAACTGGAATCTGGGGCACTTGGGTGGCTCCGTTGGTTAAGCATCTGACTCTTGATCTTGACTCATGTCATGAGATTGGGCCTCACATCGGGCTCTGTGCTGGGCATGGAGACTGCTTGGGATTCTCTCCCTCCCTCTCCCTCTACCCTTCCCCCCCCACAACTTGTGTGCTTTCTCTCTCTCCCTTTCTCTCTCTCTCTCTCTCTCAGAAAAGGAAAAAAGTACTGAAATCACTCAGAGTATGTACTCTGACCACAGTGGGATCAAACTAGAAATTAATAACAGAAAGATAATGAAAGATCTTCTGAACATTTAGAAATTAAGCAACATACTTCTAAATAATCCATGGATCACAGAGAAAGTTTCAAATAAAAATTTTAAAATATAGAGAACTGAATGAAAATGAAAATACAACCTATTAAAATATGTGGGATTCAGCTATACCAGTGTGGAAAGGCAAATGTATAGCAATAAATGCTAATATAAGAAAGGAAGATACATCTCAAATCAATAATCTAAATTCCTATCCCCTAAAAAAAGAAGAGCAAAATAAACCCAAAGCAAGAAGAAAGAAGGAATAAAATGATAAAGGTGCAAACAAATCAATAAAACTGAAAATAGAAAAACAGGAGAGAAAAATCAATGAAACAAACCACTGGTTCTTTGAAAAAAGTTCAATAAAAGACTGAGAAAGATGGAAAGAGAGAAGACACAAACAACAGGCACAAAGCAGGGATATCACTATAAAGCATGTATCCATTAAAGGAAAGATAAGGGAATACTACAAACAACTGTAAGCTCATTAATTTGACAACTTAGATGAAATAGAAACAAATCCTTGAAAACCACAAGTTACCAAACCTCAATGGAGTTAAAATAGGTATCCTGAATGGTCATATGACCATTATAGAAACTGTATTTGTAATTCATTCTACCAAACATTTAAAGAAGTAACTCCAAACTTCCACAAATTCTTTCAGAAAATAAAATAGGAAGCACTTTCCAACTCATTTTTCTGTGGCAAGCATTACCTTGATCCCAAAACCAGATACAGTACAAAAGGAAAAAAAAAGAAAACTAAAGACCAATACCTATTAAGAACTTTGATTCAAAAAATCCTCAGAAAGTATTAGCAACTCAAATACAACAATGTAGAAAAATACTAGCAACTCAAATGCAGCAATGTGTAAAAAGAATTATAAACAATGACCAAATGGGATTTATTAATCAAGGCTGGTTCACTGTCCAAAAATCAAGTCAATGAAAAAAAATCAAATGATATAATCACCATATCAACAGGGTAAAGAAGAAAAATCAAACGATCATATTAATAGTTACAAAACAAAAACAAAATTCAGAGCCATTGACAATATTCAACAACCTTTCATAATTTAAAAAACAAAACAAAATGTCTTAGCAAATTAAAAATGGAGAAGAACCACCTCAACTTGGTGAAGAGCTTCTACAAACCTAAAGCTAACATCATTCGTAATGGCGAAAGGCTGACGGCTTTTCCCCTAAAATCCAAAACGAAGCAATGATGTCAGCTTTCAGTACTCTTACTCAACACTGTACTAGAAGTTCTAGCCCTGCAACAGGGAAGAAGAAGAAACAAAAGGCATAAAGACTGAGAAGGAAGAAAAGGAAGAAATAAAACTGTCCCTATTTGCAGATGACATGACCGTATAAATACAAAATCCCAAGAAATTGACATGAAAACTCTTGCAACTTATAAATTAATTCACTAAGGTTGCAAGATACAAGATAGATACGTAAATATCAGCTGCATTCCTTATGCTAACACTGAACATCTGAAAACGAAAATGGAAAAACAATATAATTTACAATCACTTTAAGAATAATGAACTAGGTACATATCTAACAAAACATGTACAGGCTTGTATGCTTAAATTATGAAACACTGATGAAAGAGATCAAAGCACACCTAAATAAATGGAGGAATATATTGTGTTCATGAACTGGAAGACTCACCATAGTAAAGATATCAATTCTTTCCTAACCGATCTATAGATTTCATGCAATTCCTATCAAAATGTCAGCAAGGATTTTGGTAGAGATAAGCTTATTCTAAAATTTAGATGGAAAGTCATAGGCCCTAGAGTAGCAAAAACAATCTTGAATAAAGAGAAGAAAAAGGACGGAGGAATCACTCCACCTACTAAAGGTTACTCTATACCTACAGTTATCAAGACAGCGTGGTATTGGCCAAAGAATAGACATACAGATCAATGGAAGAGAATTGAGAACTTAGGAATAGATTCACACCAAGGTGCCCAATTGATGTTTCACAAAGATGCAAGCAATTCAATGGAGGTAATATAGTGTTTTCAACAAGTGATGCTGGAACACATGGACATACATAAGCAAAAGAATGAACCTCGATCTATGTCTCACACCTTATACAAAAGTGGGTCACAGACTTAACTGTCAAATATATGACTTTCAGGAGAAGAGAACACATAGGGGAAAATCTTTGGGAGCAGGGGTTTTTATAGTTGACACCAGAAGCACAAACCATAAAAGGAAACAAGTTGAAAAATTGGACCTTATCAAAATTAAAATACTTTGCTGTGAAAATGCTATGAGCTAGTTTAAAACATCAGTCCTGTATAATAAACGAAACATTAACATAATCAGGTGCTTCCAGGCATAGGAAATAGAACCTGGTTCAGTTTACGTGAAGCAGTGAGTCCATGGGCCAACTTTCCTTGGAGGTTAAGTGTGCAGGATATGCGCTATTGTAGTGCCCGAGTCACTTCCAGGGCACACATTTCCTGTGGCTCTGACTTTTCTAAAGGGTAAGTCAGCTGGAAACAACATATAATGAACATGCACATAGAATGCTGGGCTTTGGAAAAGAAGCACATTTGGGTAAAAGTAAAGAACTTTATAATGGCCTCACTTTTTTGCAGTTCTGACCTTAGAGCTGGTTGCAATTCCAAAAACATGGGTAAAAATTCCCTGGATTTTTAAAATCCCACTGACAGAAAGAAAGAAATGGCTTTGATTTTCATTGCACTTCAATCTCCCACTGCGGTCCAGGAGGAGGCCGACACTCAGTGGCAAAACTTGAAACCCAAGGCTGGCCTCTTTTTGATAGACAAAGTTGATTGAAGTGAACATTCTTGGCACCAGCTCAAAAAGTTTTGAGTTTCTAGATCCTGAAAGGAAAATTCTCTTAGGAGCCTTTCAGGTCACTGATGGGGTGGTATTGAGGGGGGTGCGGTGTAGAAGGGGACAGGAAGGGGAGAAGAGCTGCTGCCTGGCCTCGGGAGTTGATCTTACCTAACATTTACTAAACCTACTGTAGCAGGTGGGTCCACTAGTTTTGTTTGTTTGTTTGATGTAATCCTCACCACAGTCCTGGAAAGAGTAAATACAGGAGGATCATTCAAAACTCACGGAAGGGAACACACATCTATTGAGTGACTGTTTTATGTACCGGGCACTCTTCTATGCACTTTATACCATGGAACAATGCTATAGATACTATTAGCATTTCCATTTTACAGATGAGGTAACAGAGGCTTTGAGAGGAACTTCTCAGCTCACTCTCACGTTCTCCCTCTCTCTCCCTCTCCCTCTCTCTCTTTCTTTCCCTCTGTGTGTGTGTGTTGCATCCTGCAACAAAATATTCCCAATACAAATACTCCCCAAGATTCCTCATACAGCAGTTAAAAGGAGGGATGAGCTGCTAGCCATCAAGCATCCACCAAGGGCAGACAGCTGGAACTGGTGGTGGTCCCAGGAAGCCCAGTGACAGGGCTTGCTGTAGCTCCGAAGCAGGGAAAGCAGCATGAGATTGGCACAGTGTCAAGGGGTGAGGGAAGGGAGGACAGAACCAGAGCCCTAACTAGCATTTTTGGCGCCCGGGGCAAGCAGCGTGAAACTTGCCTTCTCTTCAATGGAAGCTGCTCTTGGAAGGGGGAGGGGCAGCCCTGTGCACAAAAGGTCCCCTGGCTGGTGCGCTCCCAGCCCTTGACCTCAGGCCTCTCGCTCCATCCATCTCTGCAACTGCCAAGGGGGCTGGCCTGGGGCCAGGGTGAGGCTTCCAACAGAGACCAGAGAGGTGGTGGGAGAAAAATGCGGTGCCCTCTAAATTTCTGTGCCCCAGTGACCCCACCCTAGCCGGACCTCTGGAAAGAACAGAACAGATCGTTGAGCTGAGAAGGGAGGTGAGGGAAGTCAGAGAGGGACTGACTGGAAGAATAGAGAGAGGTCAGGGGGCCATCAGTCACAGCAATGGGGTTGAACAAGTCTGCCAAAAGATGGAAAGTTTTGGTAAGTGGAAGGCATTTCAGAGTTCAAGATCTCAGAGGTGAAGCAGGCAATTCCAACTGATAGCAGTAGTTGGTGAAGTAGACAGGAGGCCCAAATCATAGGGTCGAAGAGGTCCATGAAGTGGGAGGGCTATTATTTGGGTCTGCAAGATTTTATTGAGCACCTACTATGTGCGAGGCTCTGCACCAGGCACTTGGGGTAGTGATGAACAAGTGATGAATAGTGATGAAGAAGACATAGTTTTCACCCTTCTTCAAATGTGAAAGACAAGCAAAGCAAATAAAATATAAGATAGAGATCCTCTAGGACCTCTCCAGATGCTCCACAGGACATGGCTCTTCTGCTCGAGGAACTTTCAGTTTATAGAGATCCACTCTACTACTAACAAGAACGAAGCACTTAATATAAGGAAAGAAGTACAAACAAGTATGTTTGTAACATGGAAAAAGAAATGATTTGTTCTGATATCTGAGGGAGAGGGTAGGAAAAGAAAAATCAAGAAGGGTTTCACGAAGGCATGGCATATTACAATGAGCAGGGTTTTGAAAGATAGAGATGGGAATGAAGGGAGAATTTTAGGCTGGAAGAACAATGTGAGTACTGTGCAAGCAGAAAAGCACAGATATATTTGAAGAATGGGGAGTAATTGGGCAGGTTTAGAGGTAAAGCTAGCAAAGGTGTTAGCAATGGTGAGAGGGTGAGTTGGGGAAGTGGTTTAGAAGGTATTTCCAGATGCAGGGTCTGGGTCATGGCAGTGAGAGAAGAGAGGCAGAAAGATCTATTTAGAAGCTATTACAGAGGGGCGCCTGGGTGGCTCAGTTTGTTAAGTGACTACTTGAGTCACAATCTCACAGGCCTGGGTTTGAGCCCCACATCGGGCTCCCCACTCAGCACAGAGTCTCCTTGAGGTTCTATCCCTCTGCTCCCTCCCATCCCCCTGCTCGCACTCTATTTCTCTCTCTAAAAAAATAAGATCTCAAAACAAGGAGGAGGAGGAGGAGGAGGAGGAGGAGGGGAAGAAGAAAAGAAGAAGAAGAAGAAGAAGAAGAAGAAGAAGAAGAAGAAGAAGAAGAAGAAGAAGAAGAAGAAGAAGAAGGAGAAGAAGAGGAGGAGGAGGAGAAAGAAGAAGAGAAAGAAGCAGCAGCAGCTATTACAGAGGTTCAACTGCAGCCAAGGTCCAGATGTAAGACAGTGGGAACGGAAAGGGATGGGGAATGGTGGTTACAAAAGGCACTGGAGATAGGGCTCACAGGATTTATCAATATTATTTAGCCATAACAAATAAGGAAACCTTGCCATTTGTGACAACATGGATGAAGCTGGAAGGCATTATGCTAGGTGAAATAAATCAGACAGAGAAGACAAATACTATACGACGTCACATAAAACCCACTGAACTCAGATACAGAGAACAAATCAGTGGTATTAAATGGGTGAAGGGGATTCAAAGGTACTTCCAGTTATAAAAGAAACAAGTTACAGGGAGCCTGAGTGGCTCAGTTGGTTAAATGTCCAATTCTTGATTTTTGACTCAGGTCATCATCTCAAGGTCTTCAGATGGAGCCCCAAGTCAGGCTCCATGATGGGCATGGAGCCTGCTGAATATTCTCCTTCTCCCTCTGCCCCTCCCCCACCTCAAATAAATAAATAAATAAATAAATAAATAAATAAATAAATAAAATAAGTCATGGGAATGACTTAGTACAGCATGGTGACTATAGTTAATAATATTGTATTGTAGAGTGCCTGGGTGGCTCAGTGGGTTAAAGCCTCTGCCTTCGGCTCAGGTCATGATCTCAGGGTCCTGGGATCAAGGCCCATATCGGGCTCTCTGCTCAGCAGGGAGCCTGCTTCCTCCTCTCTCTCTGCCTGCCTCTCTGCCTACTTGTGATCTCTCTCTCTGTGTCAAATAAATAAATAAAATCTTTAAAAAAATAATATTGTATTGTATATTTGAAAGTTGCTGAGTGAATAGATCTTAAAAATTCTTATCACAAGGAAAAATTTGTAATTACATGTGGTGATGGATATTAACTACACTTATTGTGGTGATCATTTTGCAGTATATACAAATACCACATCATTATGTTGTACACTTGAAACTGACATAATGTTATATGTCAATTATATCTCAATACAAAAAGATAAAAAATAATAACAATACTTAACATTTCTTGAGCTTGTTCTTTGCGCTAACTCCCAGAGAGGTGTTTTATATGCAATATCTCACTTAATCCCTCTATCTCAGGAAAACTTCCTCAGTAAGGTTTAGTCTGCACAGGATTGAGATCGCACAGCTAGTATGTGGCTATTGGAGATTTGAACTCAGGGTGATCTGCCATGCCATCAGCACTGCTTTGGAAACAACCCCACTGAGCTATGCTGTCAGAAACAAGGACCTATCTCCAAAGCAGAAGAAGGCAAGCAGCCCTCTCTTTGAGTTAGCCAAGTTTTGTTTTGTTTTGTTTTGTTTTGTTTTGTTATGCATGCACCTGTTCCTTGTAAAATTTGGAGCCATAATTACCAGGGGACAGGCACCAAATCAACCCAGAATCTGTTAGAAATAGCAAGAGCTTAAAGTACTCAGACACAAAGTAAATATACAAAAAGCAAGAGCTTTCTTTTTTTTTTTTAAGATTTTATTTATTTATTTCACAGAGGGAGAGAGATCACAAGGAGGCAGAGAGGCAGGCGGGGGGGCGGGAAGCAGGCTTCCCGCTGAGCAAGGAGCCCGATGCGGGACTCGATCCCAGGACCCTGAGATCATGACCTGAGCCGAAAGCAGAGGCTTTAACCCACTGAGCCACGCAGGCGCCCAAGAGCTTTCTTTTTTTTTAAGATTTTTATTTATTCATTTGACAGAGAGAGACACAGTAAGAGAGAGAACACAAGCAGGGGGAGCAGGAGAGGGAGAAGCAGTTTTCCCATGGAGCAGGGAGCCTGATGCAGGGCTCAATCCCAAGACTCTGGGATCATGACCTGGGCCGAAGGCGGCCACTTAATGACTGAACCACCCATGCGCCCCAAGCAAGAGTTTTCTTATCTATCAGCAATATCCTATTAGAAAATAATAAAAAACAAAATAAAACAATAAAAACAAATTCCATTCCCAGCAGCAACCATAAATTTAAAACTAAGAACAATCTTACTAAGAAATATGTATATGGGATGGCCTATATGAAAAAGTTATAAATAAACAAGGTAGTATAGAACCAAATAGACCATAAATCCTGAAACCATACTTAATTTTTACTTAGTGCTTACTACGTGTCATGTGCTGTTCTAAGTTCCTGTTTACACAGGTGTTAATTTACTTAACCTGTATACAAACCCTACAAGTCAGTACTAGTAGCATTCTCATTTTACAGATTAAGAAACTGGAGTACAGGGGTGCCTGGGTGGCTCAGTCAGTTAAGTGTCCCACTCTTAATTTTGGCTCAGGTTATGATCTTAGGGTCGTGAAATCAAGTCCTGCATCAGGCTCTGCACTAGGCATGGAGCATGCTTAAGATTCTCTCTCTCCTTCTCCCTCTACCCCTTCTCCCTTACCGCAACCCCCCAAGAAGAAACCAGGGCACAGAAAGATTAAGTAACTTTCCAAAAGCTCCACAGCTAGGGAATAGCAATGCCAGAATTTGAACTCAAGTAGTCTGACTCCCAAGGCTGAACACTTTACCAATACCCTGTGCTGCCCCACTGCACAATACTAGAGTGCCAAGATGCTGATTTTTCCCATAGTAAGTTATAAGTTTAATGCTATTCCCATAACCATTCCAGCAGGATTTTTTTTTAATTTTATTTTTATTATTTGCCCAAGGGGTACAGGTCTGTGAATCATCAGGCTTACATCTTTCACAGCATTCACCAAAGCACAAACCCTCCCCAATGTCCATAACCCATCCACCCTATCCCTACCCTCCCACCCCCCAGTAACCCTCAGTTTGTTTTNCCCACGACCCCCCACCCTGACTCTCAAGTTCCTCATATCAGAGAAATCATATGATAATTATCTTTCTCTGATTGACTTATTTCGCTCAGCATAATACCCTCCAGTTCCATCCACGTCGTTGCAAATGGCAAGATTTCGTTTCTTTTGATAGCTGCATAGTATTCCATTGTATATATATACACCACATCTTCTTTATCCATTCATCTGTTGATGGACATCTAGGTTCTTTCCATAGTTTGGCTATTGTGGACATTGCTGCTATAAACATTCGGGTGCACGTGCCCCTGCGGATCACTACCTTTGTGTCTTTAGGATAAATACCCAGTAGTGCGATTGCTGGGTCGTAGGGTAGCTCCATTTTCAACTTTTTGAGGAATCTCCATACTTTTTTCCAGAGTGTCCAGCAGGATTTTTATAAAGAAAACTTGAGAGGTTCTAAGTTCATTTAGAAAGCAATAGGCTAGAGAAACCAGTAATTATCTTATAATATTAAAACACAATTTAAAGCTACAGTAATTAAGACAATGTAGTACCAGAACTAGAGTTGAGAAACAAGATGGGATGGGGAAGGAGACAAACCACAAGAGACTCCTAATCTCACAAAACAAACTGAGGGTTGCTCAGGGGTCGGGGGGTAGGGATAGGGTGGCTGGGTTATGGACATTGGGGAGGGTTTGTGCTATGGTGAGTGCTGTGAAAGGTGTAAGCCTGATGATTCACAGACCTGTACCCCTGGGGCAAATAATAAAAAATAAAAAATAAACAAACAAAAACAAAAACAAAAAAAAGAGATAAAGCTAAAAAAAAAGAAAGATCAAAGGAATGCATGGTGACTCAGAAAAAGACTGTCACATCTTTAAATGATTTTTAGCCTAAGAGTATGTTGTATTCCAAATCAGAAAGAAAATGAAGTGTAATGTACAAATGGTGTTCAGTGAATTGGTTAACTATGATAAAACTGAATCACTTCTTAATATTTCACATAAAAATAAATTTCAGGTAGTTTAGAGAGTTAGTAGAGAAAATGAAACCATAAATGCATAGATAAAAATAAAAGTGAATATTTTAAATATCTTGGGGCTAGGGAGGACTTTTTTTTTGTAAGGTTTTATTTATTTGAGAGAGAGAGAGTGCACGAGCAGGAGAGAGGGAGAAGCAGACTCCCTGCTGAGCAAGGAGCTTGACACAGGGCTCAATCCCAGGATGCTGGGATCATGACCTGAGCTGAAGGCAGACGCCCAACCGACGGAACCACCCAGGCGCCCCGAGAGGACTTTCTTAATATAAAAGAAATAGGAAAAAAACAAAAAGAAAAACACAACATAGTCAACCATATTCAAATTGAAAACTTCTATAGATCACACATGCAATGAGAAAAATTAAAAGACCAACCAAAAACTGAGATTTCTCTTTGAAACAATATAACAGAGTGTTGGTAGGTATTCTGATTATGTAAAGAGACTATAGAAGGAAGTAGGGAATACCTACAGCCCAACAGAAAAAAATAGAAAAGACCAAAAGTAGATGGTATGCAAATAAAATATAAAAATCTAATCAAGATATTTAAAATGTTAAACTCTATGTAAATAGTGGAAATACAGATTAAAATAACATATGTTTTTGGTCTGGTAATTAGAAAGATGTTTTTGTTAGTATGTATTTTCTCGTAACATCTACATTTGGTGAGGGTGGAATGAATACTTAATACTAATACACCTTTTCTGGAATGCAGTCTGCTGAATTTCTTTTTAATTCACAATTTTACTTGGTCATCTATCTTCCGGGAGTCCTTGCTAAGAATACTGGTGTTATTTATAATATTGACAAACTGGGCACGGACTGCTCACTAAGACAAAAATAGTTAAACAAAATGTGTCACAGTCTTTCAATTTTGCAGCTATTAATAGGGCTGTTTTCAAAGAATACATATGTGAATGAGGAATGCCGAAATACATGCAGCAAGAATTAAGGCGATGGCATTCCAAATCATACACTATGATCCCGAATTTGTAAGATAAAAGTAAACCTTTGTATAGAAAGAAATATATGGAAATATAACCGAATGTTGTCCCTGGGTGATGATGGGACTACAGGTTATTTCCATCTTCTTTTCAACTCTCTGCATTTTCCAATTTCTCTAAAACAGACATGTATTGTGTTTATAATTAAAAGAATCATCAACATTGTTTAAAGGTTTTTCTCTACATCCACCCATCCATCCTCCCACTCATTCTTTTCCTCTTCTTCAACTCTTAAAGAAACCTGTATTCCTTCCCCTGTCCTAGGCTTGCTTCCCTTGTTGCCAAGGGACACCATTCAATCGGTTAATTATATCCCTTTTAAAGCTCTATCTCTCCCTTCTCTTGGGCTCCTTTCTCTCGACCCCCACACGGGATCACATTCCTACTATCCCAAATTGCTCTCGCTTAATCTTACTCTCTTTCTGCCACCACCATGAATATCTTGAACACCATGACCCATCTTGTCTGCATTTACTTTCTCTGCCTCTTTACCAGCCACTCCTTAAACTGTCAGTCACGATCTGTCGATTACTGGCATGCTTTTCTGAAATCTCCACTTGTAACTGCCTACTCCGAGTACTTCCCACCTGTTCTTAGCATCTCCACCCCGTAGACAACATTTGCCAGTATTGATGAAGCTCTTGCACAAAACCGTGGCTTTGGTGGCCCACATCACCCCTTTCTACTTCCAGCTTCCCTGTCCCGCCTCTCCTAACACCTTCATCCTTTCTCCACCCATCCTGTGGTACATGATGTGATATTTACAGTCTCTGCCTCTCCCCTTACCTTCTCTCTCTAGACTCTGGCAATTCAGGCTTCTAATTTCACCTTTTGCAGGCCTTACCTCTCTCCTACGTTCAAGTCTCACATTTCCAAGTCCCTGCTCAACCTTTACTGCCCTCATGCCGGGCATGCATATCCAACTCCACTGTGGATTGTCAAAAATCTCACCTCCCCAAACCTACTCTTCTTCCCGACTTGTCTGTTTCTATAAATGGGACCACCTAAGTTCCCCTTCAAGCTTTTTTTTTTAAGATTTTATTTATTTACTCGACAGAGAGAGAGAGAGAGAGATCACAAGTAGGCAGAGAGGCAGGCAGAAAGAGAGGAGGAAGCAGGCTCCCTGCTGAGCAGAGAGCCCGATGTGGGGCTCCATCCCAGGACCCTAGGATCATGACCTGAGCTGAAGGCAGTGGCTTAACTGACTGAGCCACCCAGGCACCCCTAAGTTCCCCTTCAAAATACTCACATGGTTTTGAGAAACAGACTGTCTTTTCTACTCCCACTGCCAAAGCCTCAGCTCAGGTTCCTATCATTTTTTTCCTGGAGAGATGAAGAAGGCTCTATCCTGCATCTTTGTATTGGATTGATTTTTTTTTTTTGGTGTGATGAACCTCTTTCTAGGCTGTAGGAACTATGAATGGGAAGTTTCCCATTACCCACTGCATGCACCTTATTGTAAATGCAGCATAGATATCTTATAATGGTTCCAGGATATATTTTCTTCATTTTATTTAAAGGACAAGCCCATACAGTTTCCAGAAGCCTACCACTGAGATGGAATTTGAGGAAACAGAATGCTAGGGGTCTGAGCAATTTTGGCACAGAGGCAGAGAGAAACAACCCTCAAATCAATTCCATAATTTATGACATGACCCAGAGATGGGTTATATGTGTGACATGGGGGGAGCTTCCCATTTTAGCTAGCAATTCTTGCTAACTCGTAGTGAAGCTTTGAAAAGTATTATTTTTTTTAAAGATTTTTATTTATTTATTTATTTATTTATTTGACAGAGAGAGAGAGATCACAAGTAGGCAGAGAGGCAGGCAGAGGGAGAGGGGGAAGCAGGCTCCCCGCTGAGCAGGAAGCCCGATGCGGGGCTCGATCCCAGGACCCTGAGATCATGACCTGAGCTGAAGGCAGAGGCCTTAACCCACTGAGCCACCCAGACGCCCTGAAAAGCATTATTTAAGTGGATGGATGCACCCTCCCCATGTTCACGGTCTTGGGGAAAACCATGGTCTCCACACTCTAATGAAGGTTCCACTTCACAGCAACTGGCATTTTCTTCCTCAGCAAGGGAGCTTGCCTTGCACACATGCTGACAGCTGCAGAAACCAGCAATAGACCTAACAATGATGACCTTCTCTGGGCTACACAGAAAAGAGGCTGCAGAACAGACTCCTAGACTTTTCTTAAAGAAGAAAAATACACACATACGTAGGGTTTTTCTTCAGTGCAATCTTCGTATTTTCCCCTTTTGCACATGGCTCACCCGTTCACCCATATCATTTACTCCCCCTTCTCCCTCCCCACTCTAGCCTTCTAATCTACGGTAACAATTCAGTGTGTGCCTTCTCATATTTTTCTTCCTGGACAAATAATTACATACAAATTACACACATGCCTTAAAACACATAGTTCATAAAAATGAGGCATTTAACACTTTTCTGCATCTTATTCTCATACATACTGGTAGAGTTCTATTTCATTCTTGTTGATGTCTGCATAATATTCCACTGCACTGATGTATAGCTGACCCTTGAACAACATGGGTTACAACTTACATACAGCTTTCTTTGGATAAATACAGTATAGTATTGTAAAGGTTTCTTTTTCCCTTCCTTGTGATTTTTTTTTTAAAGATTTTATTTATTTTATTTGACACAGAGAGAGAGATTACAAGTAGGCAGAGAGGCAGGCAGAGAGAGAGGAGAGAGGAGGAAGCAGGCTCCCTGCCGAGCAGAGAGCCCGATGTGGGCCTCGATCCCAGGACCCTGGGATCATGACCTGAGCCGAAGGCAGCGGCTTTAACCCACTGAGCCACCCAGGCGCCCTCCTTGTGATTTTTTAAATAACATTTTCTTTTCTCCAGCTTATGTTATTGTAAGAATACCATATATGATACACATAGCATACAAAATGTGTTAGTATAAATAAAATAAAATAAAATAAAATAAAATAAAATAAAATAAAATAAAATAAAAGCGGTGCCGGGGTGGTTCAGTCAGTTAAGCACCTGCCTTCGGCTCAGGTCACGATCCCAGGGTCCTGGGATTGAGCCCCACATCAGGCTCCCAGCTCAGCAGGAAGCCTGCTTTCCCTCTACCCTTCCCCCTGCTTGTGTTCCTGCTCTCGTCATCTCTCCCTCTGTCAAATAAATAAATATAAGTGTGTTAATTGACTGCTTATGTTATTAGCAAGGCTTCCAGGCAACAGTAGGCTGTTAGTAGTTAAGTTTTGGGAGGATTTAAAAGTCATGTGTGGATTTTTGACGGCTTGGGGGGGGGTTGGTGCCCCAACCCCCATGTAGTTCAGGGGTCAACTGTATTACTAATCTATTCAAGCATCCTCCCTATTTACAGCATTCTCGTTGTTTTCATTTGGGGGGATGGGAGTGTAGGGGTGTGTGTGTCCACAAACAGTGCTGCAATAAACACACTTGTATATAGAACCTTGTGTGTTGTGCTTTTATTGCCATGGGACATATTCTCAGGACCAGGATTGCCTATGTCAAGTATATCCCAGGATCTTTCAACATCCATTCAGGAAGTAGTATCACTTTTAAAAATTTTCACCTGTCTGATGGATGCAACCTGATACTACATTATTACTTTATTCTGAGTCTCCTTGACCACTAGCCAATTTGAGCATCTGGTCGTAAGTTTGCTTAGCCTTTTGGATTACCATTCTGCGAATGTATCTCTTCACATCCTTTGCTGATTTAAAAAAAAAAAAGATTTTATTTATTTATTTGAGAGAGAGTGAGAAAGCACAAGCAGAGGGAGGGGGAGAAGGAGAGGGAGCAGCAGGCTCTCCGTGAGCAGGGAGCCCAATGTGGGGCTCGATCCCAGGACTCTGGGATCGTGACCTGAGCCGAAGGTAGACACTTAACCTACTGAGCCACCCAAACATCCCCCTTTTGCTGATTTTTTTTCTGGGGTGTTCGTCCCCTTCTATTTAATTTGCAAGACTTCTTTGTACACTGTAGATACACCTTCTGTCTGTCCTTTGAATTACAAGTAATGTTATAAATCTATTACTTATCTGCAGATGTTGTTGACAGTTTCTTTTGCCATACAGAAGTTTTAAATTCATATAATATCTACTAGATCCACTTTTTCTTTTCTAGCTTCTGAGCATCCAGTCTTGCCCCCTGTTTTGTCCATACAGACTCCAGGAATTTCCTGCAAGATTTTTATTACTTTGTTTATATTGCAGTCTTTGTCTGCAATTTATTTTAATATATGATGGAAGATGGTGTCCGTGCAATGCTATTTTCCTCTAGAAAGATGTCAGATGTATTATCGTTTATTAAATCACTTTTCCTTGATAAATTAAAATGTCATTTTGTAGGACCAGATATCCAGACACATTATAAAGCCACTGAAATCTAATTAAATCAATATACTATTAGCATTGGACCAGACAAATTAGATAAATGGTACAGAAAAGAGAATCATATACTTGCTGCGTTGAAAGACTCAATTTTCAGAGTTCTCTCTCTCCTTTGAGTCCCCAAAGAAGAACAAGGGGAACCTCAAAGGGATATTATAAGGATACAGGAAACAGGGCATGTAAAGTGCTTAGCACAGTACCTGGCACATAGCACGCCTGTAATAAATAAACCTGCTATTATGTCCAATCTCTTGACACCTATTCTGTCGTGTGCTTCGGCAGTTGCCACTTTGTCTCCTTGGCAGAATCTAGGCTGATGGAGTCCTCTGTCTTCCGGGACGGACCCCTACCACTGGCTGCAAGGAGTTGCGCCCATGGGTCTCTCCTCTACCCGGACGTGCTCATAGTCAGTTGTAGCTCTTATCCATTGTCTACACTGGGCACTTCCATGGATACATTTGCCTCTGCTTTGTCTTGCTAATGCTTAGCAGTCGTTGGCACAGTATAGGATACACAGTGAATTATTCTGGGTAACTTTTTCTTTAACTAGTGGGATAGGAATGTATATTTTTATGAGTCATATTAGAATTACTTTAAAATAGTTTAGGACTTTTAATAATTTATTTTATCACAAAAATTTGAAAAGTATTTTATGCCACCTGTTGAAGAAAAAAGATGAAAGAGGACGCCTGTATAAATTAGTTGAAAAGCTTCTTACATGGAAAAGTAAAATTTTGATTAACTAAGCCATCAGTGAATCAACTTCTATTCTAAGCTTTGGAGGTGAGGGGGAAGTAAAAAAACAGCAATATCAAAAACCTCAAGATTACATCAAGAATTCCTCTAAGGGCGCCTGGGTGGCTCAGTGGGTTGGGGCCGCTGCCTTCGGCTCAGGTCATGATCCCAGGGTCCTGGGATCGAGGCCCACATCGGGCTCTCTGCTCGGCGGGGAGCCTGCTTCCTCCTCTCTCCTCTCTCTCTGCCTGCCTCTCTGCNCTCTCTGCCTGCCTCTCTGCCTACTTGTAATCTCTCTCTCTGTGTCAAATGAATAAATAAAATCTTTAAAAAAAAAAAAAAGAATTCCTCTAAATAGGAATTCTAAGACTTAATATAGGACTCCCAGTTAAATCTGAGAGCTACAATGCAATTTTACAGTACATAAATATGTCTGAAATGCTGCACAGCACAATACTTATACTAAATAATTACTTCTCTAAAATTCACATTTAACTAATTGCTCTGTATTTTTACTTGCCAAGTCTGGCAACCCTAGTAAAAGTCTATGTTTCATGGGACACTTGGGGAATCACAAATGTTGCATCGTGGTGCGCCCCAAGTTAACACTCTGAGGACTTCCTGTATACACAGTTGGTGTTCAATAAATGTTTGTTGAACTGATTACATAATGGTAATTACTATAGTTACTTTTTGGTTACTGAGTTGTTTAATGGCATGAAAAAGAACTGATGTAAACGTAGAAAGAATTCTGACAATAAGGCAGCCACAAAAGGGAGTCTCTGATTAACTCTTTATTAACCAAGTAGAAAAAGCTCCCCCATTTGGGAGAGCGTCTCATGGTGCTGCTGAAAGGCACTTAAAATTTATCCTGGCTTCTAACTGTTTGGCTTGGGGCTTGAATATCACAACTTGTGTGTGTGTGTGTGTGTGTGTGTGTGTGTGTGTGTGTGTGTGTGTGTATGTGTGTGTTTGTGGGGGGAGGGTTAGAGGCAGGGGGCAGGAGAGGCAAGACAAGAAAAGTAAGGCCAATGAATGGAAAACAAAACACTTGAAAACTTTTCTTCCTGCTACATTTCATGGAGAGTTAATGGCTTTTTTAAAGTACTTTCAAAATCAGAATTAGCCAGCGCAGAGTAGCAGGCACAAATATGGCCTCTAGTGTTCTGTTAATGACAGGATCAAACGAAGAAGCTCTTCTACATGCTCTTTCTGAAAGAGCAGGAGAACCGATGTGATGTTTAGTTTCTTGGAGGAAACTGAAAAAAAAAATAATCCCATATTACCACAATACAGCATGAGTTCAATGCAAATGGAAAAGACTGGTGGCTTATTAATAGGCTCTCCCTGTAGCAAGCTGGCCTTCCCGGCTTCAGTTTGAAATTGATTATTTTAATACAGAATTCCTGAATGAAAGAGGTTCTTGGCCTTTTCCTGGGCTGTTGAATAATGTATGTGGGAGAAAGCAAATAGCAGCAGAGGGTCTCAGCTGCGGGAACAATGGCGCACACCCAGAGCTGAGGGGGCACGTTAGTTTATCATCGCCTTGTCAATCCTCCTAGCCTGGGAATCGCGGGGCAGCCTGGAAAGCAGCAGCTGCCCGACGTGTGGTGAACTGACCGGGGCACTTTAAAGAGACGACTCCATTTACCCATCTGAAAACAAGATATTGATTTTCCTCCAGCTCTGGAGAGAAAAGAGCCGTCCTGAAAATATATGGGGACCACCATTTATCCAGGCTCCTCCCCCAACAATCACACCACCCCAACTGTTTTCTTGGCTTCCTCTCCACAAAGTTCCATTTTTTCCTTCTTCACCTGGGGTGAGAAGAAAGAAACCCCCCCTTCCTCCCTTCTGTGAATACACTGCTCAAAGTATTTTTAAGCTGAAACTAGAAAAGTACGTAATGACTGGCATCTGGGGTTATAGTTTTTGAATTAGAAATCAATTTTTTCTATCCACATGGAAATAACATACTATAGTAAACTTCAGGCTGGCACTTTGCAGCTTTCATCTCAAGCTGTGTGCATCTTAAGTCATCAAAGGCAACAATTGTAACATCCTAGAACAATAAAAACCTTCAGCTCCTCAGATGTCCTTATGGGGAAATTTCCCCTTCATACATAAAAGCCTAAAAGATCTTAGGACCCAGATCAGATGGGGGGGCGGGGAAGGAAGCTAGTTTTGTCATAGTAAGCATCCACAAGTACTCCTAGACCTACAGGAGTGTAAAAGCAAATGTGCTAAGAGCATGTATGCTCTGGAGGCAGCCAGAAGATCAAGCTCCTGGGAGGTGACTTGAACTACTCCACATGCTTCAAAAGACTAGAACTGTGTTACTTGAGGTCAATCCCAATTTCCTTAATGGCTCATATCTTCGTGGGTTCAAAACTCCTACCATGCTGATAGGACTATGGTTGATGTGGCACAGCTTTCCCTAAAGGAACGGGTAAGTGAGGGACGATCCAAGACTCAGCCAGAAATTAGGTGGGGACGCCCAATCCTGGATTTTCAATGTGGCTTTTTTTTTTTTTTTCGGGAAAATTCCCTGTCCCGACCACTACCGTGGGAAGTCTCACAGAAATTAGGGAACACCAAGAAAAAGGATTAGGGGGATAGAATAAAAGGAGAGAGGTAAAACAACTCTTAAAAAGCGAATAGGAAAACTCAGTCTTAATTGCTGCAAAGATAGGTCAGCGATGGCAAGTGCTGGCCTTAACCAAGAGTGTTCACCCCACCAGGATCCAGAAATGCAAGCTGGACCTTGTGAGCGGCCCCAGTTGTGGAGCTCTCTGTTATGCTAAACAAGCACCGGACTTGGACTGGCCCAACCATCTGCTAGAGACATGCATAAATCGAGGGAAGGTAGAGCAGTACAGCATGTGTATAATGTGGAGGACATGGGGAAAAGCAAAAGCACGTCATTAAAAAAGCAGCAGAAAGCAACCAGAGAACAGAAAGCGATGGGCAGAGATTAGTGTTCCAATTATTAATGTTAATAACCACATGCGGGGAACTTCAGGTCCTCTTGTTATTCATCAGACACGACGCCTCCAACAGTGTGGGGACAGGGAGGGCTAGCGTGGCCACTGGAATTTTTTATCATTTATTTGATTTCATGATACCTTCCCCACCTGAACAAGCCCGGGATGGCATAGAGTCCTTCACCTCTCAAGTGCAGGCTTTTCCCAGCATTAACATTAACCTTTTTTAATAATGTAGAAACACGAAAATAGAGAAGAAAAAAAAATCCACACAGACACATTCCCTGTTAACATTTTGATCTATGTTTTTCTGCTGTTCTTTTGTGGATTTTCTTTCCTGCCGTCACTACTCGTATGTGTCACTGTCCTTTCCACTTAACATATAGGCAGCTTCAGATTACTGGGTGGTCTCTGAAATTTGTTCATTTGAATAGCACTAAGTATTTGAGAAGTTTGAGGAGACTTTAAAATTAATTTTATCTTTTAGGATGACCTACTATGCCTTGACTATTTAGGGACATCCTTATTTTGAAGGCACAAAAGAGAGGTGGGGGGAAATAGCAAAATGGGGAGGGGGGAATTGCTAGCCCAAAGGAAGAGAGCATGTGCCAGAGTTGAGTCCTTCAAAAGGGCAGTCTACATCTGGAGCTTCCAACTGGCAGCTCCTTTTAATCCTCGGCTGTGCTTTGTCTGGATTGTGGAGATTTTTTATTGTTGCTTTTGAATGACTGTAGATATGGCATATACGCTGTAGATTGCTACAAGCCCTGCCAGTCTTTGTTGCATTGTACTCCTCTGTTTCCTTGCATTTCCACCTCTGCCTGGCCCCTGCAGGCGTTTATATTTAGAATCCCTGCTGTGATTTTCAGATATACTCACAAAATCCCCTAAACCAGTGGTTCTTAACCATGAGTGATTTTTCTTCCCAGGGTACATGGGACAATGTCTAGAGATAATTTTTTTTTCATTAGAGATAATTTTTTAATTGTCATAACTGTAAAAGGGGTTTTGCACAAATGGCATTTAGTGAGTTGAGGCCAGAGATGCTGGTAAACATCCTGCAATGCACAGGAAAGTCCCCCCCAACAATCACCCAGCCCAGCGGGTTAGGAATGCTGAGATTGAGAAACTGCTCTAAACCTTACACTATTGATCCCTTGAAAAATGGAGATCCTACTGCTTTCCGTGCATGAGCTCACTGCACCTCCCAACAATCCTAGACGGAGGGGGAAACCAAGGCTCAGAGACATTAAATAACCAGCTCCAAGTCACACATCTAGTGAGTAGTAAAACTGGAACTTGGAAACTTGCGTTACTGACTCCAGAGATCGAGCTCTTAGCCAAGAGGAGGGCTCGACGTTTACTGAAAATGTGCCCTGAGCTAGAACACTACCTTAAGTGTTTTACCCAAATTATGTCACTTGTCACAAAATCCCATGGAGTATGTATTATCATCCCCATCAAACAGGTGAGGAACCTGAGGATTAGAGAAGTCTCACGATTAGACCTTTCTCACCGTCGGCTGGACTTCCTAGTCTACAGTTAGTCAAAGCATGAAACTTCAGTCCCTCATGCTCTCACACTGGAGGCGGTAACATGGAATCGAAAAAGCACTGAACTTAGACCAGAGAGCCTACTGTGAAGCCCTGGCTGGGCCACAGTCTTCATGGGTGCCCGACCTCAGTCAAGTCCCTGGAACCAGGGACCCTACACAACTCTCAAGGGAAGAAAGAAGCCAGACTGTGATCCCCCACTTCCTATAGTTAGCTTCAATATATTTAGAGGAAGTCCCTCTGTCTGAGGACAGAGCAGTGAGGAAATCTGGCCAGTCTAGTAAAAACAGTTTCAATCAAAGGGGATGAACCGGAAATATTGAGCAGCTCTATCTCAAAAGGCAGCCATGAGCCCTTAATGGCTTCCAAAACAGAAATATGCACACTAATCCTCTCTCGATTCTTCCTCAATTAATACATCTTGTTACCTTAATCTGAGCAACTTTCAAAGTCAACTTTTTCACAGAAGAATGCCTAACAAAGTCCTGATTTTCTTAAAACACAAACTGTTGATGATATCTACATAATCTTATACTAATACTATCTGCAGGCTTGGGGACGTTTTTCATTGTCCAGTAATGAGAATATCCTCTGGGCCTTTCTACCTATTCTAGCAGAGCCTCTTCAGTCAGTTTGGGCTAATGATAAGTTGAATTATAATGGAGTGTCTTTTAGACGATCCAACGGAGTCATTTGTTAGTTTATAATAGCAACTGCCCAAAACTCAAATTGGCAAAGATATAACATCATTGAAAGGAAAGTATCATGATCTAATGTTGAAACTATGAAGTAAATTTACCTAGTAGTTTTCACAGTTTCACCGTTTCTAGTATCACCATGTTTGCCTTTGGGTTGGGAACCACAGGTATACAATGAAATTTACATGCCCCTCCAAATTCAGGCTCTGAGGTCCTTACTCTTGTCTCCCATGGGTACATAGTAAAGTTGTTTATGTGTAATTCTAAAAATTTCTCTGCATAATCAAATGGAAACACAATATACCTAGTGTTCTGATCTGTACTTTTTTTCTTCATAAGTCTTGAAGATTATTTTTAGTAGTACATTTAATTCCTTGTCTTTTTTAATAGTTACAAGGTAAATGGTAATTTATACAACAAAATTTCTATGGATGTACATTTCATTGTTCAGCATGAATAGCACCATTGTAATGAATATCCTTCTACATTTATCTTTATCCACTTACAGGATGAATTCTAGAAACAGAATTTCTGGAACAAGTTATGCACATTTAAAATTTTGAGAGATACTAAATTTGTTGCAATTAATTTCAATTAATAGGTAAAAACACACCCCTAAAAAAAAGGTTAGGCAAGAGAGAGGAAACTTCCAGATGACATATTAGGAAAGGAGACAGGATGACCTAGGGCAGAGAGGCTACTTAAACAGGAATAGAAAAGACAGATATCAAGTACTAGCAAACAATGTGTCTATATCACAGGTTTTTTAACCTTGGGGGTTTTGTGGATAGAATGCAGGGTGCCTGTGTAATTTAGGAGAGGGAAAATCTAAATCCTTATTTTCACTAACCTCTAAATAAAATTTAACATTTATTTCAAGTATGAACATAGGCAACAACCCACAGTAGCATTAACACTATTTGTAAATCTGTCACCAAAAGGTATCACACATAATTTTATTTTACATTACTATCATTGCAGATACCTTGAAATATATTTTATGCTCATCAGTCTTTTATATTTTTTTAAAGATTTATTTATTTGAAAGAGAGAGAGAGAGACAGCAGGGGAGGGGCAGAGGGAAAGGGAGAGAGAGAGTTTCAAGCAGATTCCACACTGAGCACAGAGCCCGACGCAGGGCTCCATCTAATGACCCTGAGATCATGGCCTGAGCTGAAACCAAGAGTCGGTAACTCAACCAACTTAGCCACCCAACCGCCCCGCTCATCAGTTCTTTTAAATAATGGCAAATATTAGATCCACTGCTAGATCTTGTTATTTAATGCATTAATAAAGCAGCGCACATAATACTATATCCAAAACATGTTTTTAAAATGTTATGATAACTGGGGCGCCTGGGTGGCTCAGCTGTTAAGCGTCTGCCTTCAGCTCAGGTCATGATCCCAGGGTTGTGGGATCAAGCCTGGCATCGGGCTCCCTGCTCAGCAGGAAGCCTGCTTCTCCCTTTCCCACTCCCCCTGCTTGTGTTCCCTCTTTCACTGTCTCTCTCTCTAATAAAATAAATAAAATATTTTATAAAAAAAATAAAATAAAATGTTATGATAACTGTATTCCAATATAATGTGTGATCTTATATATTTTATTTTATGCTGTCATATTAAGTATCTATCACTGCATAACAAATGACCACAAACTTAGTGGTTTGAAATGATAGGCATTTATGATCTCACAGTTTCTGTAGGTCAGGGGTTGTGCCACAGCTTTGCCAGGTCCTCTGCTTCAGGATCTCACAAAGACTACCATCGAGGTAAGGGCCAAGGTTGTGGTTGCATCTTGAGGCTCAGCTGGGGATTCATTTGTAAGCTCACATGTTTGTTTACTGAATCCAGTTCCTTGTTGCCCTTTGGACCAAGGGTCTCAGTTTTTGGACCAAGGGTCTCTGTCACTCAGAGCCACCATCAGTTTTGGACTCAGTTTTGGACCAAGGGTCTCTGTCACTCAGAGAGCCACCCTCGGTTCCTTAAGAATAACTGACAACATAGCCTCTTCCGTAGAGTAACTGACAACATAGCTACTCAAAGTCAAGTCAGCAAGGGAGAGAACCTGCTAACTTAACAGAGGTTAAATCTTGTTATTTTTTAAAGATTTTATTTATTGATTGATTTGACAGAGAGACAGCGAGAGAGGGAACACAAGCAGGGGGAGTGGGAGAGGGGAAAGCAGGCTTCCCACCGATCAGGGAACCTGATGCGGGGCCCGATCCCAGGATCCTGGGATCATGACTGAAGGCAGACATCTAACGACTGAGCCACCTAGGTACCCCAAGGGGTTAAAATCTTATGTAAGATTTCCAGAGCGGTAGAGGGAGGAGCGCAGTGGACTGATTCACTACTAAACAACTATAGACCTGGGGAAAAATTGTAAAAATCATCACTTAAAGTCTCCATAAATTGTCCTCAGGGCATAGAACAGAGACAAATACATTTATGAAGAATCTACTAAATTATGGTAAGTGACTCTGTGGAAATTTCAATCATCACCTCCTCTGCCCTTTCCCTTCCATCAGCTCCATTTTGGAAGAAATTACTCTGAGAGTTCCATTCTTGGCAGGTGCAGTCAGGAAAAGAGGAACTGCTCTCCCCTCACCTTTCAGTCTAGGGCCATGGAGTGAGTCGCTGTAGGAGGGGCAGGCCCCAGCTCTGCGTTACAGAACATATTTTAGGCAAGCACAGCAGAGAAATCTGCAGTCCCTTCCCGCACCCAGCCCACATTTGTAGGGCAGAAGCTCTATCCCAGGCACAGCAAGACCAAATATACTACACCCTGATCTCCCCAACGTGTGTAGGTTCTATGTCAGGAGGAGAACCGAGAAGGCTGCTACATTAGGGAACACTTTGCAACTTGGTCTAGGAGGCCAATACCACTCAGATAGAAGAGCCATTACAGAAAATTTTATCTGTGTGGTACATTTGTTACATTTGATAAACTAATATTGATACTTTGTGATTAATGAAAGTCATTTGCTTACATTAGGGTTCACTTTTGTGTTGCACACCTCTATGCATTTTGACAAAAGCATAATGTCAGGTATCCACCCTTATAGTATTATACAGAATAATTTTACCACCCTAAAAATCCCCTGTGCTCTACCTACTCATTCCTCCCTCCTCCTGAACCCTGACAACCACTGATCTTCCTATTGTCTCTACAGTTAGCATTTTGCTAAGTGAAAGAAGCCAGTCTGAAAAGGCTGTAGGATTCCAGCTATATGACATTTGTCAATTACAGCTCAATAAAGCTGGAATAAATTATTTTAATAAGACTTATTCAATAAGATTCTCAAGAATGGGACCAAAGAATCCACATTTTTAATAGCCTCATTGGGTGATTCTTAGACATATTCACATTTGAACTAGCAGTATATGGGCTCTAGCTCTGGCAACTGACAGGTAGATTTGAAATCTGGCTCTGAAACTTTCTAGCTGAGTAACTGTGGACAAGTTACTTAAACCTCCCACCCAACCATTAATGCTCTCAGGTGTAAAATGGGAATGTCAGTACTTCTACCACACAGAATGGTTTTCATGATTAAATGAGCTATTATATGTAAAGCCCTTATCACCATGCCCAGCACTCAGTAAATTGTGGCTATTATCTATAAAGCACAAGCACTGCATCTAGGTTTCCTTTATTTTGCTCATATAGTTCCACATAAATATTGGCTATTATTATCACAGACTAATAGGGACCACTGTGAGGCAGTGTGGTACACAGTAAAATGAACACAGGAGCTGGATTTCGATCTGGATTCAAATTTCAGCTCTTCCTTTCCTGGTTATGATCATGAACAAGTCACAATCTGCAAGCCTCAGTTTCCTCATCTGTAAAATGGGAATGAAAACGGTACCCACGGCCCAGAGTGGTGAAAAACAAATGAGATAATACACGTAAAGGACATCGAATCCAGTAAACACTTATTGTATACAATGCCAAAATCTGTCTATCCACCCACTCCTCCTGATCCTTCACTGTAATAATCAAAATGATTGCCTGCCTAGGGATGATATAAATACAACCTGTGAAAAATTCTGCTAGAAGTCTAGTTTAGTCATTTCTACCCAGTTCAGATCAACATTTTGCCATTTATAATTTCCTGAGTAGAAACTTGGATCTTTTTACTATATGGTCCTTTCTAACCATGATTTCTGTGTTTGCAAATATCACCATAAACCCACTTATTTAAAAAGATGAGAGAGACTGTGGTTGATAGATTATCATTGTGTCTCTCTTTTTCTAATTAATAAAAACTAAATATGTCTCTACGCCAGAGCTTCAGAATGATCCAGGGTTCCATGAAACAATGGGAGCAGATATGTCTACATCATTAATAAACCAGAAGCTCTGAATAGATCACATCAATGTTTAAGAAGTCATTCTCCTACCTTCTCTTTTGGAAGTTCAGTCAACAGTTAAATGCATTTTATACATCTCTGATGCTTCAAAAGTTGCCAGTTACCAAAGAACATGGCCTCCCCTGACGAGGCAGACTTAGGTAACATAATCTTTTGACCAGTTCCTCTCAGTCTGAGCAGGAGGATGTTTATGTGAGAGAAACAAGGAGGATTACAAGGCTCAGACATACTTTGGTCCAGATCATCAAGGTACTGAATGTATTAGTAGAAGAACAATTGTCTCTAGACATTTAGTTTGTCAAGACTAGGGTTCAGTAATGAATTCTTCAGAGAGTGATACTGGTCAGCTAGTATCTACCTAAGGGAGGAGGGGAGAAGTATATTCAAGTCCTGGGAACACAAAGCAAAGTCTTGTTAAATGCTGTTTTGGAATTAAAAAAAAATGCTGTTTAGGTAGTTGAGACCTTATATCTTATGGGAGCTGTGAGGGTTAAGAGGAAGAATCACAGGAGCTGAGTACCATGTCAGACTCCCCCAGAGCAGATGTATTTTGAAAAAACATTTAAGATACTTATAGTTCTTGTAATACAAATTAAAATCAATTGAAGATCCACAAGATATTCTTGGCTGGGGCCAATGTGCGGATAAAAGGGTAAGAAAGTATGACTGGGACCATGAGTTGAAACAGGTCAAGAAGCCCTGGCAGAGAAGCTAAGCATACAAGCTTGGAATCTGACAGTTATTCCATGCTATCAGTGGATATTTGTTGAGCATGTATTATATGCCAGTCACTGTTCTTGGCCCTAAAGAGACAGCAAAGAACAAGATAGTTGACACCTACCTTGGGCAAGATAGTTAACCTTCTCTAAATCTCAGTATTCTCATCCCTAAATCAGGAAAAAATATTCATTATTCCTCTATCATGGGATTGCTGTGAGGATTAAAGGAGGGCAAAGCATATAAGGTGTTTTGCATTGTCTGCTGCAGAGTAGACACCTAATAAATGAAATAATTAGCCTGCTGGGGGGATAAGTAGGTCATCAGCTTGGCTCTGAAAAATGTATAGGGTTTTGAGAGGCAGAGACAAAAAGAAGACGTTCAAGTAGAGAGAAGAGCATTAATTAATTAAGTCACTCATGCAAAGAAACTTTTTGAGTGTCTATGATATTGGCATTCATAGGCATATTTCACTTACATGAATTCAGCAATACACAGTAGGAGAGAGCTGTTTAAATAGTATGGGCAAATCCTCCCACCATTTCACTCAATTAATATATACCCCGGATCAAGTGTGAGATAAGAGGCATGAATCTGTTCTTCAGACTCCTACTGCGAACAGCTTGCTTTGCTGAGTGTCATCCTTTTGGTTAAAGATATATGTTTTTCCTATAGTGTGGCCAACTGGAAGTGCCAGCCAACTACTCAAACCGAGGATCAAAAACCAGCAATCTGTATCCACACTGAAAACAAAAGGGCTGGCCATGCCGGACTTTCTGAGAGAATGATGCCATTCTCCATTGCGGCATCTCCCTAAGGCATCATCAAAAGCAATTCTGACCATGTGGTTTTCATTTTACAAACTGACTCTAGGACCCATCCTGTGTGTAAGGAGTGACTTCACTATTGTGTGCTAGGCATCATACTAGATGCTGGAGATAGGGTGGTAAATAAGACAGACATAGCCTCTAGCAAGATACTTAAAAAAGAAAGGGTTGCTGAGCTTGGGGTAGGGATGAACAATGAGCAGGCACTTTTGCTGGTTTACAGGATCTAATTAGAGATAAGTCAGGAGAAATACCTGAAGAGATAGCTTGGTTTTAGGTGGCTGAAGATGTCAAATGTAAAACTAAATGGTTTTGGAGCTCTTGATTCTATTCCTTCTTCAGGTAGATTGAGACATGTTCAAAGCAGTAATTAAGCAGCAGAAGATGGAGCTTATGGTAATTTTCAAGATAAAGAAAAATTTTTTCCTCCCAAGAAATCACTACCAAGGGCTGATTTCATCTGAATAAATAAATTAAAACTATAGCTGAAAACCTGCCTCGCACTGTACCCCAAAATTAACTCTAAATGGACCAGTGACCTAAATACAAGAGCTAAAACCATAAGACTCTAAGAAGAAAATATGTATACATTTCACGACCTTGTATTTGGCAGTAGATTTTGACACATGACACTGAAAGCATGAGCAACAAAAGAAAAAAATAGATAAATTGGACTTTATCACAATTTAAAATTTTCGTGCCTTGGAGAACACTATCAAGAATGTGAAAAGACAGGCACCTGGGTGGCTCAGTCAGTTAAGTGGCTGGCTTTGGCTCAAGTCATGATTCCAGGGTCCTGGGATCCAGCCCTGCATCAGACTCCCTGCTCAACGGGGAGCCTGCTTCTTCCTCTCCCTCTGCCTGCTGCTCTGCCTACTTGTGCTCTCTATCTCTCTGTCAAAATAAATAAAAACCTTAAAAAAAGGAATGTGGAAAGACAAACCACAGAATGGGAGAGGGGAGAGTATATTTGCAAATCACATATCTGATAAGGGTCTAGTAAACAGACTCTATAAAGAACTCATACAACTCAACAACAAAAAGAAAAACAACCCAATTTAAAAATGGGCAAAGGACTTGAATAAACATTTCTACAGAGAAATGGCCAATAAGCACATGAGATGTTTAACATACATAAATATCATTAATGACAAATACAAATCAAATCACAGTGAGATACCACTTCACATCCACCAAGATGTCAATAATAAAAAAGAGAGACAATAACAGATGTTGGCAAAGAAATGGAGAAATTGGACCCCTCACACAATGCTGATGAAAATGTAAAATAGCAGAAAACAATTTGGTGATTCCTCAAAAAGTTGAACATAGAGTTACCATGTGACCCAGTAATTCCATACCTATGCACATAACAACAACAATGAAACAGTTATTCAAACAAAAACTTGCACACAAATATTCACAGATGCACTATACACAGTAGTCAAAAGGTGGAAACAATATAAATTTCCATCAGCCGATGAATGGAAAAAAGCATATGGTAAATTCATATACTGGATTATACAGCCATAAAAAGGAATGAAGTTCTAATACGTTCTGCAGCATGGACACACCTGAAAACATCATGTTAAGTAAAAGAGGCCAGACACAAAAGTCATATATTATATGATTACGTTTGTATAAAATATCCACAGTAGTCAAATCTATAGCAGATTAGTGGTTTCTAGGTGCTGGAGGAAGTTGGAAGTGATTGCTTAATGGGTACAGGGTTTCTGTTTGGGGTCATGAAAATATTTTGGAAGTAGATGGAGGTTTTGGTTGCACAACATTATGAATGTACTAAATGCCACTGAATTGGACATCTTAAAATGGATAGATATTTGTTCTGTGAATTTTATGTCAATAAAAAATGTATACAGGAAAAGAATTGATGAAAAGATGGAAAAGTTCAGAAGAGATTCAGAAGCTATAAAAATAACCAAATGGAAATCCTAGAACTGAAAATACAATATCTGAATAAAAAATGCATTGGATTTTTTTAAAAATTTACAGTAGATTGGAACACAATGAAATAAGAATCAACGAACTTGAAGATAGGTAATAAATTCATCCTAAATGATGCAAAAAGAGAAAAAAATACTGAAAAAAAATTGAGAGGCTCAATTACATTTGGAGCAAAACCCAGGACTCTGAGATACATGACATTGTAATTCCAGAGAGGAACAGAGAGAGGGCAAGAGTCAGAAAAAATTATTTGAAATTTGACCAAAAATAGCAGCCCACAGACCCAGGAAAATTAGTGAACCTCCAAAAGAAAATCTCACTTAGGGTTCCTGGGTGGCTCAGTCAGTTAAGCCACTGACTTCGGCTCAGGTCAGGATCCCAGGGTCCTGGGATAGAGTTCCGCATCGGGCTCTCTGCTCCACGGAGAGCCTTCTTCTCTCTCTGCCTGCCGCTCTGCCTACCTGTGCTCTCTCTCTCTCTGTCAAATAAATAAATAAAATTTAAAAAAAAATCTCACTTAAACTTAGTGCATAAACAAACTGCCGCAAACAAAGATAAAGTCTTAAGAGCAGTTAGAGAAAAGAGACACATTAGGAAGAGAGAAACAGTAAGAGCTACGGATGGCTTCCTATCAGCCATCGTTTCATATCAGACACAATGGAGTCCTGAAAATCAAAGAATAACATCATTAGAGTGCTAAAATGTTTAAAATGCTGTCAATATATAAATCTATGTCCAGGAAAAGTACTTTGCAAAACTCAAGGCAAAATAAAAACCTTTTTAGAAAACAAAAGCTGAGAAAACTTGTTGGCAGCACATCCACCCTATAAAAATGCTACGGAAAGTTTTTCAAGCTGAAGGATAATGATACTGAGATGGAAATTCAGATATAAGTAAGCAAAGAAGAGCATTGGAAATGTTAAATAGATAATAAATACAAAACACAATTTTTCTTTCTTTTGTTAAATTTCTTAAAGGCAACTGAATGTTGAAAGTAAAAAATAACAAAAATGTATTTTGAGTTTTATACCTTAAGTAAAAGTAGAATATATGACAATGATAGCACTAAGGACAAGAGGGACATAAGTGTCGGGGCACCTGTGTAGCTCAGTGGGTTAAAGACTCTGCCTTTGGCTCAGGTCATGATCTCAGGGTCCTGGGATGGAGCCCCGCATTGGGCTCCCTGCCCAGCGGGGTGTCTGCTTCTCCAACTTCCTCTGACCCTTATCCCTGCTTGTACTCTCTCTGCCTCAAATACATAAATATAATCTTTTAAAAAAAAGAGGGACATAAGTGTAATGATACTATTGTAATATTATTATACATCAATTGGTATAATTTATTTCTGTGTAAAATGTGGTTAAGGACACATATTGTAATCCCTACAACAACTAAAAAACCAGTAATACAAAAAGCTCTTGCTAAAAAGCCAACAGAAGAAATAGAATGACATACAAAAAATGTTCAATTAATCCAAAAGAAGACAGGAAAGAAGGAACAAAATAAATAACAGAGGGGGGAAAAAATAGAAAACAAATAAAGAATAGACTTAAACACAGTCATATCAATAATTCAATTAAATACAAATGGATTAAACACTTCAACTAAATGATGCTCATGGACTCAATAAAAAAAATCAACATCTAAATATATGCACTTAACAAGAAACACACTTGAAATATAAAACCACAGCTAGGTTGAAAGTAAAAGGATAGAGTGAGATATACAATGCAAACATGAAGCATAAGAAAGCTCTTGAGGCTACATTAATATCAGACAAAGTAGACTTTGAAACAAGGAGTACTACCCAGGATAAAATGGATCATTTGATATGAAAATAGAGTTAATGCATCAAGAATATATAACAATCTTAAATGACTACACAATAATAGAGTTTCAAAATACACAAAGCAAAAATTTACAAAAATAAAGGAAGAAAAAGGAAAATCCACAATCACAGCTGGAGATTTAAATTCTCTTCTATTAATAATTGATAAATCAAGAAGACAAAGAAATCAGTGAAGATATATAACATTTGAAAGCTACTATCAACCAACTTTGACCTACACCAAGATAGACCTAATTCTGGGTCATAAAATGAGTTTCAATATATTTTAAAAGATTTAAATCATAAAAATTTGTTCTCTAACCACAGTAGAATTAAATTAGACATCAATGACAAAAACATAACTGGAAAATTGCCAAATATTTGGAAATTAGAAATATAATTCTAATAAACCCATGGTTTAAAAAGAAATCATAAGTGAAATTATAAGATAAATCAAAGTGCATAAACACAATTTATATCAAATTTTGGGAGTTGTGGCTAAAGCAGTCCTAAGTAGCAATTTTGTAGTTTTAACTTTATATTAGAAAAGACAAAAGGTTTAAAATGAATGGTATAAGATTCTACTTTAGGAAGCTATAAAAAGAAAATTCGAATTAAATAGAAAAAAAAGAAAAGAAAGACAAGAAGCAGACCAATAAAATAGAAAAATGCGAAACATTAGAGAAAAATCACGAAAGCCAAAAGTAGGGTTGTTTTTAAGATTAATAAAATTGATAGAAGCCTAGCTAGAAGTAACCAAGGAAAAAGACTCAAAACACAAGTTACAAATTTCAGGAATTATAGAGGTGGCATCACTAAACATGCTATAGGTATTTAAAAACTACCAAGGGAATATTATGGATGACTTCATGCTAACAAATTCACCAATTTAGATGAAATGGAAAAATTCTTTGAAAAACAATTTAGCAAAACAAACACAAGACTGGAATTTTTTTTAATAATGCAAATATCAAAATTAATTCAAAACATAAAGCCTTCTCACGAGAAAGTTCCAAGAGCCAATGGCTTCACTGGAGAATACTCCAAAAACTTAAGAAAAATTTAATACCAATCTTAGGCAAACTCTTTCAAAAAATACAGGCAAAAACTCCTCTAAACTGATTTTATGAGGCCAGCATGACCTTGATATCTACGTCTGACAAAGAAATTAAGAAGAAGGAAAATTACAGACCAAAATCACTCATGAAAATTGATTCAAAAATTCTTTTTTTAAAGATTGTATTTATTTATTTATTTATTTATTTATTTGAGAGAGAGAGTGCGCTGGAGGAATCCCAGAGGGAGAGAGACAAGCAGACTCCATGCTGAGCATGGAGCCTGGAGCAGGGCTCGATCCCAGGACCATGAGATCATGACATGAGTGAAAATCAAGAGTCAGTCACTGGGCGTCTGGGTGGCTCAGTGGGTTAAAGCATCTGCCTTCAGCTCAGGTCATGATCCCAGGGTCCTGGGATCGAGGCCCACATCGGGCTCTCTGCTCAGCGGGGAGCCTGCTTCCTCCTCTCTCCTCTCTCTCTGCCTGCCTCTCTGCCTACTTGTAATCTCTCTCTCTGTGTCAAATGAATAAATAAAATTTAAAAAAAAAGAGTCAGTCACTTAACCAATTAAGCCACCCAGATGCCCCATAGCAATTTTAGTTTTTTAATGTTTTATTAAAGTTTTTATTTATTTATTTATTTATTTATTTATTTATTTATTTATTTATTTATTTAACAGAGAGAGACAGCGAGAGTGGGAACACAAGCAGGGGAAGTGGGAGAAGAAGAAGCAGGCCTCCCGCTGAGCAGGGAGCCCAACACGGGGCTCGATCCCAGGACCCTGGGAGGATGGCCTGAGCTGAAGGTATACACTTAACAACCAAGCCACCCAGGCGCTCTGCAATTTTTTTTTCCTGCATTTTTATTTTTAAAAAATTACCCTGACCTGCATTTCCCTAATGATAAGTCATGTTGAGCATCTTTTCACGTGTTTGTTGGCCATCTGTGTTATCTCTGGGAAGATGTCTATTCATGTCTTCTGTCCATTTTTTCATTGTATTATTCATTTGGGGGGGTTGAGTTTCATAAGTTCTTTATATATCTTGGATACTAACCCTTTATTGGATATGTCATTTATAAATATCTTCTCCCATTCCATAGGTTAGCTTTTAGTTTTGCTGATTGTTTCCTTTGCTGTGCAGAAGCTTTTTATTTTGATGTAGTCCCAATGTCTATTTTTGCTTTTGTTTCCCTTGCCTCAGGAAACATACCTAAACTTCAGTTTAAACTCACACCTGTCAGAATGGCTAAAATCAACAACACAATAAACAACAGGTGTTGGTGAGGATGTGGAGGAAAAGGAACCCTCCTGCACCGTTGGTGGGAATACAAAACTGGTGCAGCCAGTGTGGAAAACAGTATGGAGGTGCCTCAAAAAGTTAAAAGTAGAACTACCCTACCGTCCAGCAATTGCACTATTACGTATTTACCCAACAAATACAAAAACACTAATTGAAAATAAAAAATACTTAGGAATCAATTTAACAAAAACTGCATAAGAGCTGTACATTGAAAATTGACACATTTTGCAGACAGAAATTAAAGACCTAAATAAGTGGAGAGATTCATGTTCACAGGTCAAAAGTCTCAACATTGTTAAGATTTTAAATCTCCCAGGACACCTGATGGGCTCAGTCAGCCTTTGGCTCAGGTCATGTATCCCAAGATCCTGGAATCAAGTCCTTGCTCAGCAGGGAGTCTGCTTCTTCCTCTGCCTGCCTCTCCCCCTGCTTGTGTTTGCTCTCTCTCTCTCTCTCTCTAACAAATAAATAAATAAAATATTTTAAAAGAGATTTTAATTCTCCCTATATTGATTTATAAATTCACCACCATCACAATAAAATCATAGCAGGCTTTAACATTTATAGAAAATTTGATTTAAAAATTTATATATGGGCGCCTGAGTGGCTCAGTCAGTTAAGCATCTGCCTTCTGCTCAGGTCCTGATCCAGGGGCCCTGGGATCGAACCCCACCTCGGGATCCCTGCTAAGCGGGGAGTCTGTTTCTCCCTCTCCCTTTTCCCCTCCCCATCCCCGTTCCTGCTCGCTCTCTTTCAAATAAATAAAATCTTTTAAAAAATAAAAATAAAAAGATAAAAAATAAATATAAAATTTATATGACTATATGAGGGGCTCTAAACAAGAGCAAAGTTAGATAAGCTACACTAGCTCATTTTAGTGCTTATTGTAAAATTGCAGTGATCAAGACAGTGTGGTATTGGCATAAGGATAGGCAAATAGATCAATGAAACAGAAAAGAGCAGGAGTTGGCAAACTTTTCCTGTAAAGGCACAGATAGTAAATATTTTGTGTCTTGCAGGCTCTACAATATCACAAGTACTCAACTCTGGGATAGAAAGCAACCATTGATAATATTTAAATGAATTAGTGTATATGTTCTCATGAAACTTTATTTGTGGACACCAAAACTTGAATTTCATATAATTTTCACATCATGAAATACTCTCCTTTTGATTTTTTTTCTCAATCATTTAAAAATGTTTTTAAAAACTTCTTACTTCATGAGCCATACAAAATCAGGCACAAAAGGGAAATTTGTTGGAGGAAAGTGGAATGATTCCTATCTCCCCAGAAAATTAAATAAAGCCACATTACCTTGGAGAGATTTTAGGTAAGACATCCAAAAATCATAGGTTATGGTAAAGAATGGGAGAGAACAGAATGAACCACTGAATGAGGTGGCTGTGGGGAACGTCTTGGAGGAAACACTCCCTGCCATATTACCCTCTGGAATTGAACATGGGGAAATGAAGAGGGGGTAGCAGGTCACTTTGGATGGATATTTAGGGGGTATTGGGGAAACACTCCTTTTCTCCAGTCACAGCATCTTGTCCTCCCTACCCCCATAGCAGTGTCAGGAGCTGTGTTTTGTGATGCCCAAGCCACCTCAGCACTACCACTGGCTTGATGACCAAACAAAGCTGAAGGGTGTCACTCCTCATTGGTCAGGAGCCCTGAGGTAGACCACTGGGAGGCACAAATATGGGTGGTAAGATTTGCATACCAGAGGAGCCTAGCATAAGTATGGAACCATCAAACATAAGGATGGAACAACCAGCCACAAGAACCAAAAAGAAGAAGGAAAAGAAGAGTCCCTGTCAACCCAAGACCAGAGGCAGTGGCAAGGTCAGAGGCAGTGGCAAGGTCAGATGATCCTATCCATGCTCTTCTTCCCCACAGGTCTCCGCAGGCCCCCTGCCCTACTCTTGCCTGACCCAAACCGCTTCCTCAATGTACAATGTAGGCACATTCCTACTCATGAAGCCCCATTCCTCTACATTTCCGTCCTCTTCCTCATGAAGCCCCATTCCTCTACATTTCCGTCCTCTTCCCCAAAACAAATGCCATGCTGACTCACCCTATTGCCTTTCCAGGTCCAGAAGAAAACCACGAAGGCAAAAAGACCCTCTCAAAGGAATTCGAGAAAAAAACCTCCTCAGTCGTCCCCCTCTTGCTCACGAATTCGTAACACAGCAATAAGGTCAACGATATTCATCTGTTGCCACAAGCTAAGTGAGGCACACAATGAAAATAAGCCGAGAGGGAACAAGGAGCACTGGAAAATGCAACCATACCCAGTAACATCCTGTGCAGCCAGCAAACTCCGAGCCTGGGTGAGAAACCTAGAACTAGCTGCAGCATCCTGTGACGCAGCTGTGAAGAACTGTTTAAACATATAGGGAACAAATCCAGAACAACAGGGGGGTACACAGGCGTTGACAAAAGGAACAACAACAAGTTGTGAAAAGGTCATGTGTATGTGTGTCTGTGGCGGACGAAGAGAATGAAGGGAAGAGACAGGCATGTGAGTAGGAAGGGTGGTGAGGTCCGGGACTGTTGGGGGCCAGCCTAGCAGGTCCACAGTTAGCCAGACACTGGGGATAAGGACTGGGTGAGGACTAAGAACTAAAGACAAATTTTCTCAACACTTGGTCCCACAGGCAAGACGAGAAAGAGGTTTGGTGGTTCTCTGTGTGTTTGGTGTAGAGAGGGGGCACAAAGTCAGAGTTGAGATTACCAGAACCCAGATGGGAAGAGGGTTTACTGTGTGGTGGGTGACAATGACGCGCCACCCAAAAAAGGCAGACAACAAAAGCACTTTCAGGTCACCTAGTCACCTCTGGGTTGCCTTATCACCTCTGAGTCACCTATGCCATTCTGGTGTATGTTGTACCCCACCCAATGCTGTAAGCCACTGACGGCCTTCAGAGGGATAAAAAAACTCACCCTATAGAAAATCCCCAACAGCACCCCACACATTAAAATAATGGTGTTTGGAGGCCACAAACCCAAGAACAATTAGGCCACTTCCTTGTAAAGAAGTTTGGGGTGGGGGAGTGGCCTACCGTGGGTAGGGCAGTGGGAATGGTCTGTCCACCTGCAGGCAATAAAGGGAAACAGTGTCCACAGAGAATTTTAATATAAGAACAACAAAACCCAGTAAAAGGCAGTCTTGTTTTTATTAGCACCATAACCAACCATTTCTAAATTTCCCCCCCAAAAATCCTCTTTTGGTCTAAGTTCTAAAAGTTTGCTGTGGTTAACATTAAGTTTTAATATATATGTAAGTCCAAATTAGCCACTTTTTAGAATTCATGTTTTAATAATCATTTTCTTCTATAAGGAAGTTAATTTGATAAGTCCTCATTAAAGAGTTGGCCCTGGGCACAGGCTCTTCTTTCTTAAAGTAAGTTCTTAGCCATTAAGAATCTTTTGAGCTGGGTGCCTGGGTGGCTCAGTGAGTTAAAGCCTCTGCCTTCGGCTCAGGTCATGATCTCAGGGTCCTGGGATCGAGGCCCGCATCAGGCTCCCTGCTCAGCGGGGAGCCTGCTTCCTCCTCTCTCTCTGCCTGCCTCTCTGCCTACTTGTGATCTGATCTCTCTCTGTGTCAAATAAATAAATAAAATTTAAAAAAAAAAGAATCTTTTGAGTTTGCTTTGAGCAGACTTCTAGACTGCAATCCTGTGGTCATATATAATATACATATCCCATATTTAAAAAGTAGATTCTAAATTAAAAATTATAGCACAGTGATTATAAAGACAAAGACCAACTTGAGTTACTTCAGCTGTGATTTCACGTAGTCACTTGTTTTTTTGTTTTTTTTTTTTAAGATTTTATTTATTTATTTGACACAGAGAGAGAGAGAAATTACGAGTAGGCAGAGAGGCAGGCAGAGAGACAGGGAGAGGAGGAAGCAGGCTCCCCGCTGAGCAGAGAGCCCGATGCGGGCCTCAATCCCAGGACGCTGAGATCATGACCTGAGCCAAAAGCAGAGGCTTTAACCCACTGAGCCACCCAGGTGCCCTAATCACTTGTTTTTATTGACGTCTAAATCAGTGAAACACAGTATGCAATTCAAGGAGTAAAATTTTGGGGTGTAATGAAACGTTTACTTTGCTTGAAAATAAATATTTTACTGAATTTAGACAGTATCTTTTTTAAAAAGATTTTATTTTATTTACTTGAGAGAGAGTGAGAAAGAGAGAGTGAGAGCATGTGCACGCACAAGTGGGGGGTGAGGGGCAAAGGGAGAAGGAGACTCCCCACCGAGCAGGGAGCCTGATGCAGGGCCTGATCCCAGGACCAGGAAATCATGACCTGAGCTGAAGGCAGACACTTAACCAACTGGGCCACCGAGGCGCCCCATAAACAATATCTTTAAACATGAAATCTATTCCTTAATTGTTCATTATTTTAATACTATAATAAAAATCAAAATAAAATTTTACATTGGTTGTATGATTTAGTAGTTGCCTAAATTGTAACTTTGCTTGTGTTTTTTTTTACTTAACATATAATGTAATATTTGTTTCAGGGGTATAGGTCTGTGATTCATCAGTCTTATACAACACACAGTGGTCACTACAATACATACCCTCCCCAATGTCCATCACCCAGTCACCCAGCCACCCATCCCCCTCTCCTCCAGCAGCCCTCAGTTTGTATTTTGATCTTCTCAAAATTTCCTTATGATTTTTACAGTGATAATTGTATATAAAATGTTCTATAGGGGCATCTGCCTGGCTCAGTTCAAAGAGCGTGAGATTCTTGATCTTGGGGTTGTGAGGTCAAGCCCCATGTTGGGTACAGAAATTACTAAAAAAATAAACTGCTTATGTTTAAAGTGTGCAATTCGTTAAGTTTCAATATACATATACATCTGGTAAACCATCACACCAAATCAAAATTGTGAATATATCCAACCACAATCCCTTAAAGTTTCCTCATGCCCCTTGATGATCCCTCCTCCCCACCACCAACTCCATCCCCAGGCAACCATTAACCTGAATTCTGTCACTATACATTAGTTTACATTTTCTATAATTTTATATAAATGGAATCCCAGAGCATGTATTCTTGGAACTACCTTCTTTCACTGTGTATAATTATTTTGAGTTATCTATATTGTGTATATCAGCACTTTATTGCCTTTTATTGCTGCGTAGTATTCCACAAAATTTTTTTAGCCATACACTTTGTCCATTCACCTGTTGTTAAACAGGCGGTTGCTTCCAGTGCTTAGCTATTACAAAGAAAGGTGCTAGAAACATATATGTACAAGTCTATGTATAAACATATGATTTCCTTTCCTTTGGGTAAATACCCTAGGAATAGCTAGAACACATGTAGGTGTTTAATTTTTTAAGAAACTGTCAAATTCTAATGACTCGTTGGACACTACATCAAAAACTAATGATATACTATACTTTGGCTAATTGAACATAATAATAAAAAAAAAGAAAAGAAACTGCCAACCTTTTTTCCAAAGTGATTGTGCCACCAGCAGTGTATGAAAGTCCCAGTTCCTCTACATTCTCACCACTTGATATGCTCAGTCTTTTTTCCTGAATGTAAATCAATTTTTTTTGACCTTTGGTTGTCTTATCCTTTTCCTACCACACTCCTGTGCCTATTTTTCTCATCCTCCACCCCCTCCCCTCTGGCAACCGCCAGTTTGTTCTATGTACTAGTCTATTTCTGTTTGTTTGCTCATTTGTTTTTTAGATTCCACATATAAGTGAAATCATATGGTATTTGTCTTTCTCTGTATAACTTATTTTACTTAGCATAATACCCTCTAGGTCCATTCATGTTGTGGTGCATGACAAGATTTCATGCTTTTTTATGACTGAATAATGGGAATATTAGAATATTACTCAGCCATTAAAAAGAAAAAACCTTGTGTGTGTGTGTGTGTGTGTGTGTGTGTGTGTGTGTTAAATCCGTTCATCAATTCATCAATTGGACATTTAGGGGCGCCTGGGTGGCTCGCTTGTTAAGCGTCTGCCTGCCTTCGGCTCAGGTCATGATCACAGGGACCTGGGATTGAGCCTCGTGTTGGGCTCAAGTGGGAGGCCTGCTTCTCCTTCTCCCACTCCCTCTGCCTGTGCTCCCTCTTGCTGTCTCTCTCTGTCAAATGAGTAAATAAAATCTTAAAAAAAAACTGATGGACATTTATGTTGCTTCCATATCTTTTTACCCAAAGAAAGCGGAAACACTAATTTGAAAAGATACACACACTCCTATTCTTATTGCAGCATTATTTACAATAGCCAAGATATGGAAGCAATATTTTAAAATTTTACTCATTCTAATACAAGAGTCACGGTGTTCCACTGTGGTTTTAACTTACATTTCTATGATGACTAATGTGCTTATTTGTCAAACATGTATTTTCTTTTGTCAAGTTTTTCCCTTTTTATTAAATTGGCTTGTCTCCTTATTATTAGGTTTTCAAAGTTCTTTACATATTCTGGCTATAAGTTCTTCGTTGGATATGTGACTTGCAAATATTTTCTCCCAGGCTGTACCCTGTCTTTTCATTCTCTTAACAGTGTGTTCCTCCTAACCAACATTTTTAACTTTGATGAAGCCTAATTTATCATTTTTTCTATTACGAATAGTGTTAGAGGGTCTCTGAGTTTTTCTAATCTCTAGGTTTATATCTTTCACCAAACTTTGGAAGTCTTCAGTCATTATTTCTTCAAATATGTTTCCTGCCCCACACGCTCCCGTCCTCCTGATATTCTGACAATATGGGTGTTAGACTGCTTAGAATTCTTCCACAGGTCCTTAAACCCCTGTATATATTTTTAGGTATTAGTTTTCCTCTCTAGTTAAAATTGAATTATTCTCACTGATTTTTCTTCAAAAACACTTACTCTTTCCTCTCTCACCTTGTTTCTACTTTTGAGTCCAGGCAGTGAGTTTTTCTATTTTGATTATTATATTTCACGGATCTAAAATTTCCATTTTTTTCTTCTTTATATTTCCTACTTCTTTGCTGAGATTTTTCTTTGTCTTTCCATTTATTTCAAAAACATTTGCCTTTTCTTATTAGAGCATTTTATAGCGGCTTTTAAAATCTTTATCAGATCATTTCGACAAATGCATCATCTTGTCATTTGGCATTCGTTGATTATCTTTTCCCATGGGAGTTGAAATTTTTTCTGGTTCCTAACATACTGAGTAATTTTGGATTCTTTCCTGGACATTTACCCAATCGATCATTCCATTTCTGAAGAGAGGCATCCTAAAATCTCCTTCTATAATTATGGATTTATTAAATTCTCCCTCTCTATCTAACAGTTTTATTTTACATATTTCAAGGTTAGGCTGTAAAGAACATACAATTCCATTATAACATCTTAATTGATGTGCTTTTATACAATGTTCCTCTTTATCTTTATTAACATACTTTCTCTCAAATTCTATCTTGTTTGCTATTATTTTGCCTCATTAGCTTTTTTTGGTTAAAATTTAGATGGCATATATTTGTTGTATGCCTTTAATTTCAATGTTCTGTTGGTTTGGCCTTCGGTACTTTACAAACAGCATATAGCTTGACTTTGTTTCATAAATAATATGATAGTCTCTACTTCTACATTCCTAAATTTAATCTTTTCACATTCATAGTGATTGCTGACATTTTTAGAATTTTCAAGCTTTCTGTTTAGCCTCACTTTCTTTGCTTCATTTTTCTCCTTTTCTGCATTCAGTTGGATTTATAACGTTTTCTATATATTTTTCCTCTGTAAATTTTGAAGCTATAGATACTATTTCTATATTTTTTAGCTGGTTATCCTTAATATTTTAAGGACATACAAAGATATACCTTTTTCTGACACAGTCTAAAATGATTTAGAATTTTCAATCCCCTACTGAATATGACAGATTTTAGCATAACTACAAACTGAACACTCATTTTATTTTGTCTAAAGCATTAACTTTACATTTATATAAACATCAAAAAAGTTTTTATATCCAATTAATTAAATATATCGATATATTACCTATTTCTGTTTTAACCACTGTTTTGTATCTTAACCTCCCTTCCTTCTTTGCAAGTACATCTTTTAAGAGTTGCTTTAGTGAGGGTCTCTGGAATCTAAACTTAGTCTTTGCATGCCTAAAAATACTTTATTCTACTCTCACTCTTGAGAATTTTTTTCCTTAACACTTTAAAGACTCTTCTTACTGTAAGTCTAATTGCCATTCTTTCATAAGTAATCAATCTTTGGGATGCCTCGGTCATTGGTGCAGTCAGTTAAGCATCCAACTCTTGTTTTCAGCTCAGGTCCTAGCCTCAGGGCTGTGAGATCAAACCCTGCATTGGGTTCCATGTTCAGTGCAGAGTCTGCCTGAGACTCTTTCTGCCTCTGCCCCTCAGCCCCCCTCAAATAAATAAAAAATAAATCTAAAAATAATCTTTTCTTTCCTGTAGTTTTTAAGGTATTATCTTAATCCTTAATGTTCTGCATTTCTACTTTGATGCATCTAGCTGTGCATTTATTTTCATTTATCCTGCTCAATACCCAAAGCACACTCCAGAACGAAGGACTCAGGTGTTTCTTCAATACTGGAAATTTTTTCTATTACATCAGCAAATACTCCTTCTCTGCAATCTTCTTCACCACCTCTGGAACCCCTCTCAATATAGTCCATTTCTGGAGGAGCGGCAAGATGGCGGAGGAGTAGGAGACCGATTATCATCAGGTCCCAGGAACTCACCCAGATAGCTATCAAACTATTCTGAACACCTACAAATTCTACCTGAGATTGAAGAGAAGAAGAGCAGCAATTCTAGGAACAGAAAATTGACAACTTTCTGGAAGGTAGGCCGTGCAGAGAAGTGAATCTGAGGCGACGGGAAGATAGACCCTGGGGGGAGGGGCGTCTCCCGCCAGGTGAGCGAGCAGCGGAGCACAGACTCGGAACTGTTAGAAGTCGGCTCCACTGAGGGACGTCGCCCCAGAGACCAAGCGGGGGGTGAAACCCCTGCAGGGACAGTGTGGTCTCAGGACCCACAGGGACACAAAAAGACCAGGGGTGTCTGAGCGCGACCGAGCTCCCAGTTCTCAGAGAGAAGCCGGCGGGAGAGACGGAGCTGAGCTGAGGTGTCTCTCAGCTCGGGGTTACCTTGGGCTGTGATCAGAAGCACAGCCGGACTACGGCTCTGTGAGTGGGGACCCCA
>LNAC01000530.1:1109349-1140173 GCA_002007465.1 Ailurus styani | reverse complement strand
TTGGAGGACGGGACTGAAAATGGCAGCTCCCAGTCTCCGACCCGGAGGAGCCGAGAGCCTGGGGCCTCTGTCTTCAGTGCGCCTCAGAGAAAAGCAGTCCCTCCTGTCTCCTGGTTTCCGGCCGCTCTCCAAGCTCACCCAGCCTGTGACCGAGTGTCTCTGTCTCTGGCACGGCCCCATTTAGAATCTCCGAACCCAGCAGATTCCTGCAGCCTCTCCCGCACCGCTCCTCCCGGAGGAGGAAGGAGGGGGTCTCTCCGGGTCTGCTGCCCGTGGGGTCCCCTCTCCCAGAGTAGTGGCCCGGCTGAGCTTCAGATCACAGCCCAAGGTAACCCCGAGCTGAGAGACACCTCAGCTCAGCTCCGTCTCTCCCGCCGGCTTCTCTCTGAGACCTGGGAGCTCGGTCGCGCTCAGACACCCCTGGTCTTTTTGTGTCCCCGTGGGTCCTGAGACCACACTGTCCCTGCAGGGGCTTCACCCCCCGCTTGGTCTCTGGGGCGACGTCCCTCAGTGGAGCCGACTTCTAACAGTTCTGAGTCTGTGCTCCACTGCTCGCTCCCTTGCCGGCAGCCAGCCCCTCCCCCCCGGGGTCTATCCTCCTGTCACATCAGATTCACTTCTCCGCACGGCCTACCTTCCAGAAAGTGGTCAATTTTCTGTTCCTAGAATTGCTGCTCTTCTTCTCTTCGATCTCCGGTAGAATTTGTAGGTGTTCAGAATAGTTTGATAGCTCTCTGGGTGAATTCCTGGGACCTGATGATAATCGGTCTCCTACTCCTCCGCCATCTTGCCGCTCGGATTGTGACCTTATTAGGGAAGAAAAATCTGTTCATCTGTCTGTCTCTCTCTGCCATGAAAGGACACATGAGAAAGTGACCATCTGTAAGCCATGAAGGAAGCTCTCGCCAGAAGCCGAACATGCTGGAACTCCAATCTCAGACTTCCAAGTTCCAGAACCAAGAGAAAACAAATTTCTATTGTTTAAGACACTCAGTTTATGGTATTTTGTTATGGCAATTTGTGCTAAGACATGTTATCAGTCTTAGGAGAAAATAGTCAATCTTTCACCATCGAGTATGAATTTAGCTGTACGTTTTTGGTAGATGCTCTTTATCAAGATGTGGAGATTCTAAACCATTTCTAGTTTGTTGTGAGGTTTGTTTCATTTTTCATCATGAATGGATATTAGATTCTGTGGAATGCTTCTGTGTCAACTGATATGATTAAATGATTTTTTTCTTTATTCTGTTCATATGACTGATTTTCAAATATCAAACTAGACTGGCATACCTGGAATAAGTCCCATTTGGTCATCCTGTATAATTATTTCTATACATTGTCAGAATCTGATTCTATACATTATCAGCTTACTGATATTTTGGTGAAAATTTCTGTGTCTTATCTCATGAAATATTTGGTCTCTAGTTTTTATATTTTTGTCTTGTTTGATATTAGGTTAATACTGGCCTTGTAAAGGAATTGGAAGATATTCTCTCTCCCTTTTTTTTTAAGAGCATGAAAAACTGGTGTTCTTTTTTAGGTGTTTGGAAAAAGTATCTAGTGCAACCATCCTGGGCTGGATATTTTTAGGTATTACATTTTCCTTTCAGTGTATCTGTTCTGATAGATTATGCACAAATACTGTCATTCAGATATCTACCTCTTTAATTATATTATGTGTTGAAAAGAAATATGAAAGTTTTATTAGCTTTATTATTTTTCCAAACATTTTAATTCTTATCTTCATAATTTTTCTATTTATTTATTTATTTACAGTTTGAGATATTATCCACATACTATACGATTTACCCATTTAAAGCATCCAAGTCAATTTTTAGTATATTCATAGAAATGTGCAACCATTATGACAGTCAATTTTAGAACATTTTCATCACCTCAGAGAAAGTTCCATACTCTTTAGCTTTCACCCTCCTAGTCCCCCACTTCCTCTCTTAGCTTTAGGTACATGCTACCTACTTTCCATCTAAAATACTTTCTTATTCTGTGTGAAATCATATAGTATGTGGTCTTCGAGCTAGCTTTTTTTCACTTAGAATGTTTTTAGGATTCCTCTGTGTTGTAGTGTATATCGGGTCTTCATTCTTTTTTATGGTCAAATAGGATTCCATTGTAGGGACACACCACAACTTTTTATCCAGTTGTCTACTGATGGACATTTGAGTTGTTTCCATATTTTGACTAAAATGAGTAATGCTTCTAGAAATATTTCTATATAAGGTTTCGTGTGTACATGTTTTAATTTCTCCTGGGTATATACTTAGGAGTGGTATCATTTGATCAAATGGTAACTCTATGTATAATCTTTTGAGAAATGACAAAAAAGTTTTCTTAAATGAGTGCACCACTTTCTATTTCCACCAGCAATGAATGAGGGTTCAAATTTCTCCACAACCTTGTCAACATTTGTTATTATTTGAATATTTGTTTCTAGCTATCCAGGTGGGGTGTGAGGCAATATCTCATTGTGGCTTATATCTCCCTGAAGACTCATGATGTTGATAGTCTTTTTGTATGTTTATTGGCCACTTTTATATCTTTCTTGGAGAAAAGTCTATTCTATGGCCTTCCCCTCCCCCCCCTTTAGTAGTCATTTATTATCCTGGTCTTAAATGGTCTTGATTTCACTTATTACCTCTAATGTAACTTCATTTTTGCATAGCTTCCCCCCCCAAAAGAGCCACATAGAATGTACACATATTTTGTGAACTATTCCTTCCCTAATCTTGTTTCCTGTGTGGAAATTTCTCTTGTAGGTCACAGGAGAATCTCAGATAAAATAAGATCTTATGTCCACAAAATCCAGATTATTCTCTATCTTTCATCATATTACATTATACATAAACCACAGTGAAACATAGATGCTCTCTCTCTCTCTCTCTTTTTATTTTTTTTAAGATTTCATTTATTTATTTGTCAGAGAGAAAGAGCACAAGCGGGGCGGTGGGGGTGGGGTAGTGGCAGTCAGAGGGGGAAGCAGGCTCCCCACTGAGCAAGCCTAATGCAGGACTTAGTCCCAGGACCCTGGGATCATGGCCTGAGACAAGATGCTTAACTGACTGAGCCACTCAGGTGTCCCTTAACTCTCTCCTTTTACCATTTCTTCTTGTCTGTGTTCATATTCTTTTAGTGCGGTGCAGTACATAATGCTGGTATTTTATAGTTTTTCTCTTTAGGCCTTCCTATTAAAATTAAAAAAAAAAGGAACTATGTTTTTCTTTTTGGCTCATGAATGCTAGTTCATTCCCCTAGACTGAATTCATGTTAGGCAACAAAACGTTGGTAATTGTTGAATTTCTGATTTACTAGAGAGGTATTCCCTGTTCCCTTATGTCATTTCTCTTATTCTCCAATTTCTGGACTACCCTCAATTTGTTTTATAATTTCCCTGCTCTATATACATTATATCAGTGTCACAACTATTCTCCATGCTTCCTGCACTGCATTCATTCATTTTTAATTCCCTTATTTTTTTTCTGCTTCTCTGTGGTGACTCCTCGAACCTGTAAGAAAAAACTCCAAGGAAAAAAAAAAAAGAGAAAAGAGAAAACTCCAAGACACCCTTCTGCAGGGCTGCATATGAAGCCTACATCCTTGTCTACACATAAAGCTGCTTCTAAAAACCAAAACACGAGAGTGTTGAGAATGTGAAAATGAAAGGCTTAAAGTACTGACAACAGAGGGAGTAAAACGGAACAACCACAGCTAAGAGTTTTATTTAACATGGAACCAGGAGGACATTAAGGATGTGGGGCTTGTGCACATCTGTCTCAAATTCTCAGAGATTTTTGCTGAGCTCAGCTAAAAACCAAGCCATCTACTTATGTTTTAATGAACATAAATGAACTCTCTGCCTAACATTAAACCTAGCAACCAATCACACTTGGATTAATGTAAATGTGGATAAACAAACACCAATCACCCAAAACAGGTTATGTAAATCTCCCCTTTCCTCTTTAAAAACTCTAACTTCTTTTGTCTCTCCAGAACCCATTTTTTATTTCGGTCAAGTCTGTATCCCCCAGACTGCAGTCCCTAAGACCCCAAGGAAACACACATATTTTATTTGGGCGCTTGCAGTTTTGCCTTTCATTGTTTGACAGTACCATCCATGTGGAAATTGTTTCCTTGGCTCGTGGCCAGTCTGTAAGCAACAGGGCCCTTGGAGAGCAAAGAAATCAGTCCAAGTGCTAGTAGAACGACCTGACCTGCAGTTCCTCACCTTCAGAAGCCATGAACAGGAAAGCAGTACATGATGGAGTGGGGCAAATGGAGAGCTCAGGGACTATCTATCAGGGCCTAATTTATGGGAATTGTGAACATCTTAGCCTGTGCCTCCTGTGCTGCGTTGCCTCTGCAGGGGCCCACATAAAGAGAGCTCACATCTCTCCATTCATCCCATTGACCAGGTCAGCATTTCTCACTGCCAGGAGAGCATGGATATGCTGTTGATGCTGTCCAAGTCAGAGGACCCTGAAGATATGTGTGTGCTGTGCGTGTATGTGAACACAGGTGTGCATGGGTATAGGGGGAGCATGTAACTCTCCTCCCATCCTTGCCCTCATTCCAGGCCTGGCTAGAAGTTTATGCTCTTACCTGGCTCAGCTCCTGTGTATTTCCCACATGATTGATACCATTTTAACTAGCTGTTCCTTCCCCACCCCTATGCAGGAACATTTCTCCCATTGAGTTTTCCTACTGCCTAGGAGATCCGCAATCCTCTCCTCTGATTGTTCTTGGGCCCTTTCTTTGTTGTCCTCAATCAAAGCTGCCCCTGCATTTGTAGTCAAAGCACATATGTTTCCATCCTAAAGTTACATTATATTCCCTTGTCTCTCCTTTCCTCCTTTATAGCTGTATCAATTTAAAGTCCCCATGACCCCTTTAGAATGACAGAGAAAAGCTATATATTATTTATAAAAGAGGTGAAAGGAAACAGGGACAAAGAGAGGAAAGTAACATATAAATTACTGAAAAGAAAAAAAAATGGGTGACATGAAGGATGTATTTTGTGTACTTTTTTTTTAGAGCTACTAGACACATACACCAACTATATGAATGTGCACACTCATAGCAATGTTTAAACAATAAAAATACAGGAGTCATTCATTTCTTCCACCACATAAGTCTTCAAATGTGCAGACTTCTCTGTTTTAAATCCCATCTGAAAGAAAAAGTTACTCTCTTGATACTTCCCTATGTTTTCATAAATCTATTTCTGAGTGGCCCAATAGTCCTATGAAATAAGTATCATTGTACTAGTTCTAACAATATAAGCCTTTTCATTTGATCCTGATACAAAGTACCAAAATGCTTTAGGTTGATGCTAGTGCAAGTCTAACTGGCAATTTTATAACTATAAACTACACCAATAATGATAACAAATGTTTATGGAGTGCTTATCACCTGCCAGGAACAATTCTGAGCACTTTACTTATTTTGTTTTATTTAAATCTCATTCCAGCCTTGTAAGGATGTATAACCTTGTAAGTTTGTTACAGTTGAGTATATTAAGGCACAGAGAGTTTGAGCAATTTGTCCAAGCTCCTCAGTAAGACACAAGGCAGAACATGAGTTGTCTGCAGGGAATCAAACCATAGAGCTATTAGTCTCTATCACACCTTTATGCAACTCCTTAATAAGATATACTACTCTGTAGCATGCCATTTTCTATTTAAATTGACCTGAGCAGGCAAACCTGTACAACATTAGGGGGTACCACACACATAAATACAGTGGGAACTGTGTGCCTTGGAGACAAGGGCAGCAATAGGGCCTTCAGCAACATGAAATTTCCATGGGATTGTTCTTATCCTCATAATACTTTTGAACTTCTAAAGTCTAGTCAACAGGTCAAAAGAAAACAAAGTTTGATTAGAAGAGAAGTACTGGGGGGAATCTGGGTGGCTCAGTTGGTTAAGCGTCTGCCTTCAGCTGGGTCATTATCCCAGGGTCCTAGGATCGAACCCCATAATCGGGCTTTCTTCTCAGCGGGGAGCCTGCTTCTCCCTCTCCCTCTGTCCCTGCTCCTGCTCTCTCTCTTTCTAATAAATAAGTAAAATCTTTAAAAAGAAAAAAGAAGTATTGGCGTAATGCTTCTCCAACTCCAGTCAAACATACGGATCTCTGGGTCCACCTTCCAGTGTTTAGTGTCACTGGGAAGGCTAAAAGGATTTACAGCAGTACTGACACAGGACAGGCAGTGCCCTGAAGGTACAGGAAATGCTGCGGTTTGACAGGGAGGTGACAGGAGAGGAGAGCAATAAGCAGCAGTTGTATTGTCATCTCTGGCATTATTTCCCCCTCGTCTGTTCCATCATTATAAAGCTTAAGCATGTGTTCCATTTTCAAGCCTTGCTTTCCTATATTCACTTCATCCCTATCAACTTGGCTGTCAACCAGCCTTCATAATTTTATGCTTGGGTGGGCTCCATGGTATATTGTTGCCTTGATGCTTATGGGTTGGCCCACATCACAGAACTGGGCAGTGGTATTCCCCTCTTAGGCAGATTGTTCATCAACTACTACTCTGGGGCCATGACTTGAGTTCCAGCCTGCATGGTAGCCTGTCTAGTAGCTTAGATGCTGTTTCCTGGTCCCCTCCTTCCCATCTATTGCAGAAGACCTCCTTGACCAAGACAGTTCCTGTTGATTCTCTTGCTTTGCCCACTATATCAGGCTCACTGTCCCTTCGGATACCAACTTTCCCCCCTGATCACTGTGCTTTGATATCATTTCTCTACAAGATGGCTGTCTCTAGAGCTAGTATCTTGACTATCCAATGTGCCTAGAAAAGACTCCAATAACATGGAGAAGTAAAATGTGATTTCATTTTAGATCCCAATTTGTCTTATTCTTTTCTAAGGACAACAGAGCCAAACTACCCTTGGATAGATGCAGAATCCAAGGAAGTATTATTAAAGGACGTGGGGGAAAGTAGGTTTTAAAGACACTGCCTTTTAGAAAAGGTTTTCTGACTCTGGAGAGGAAGACGGCTTTTAGAACAATAGGATTGTTTTCTTACTGATCTATCAAAAATAAAAACATATTCCAAAGAGAAGACAAGATGACATGATTTCTATTCTTAATAAGCTGATAAAGCTGACTGAGGATATAACACTAAACTTGTTTGAAAATAAGAGGTGACAAGTGACAAGTACAGATGCTACATATCACAGGATTTCAAAGGAGTTGGGGAAAAAAAACCAACATAACAATAGAGGCAAGTCCTGAAAGGGCTCAGAAAAGAAAGAAAAAATTGAGTTGAGCTGTAAAGGATGAAAATAATTGGAAAAAAGAATCTCAAGATGTCCTATTTAAATGTCATATAATGTACTTACAGGAAATTCAGGAAAGAAATGAGAGAAGTCTACTTGCAAAGTTAAAAAACTGTTGAGATTCTTTAATGCCAGTATAAATATAAAAATAATAAACTTTATTTTACTGTCAAAGGGCAATAAGAAAGCTTTTTCAATACATTCTTCATGGGCGCCTGGGTGGCTCAGTGGGTTAAAGCCTCTGCTTTCGGCTCAGGTCGTGATCTCAGGGTCCTGGGATCGAGGCCCGCATCGGGCTCCCTGCTCAGCGGGGAGCCTGCTTCCCCTCTCTCTCTGCCTGCCTCTCTGCTTCCTTGTGATCTCTCTCCCGCTGTGAAATAAATAAATAAAATCTTAAAAAAAAAAATACATTCTTCAAATTTGACCTCTTCAGTATTTGACAAAATACTGAAGATAGCAGTAACAATAAGGATAAATGTTGTGCCGTAGACCTTCCTTAGAAGAGTCCTCTTCAGATTTTATAAAGCCATTTGCTTCAGTAAAATCTAATTTTTGTGTTCCTTTTATTCAGCTAAAAGAATGATGATGAAACCACCATCAGGAATGTGGAACAGAAAGTTTACCATTTTCTATCAGAAAGCTCAAAATCTAACTGGTGTAGAAACTGTAAATGTTGAGCAGAAGACATTTAAGCAACTTGCCGTACTTCAGTACGTAATTAGAAATCCTTCCTGCAGGCTTCTCAGATATTCAGACCTGCCAGGAACTAATTAGCTGCTGTGGCTATGGGAAGACGTGGCAACACAATTCAGTATCTGAATGGCTGCAAGGTACTTAATTTGAACAACAGAAGAATTAGAGGGCAGCAGTTAGCAAGTGTATCAGCAGATGGAATATGCTGCCCAAATGGCTCTTACTCAATTTCAAAAATGAATTGCCTGAAGATTTATTCTAGGATTTTTTTCAATCTTAAGAGAGATTGACACTGCAAATACCAACAAGGGAAGCTATTACCCTGTGGTGTTGCCTTAGAAAAGCTAATATGAGTTTCTAGTCAGGAGCAACATGTGAATGAGGATTAATGGTTGAGGACATCAGGGTCCTAACAGCCAGGCTTCCACGAAGCCTGTGTAACTGAAGCAAATGACAATACCAACCCACCTGAAAACAATTATCTTTGAATATTTGGGAAATATACTCCTGATCTATTACCTATTAAGTACCCACACCACTAGTTATTGGTTTTGAACACCATCCTGGATGGTCTCAGAAGAAGCAATTCACTTTTTTAGTTTTCTTAAATCCCTTTGCTTTTATCCAGAGTTCTCCAGAGAAGAAGAACCAACAAAGAGATTTATATCTACATCCCTATCTATATCAAGAGAGACACAGACAGACAGATAGACAGACACACACACACACACAAAGAAACAGAAACACAGAAAGAGACAGAGAAAGACAGATTTATTTTAAGGAACTGGATCATGCAATTGTAGAGCCTAACAAGTCTAAAACCTGTAAGACTAGCAGGCTGGAGACCCAGGGAAGATTTGATGTCGCAATTTGAGTCTTTAAGCCATCTGGAGGCAGAATTCCCTTTTCCAAGGGAGTCAGGTTTTTTTCTATTCAGGCTGTCAACTGATTGGATGAAGCCCACTTACAATATGAAGAGTAATCTGCTATACTCAAAGTCTCTTGATATAAATGTTAATCTCATCTAATAAATACCTTTACAGAAACATCTAGATTAATATTTGACCAAATATCTGGGCACTGTGGCCTAGCCAAGGTGACAGACACCTGACTGAAATTAACCATCCTCTCTTCCAAGAAAGAACTTCCAATAAAGTCTCTGTATCAGTCTATCTCATCTCCAGTTTTATTGTCTTTTACAGTTGGGGAGGAATCTAACTTTTGTTAGGGTGCTAAGATCTTTAAATCTTTATACTTTATTTATTTAATCTCTATTAGGTTATATTCTAGGTGAAGAAACTGAGCCCCCCCAAAATTTCAAACCCAGGTCAGCTGAATCTAAGCAAACTGCAACAGTGTTGCGCTTCCTGACACATCTAGAACTGCCATGTGTTTCTTGCCAGATCTGCTCTGATTTTCTTGTATCTTATCTCTGGCTCATTTCTGATTTTCATTGCAGTTAAAGACACCTACAGCTTCCTCCTCACCTGAGCTAACTGCTGCCTATGACCTAGTCCAGCTAATCCTAGAAATGAGATAGACTGTTGTTGACATGACCTGTGGGGCTGTTTCTAAATCACGGTAATTCCTGTGTGTTGCTCCAGTCCCAGCTCCAACTACCGGAGAACTGAAGTAGAAAGTACGTGCATTGGTGGCTTGTGGCTGCTGTAACAGTACCACAAATAGGTGGCGTAAAACAAGGAAAACTTATTCTCCACAGTTCTGGAGGCTAGCAATCCAATATCAGTTTCTTAATTATGTGAACCTCACTGTTATATGTCATTTCTTTCATGGTGGCTTATTATTATTTTTATTTATAGCTAACTTCTTTCAAGTGAGGCAATTAGATATATACATGGAATACATCCTTTCATCTGTGACTCTAAAGCACTTTAGATACAGTTGGGTTTTCTTTTTTAAAGAGTATCCTAAAACTATTCATTAGAATGTAAGATTATTTTCTAAGTTATGAAACATTTCAAGAAAAGTTTGGGAAACAATAAAATAGACACCTATATAACCATCACCAAGACTAAACAGATGTTCTCAATTTTGTGTTTGTTACTGATTAGTTTTAAAGAAGAAATGGTAAAGACACTGCTAAGCTTTATCTCTGTCCCTCTTAATCTCCTTCCATCCCCCAAAGTAACTACCATCCTGAAGCTAGAATAAGTCATTTGCATGTACTTTTGTGCCTCACTCCAATAAAAATTGTATCCATTAAAAGTGTAGTGTTATAAAAAGTTATATCAATATTATCCTACCATGGCCGTTCTTTTGCAACTTTTTTGTTTTGTTTTTTTCTTGGTGTCTGGCCTAGAGAAACTTGTGTACAGTATCTGCATAAGAATTTTAACAATTAAATGGAATACTGTTGTGGTGCCTGGGTGGCTCCGTTGGTTAAGCATCCAACTCTTGATTTCGGCTCAGGTCATGATCTCAGTATTGTAAGATTGGGTCCCATGTCAGGCCTAGTGCTCAACATGAGTCTGCTTGTCCTCTCCCTCAGCTCCTCCTCACATTACCTTTCTCTCTAAAATGAATAAATAAATTTTAAAAATCTTTAAAAATAATGGAATACTATCTGCCAGCTAAAGTAATTATATAAGATACAGAATTTAGAATATTCTTAGAAAAATTTAAAACAGAACAATGTATGTAAACTGATTTCTTTAAAACTTCTATTTTTAAAAAGATTATTTCCTTGATAATAAAAAATATTGAATAACTTCATTTAAAAAAAACTTGGTGCTATCACTACTTTCTCTATCCCACAATACTTCTCTATATATGTAAATCCTTTAGTTCATGTGTTGAATCCTGCATTAAAGTCAGCTGAAGGATGCAGGATTTCAATATTGTGATAAAGGGACATGTAAGCAAAACCTCATCCAGCAAAAACAGGAGAATAACTTTTCAATTTCTAAAAACAGTCCCCATAGGCTATAGTTGTGAACAATAGATCAGTGATGCTTTTAAGAAACTTAGTCTCAGCATCTTGATTGATATGTCAACTTAGTTCTGCAAAAGCTTTAGATAACTCACTGTGCACATTTCCAAATTGGCAGCTCCAAATGTTACAACATCTAAACTGCCATAAGTAGACAACGGTACATTATTTTCACTACTACCTTCAGGCTATTAAAGCTATAGTGGTATGAGAATAATGTATGTATGCATATTGCTGCTGTCAGAAACTATGAAATCAATAAAATAGTATTGTACAGTATTTCAATAGGGCAGAGGTCTGGTAAGCTAATGGTAGTTTGAAATCTGTTAGTAAATAAATATTCTGTAAAACCATACAAGAGAAAGCAAGTGTGTCAGAGCTTTAGTAGTATGCCCTCTAATTCAGGGGATGAGGTTTAGCAGCCATTCTCAGACTTGCCAGCATGGTCCAGGTATGTCTCACTGAGTACAATGCTCTTCCAAGATAGAACTCTTTACAACATCAATTACAGGGTTATTTGTATAATTATATGATTAAGACTTTTCTCGCCTACCAGACACTCAGCTGAATGAAGTCAGGAACCACGTTCAAAATTTCCAAAACATCATAAAAAGGAATCAAGGTGAATAAATTTACCAAAATAATTCAAACCAATGATGTCAATGAATATGCATAACGGATCAGATGATTTTTCATTATTTGCAAAGAGTTTGTTGCTGCATAGTGAGAAATTCTGAAAAAATGGTGAGGACACTTAAAAGGGTTACTGATGACCATAATCTTGTCCAGAAATGGCCCATGCACGGCACACCTCCTGCGACATCCCAGTACTACAACTTTGGCAGTCTTCACCCAGAAATCTGGGCATTCTTCCCAGGTGAGCCCATAGATGGCCTCAAAACATCTTATCCCAGTGCAGTGGCCTCTTCCAACCAGTCAGGTTTGGCACATGAGAGAGGACCTACTTGCCATCTAAATCAACCACTCTGTTTAAACAAGAAAAGCAAGGCCTTAAGCAAAACCTCTTTCCCCCTAAGTCTGAGCCAGCTCTTTCACCTCTTCCAGTTAGTATATGACTTTTAAATGATCTTCATTTTGATTTCTATGTTTATTCTATTAATTTTATTCTAAGAAGCTATCTCAAATAGTAAGAAAAATGCCAGTGTATAATAATGTACAAATATAAGAATTTTTCTGAAGTCACATAACTAGGTGTAAATCAATACTCTAGTCAAATAGTAGTTGTACTTGTGATTTTGAATAAACCAATTATGTAAGCAAGTATGAAAAGGAAAATGTTTGGTTAGTTTTGTTCTTAAAAACACATCTCAATGGGAGAAACACAACATTTGAGGACCTTCACTGTCTTTTATTAATGCCAAGCTAAGATACTACAAATGAACACCTAAGTACAAGCTACTTTTTATAGAGATCTGGACATTCCAAATCATTTTTGCCAAACTCTTGTTAATTTAGAGCAATAAAAATAGGTAATTAATGTATAAAGGCTGATTTTTACCTTTCTGGTTGAATTCAGATAACATTTATTACAGAAAAAATTATATTTTTATATCAGGTACTTAATTCATACACTGGTTCAATAGGAGTTGTAACTTTGTAGTATTTCAGCATTTTAAAAATGCCTAAGGCCTTTATTGTGGATGTATCCATGCTGTCATAACATTTTTCACATGACTATGATTTATTTGTTGTGAGATTCTTGGTTATAACTGCCTCAAATTATATTCCTATGAGAAAATATGATCTATTTGTGGTATATATTTGTGGTTGTGTGTGTGTGTGTGTGTGTTAGTATACAGGACTGCTGCTTCAATCTTTGACCTGTGTGAGGCTTGGTGACAGGGAAGTAAGAACAAGTCCTCTAGGTAGAGGGAAGAAAGCAAGGGCAAAGGCCCCAGCAAAGGGGAGTTTGGCATCTTTGGGAATACATAATTTTGTCTTGGCTGTAGTGGATATAGGAAAGGTAGTACAGTCAGAGAACTATGGAAGGTTGTCTAGGCCAAGGTTACAAATTTAGATTTTAATGTAAATCAGTTAGGAAGCCACGGCTGAGTTTTAAGTAGTGAAGTGACATGACCTAACTTATCTTTTAAAATGATTTTATTCCTTTTAACTTTGAATTATTGTTATTTTGGTAAATAACTTCTTTTCAAACTGGCCAGTAAGCATCTCAAGGTCAGGAACATGTTTCAGTTAATCTCTGACTCTTCCACTCATAACTGCTTGTGGTGGTTGATTTTAAACATCAACTTGACTGGGCCACATCTGGGGAGGCCCAGATATTTGGCTCAACAGTATTTCTGGGTATGCCTCTGAGGGTGTTTCTGGATGAGATTTACATTTGATTTTGTGGACTAAGTAAAACAGATTATCCTCCAGTGTGTCTGGACCTCATCCAATCCATGGGTGGTCTGAATAGACTAAAAGAATGAGTAAGGAAGAATTCTTTCTTTCTGTGTTTGACCTGGGATATTGGTTTGCTCTTGCTTTGGACTTAAACTAGGACTAGAGCTCACACAATCTGTTCTTCTGAGTATGGATTTCTCATTCTCCATAACTGCATGAGCCAATTCCTTTATAATGAACTTATATGTTATATAGATATATAATATGTAATTATGTAATCTCTAATTACATACATATTTCATAGATTTATTATATATAACATCACATATACATATTATAAATTATAAAATAAATATATATTAATATTGCCTTGTATTTATCCATTATGTTAGTATCTATTATACAGCATACTACATATTATAATATAATTAAGAATTATATATGAAATTATTATACAATATTATATATTATATAATTACATATTACATTATATAATAATATCATACATAATATATATTATAAATCCCCTATTGTTTTTGCTTCTCTGGAGAACCCTAACACACTACTCATAACAGAATTATGACCAAGAGTAAACAATCATAGAATGTATAAAGAACAAAGAATGAATGGATGACTGAATAAATAATTGAATATAAGAATAGAAATTTTAATATGAATAGGATTTAAAAAAGCATATTGGACCAATTCTGATCACCTCTAAAAACTGAATGAAAATGAATAGGTGTTTACATTAGTGGGCACTTAAGATTTATTGTTGGAGATGTAATTAGTCCCTGAATTATCCTTCTCCAGAAGTTTGTTTATTTTCTATTCCTTGCATTAATTTTCTTGTTTTACTTAAGTAATCTCTAGCTGATTAGCATGCATTTAAATAGCTTGGATAATTTGTTAAATTACACCTTTATAGAGAGTTTAAATTATTATAATTATATATTGTAACATACAGTTATAAAATAAATATGATATTATAAGAGTGACAATAGATAGGATAGTGGCAATTTGATGAAATATTATAAACTTGGAATATTAATGCTATTGAATTGAACTCAAATATTATAAAAAATAAAAGCTGCAGAGTAATAGCTTCTCATTCAACTCTGAATCTACTGTATATTATCTGTCTAAATGTTTTCCAAATGGGTACAATGTAATTAAAAAGACTTTTTAAAAGCCAAAAATTCTCTTTAAATGATGAAATCAGTATATTAAAATATTCTCATGTTTTTCCAAATGTGAATGTCAGCTTCAGATATTTTTGCAAAGTCTGACATTCACTGTCCTATAGTCTTACAATAGATAACTCCAAATATATCTCTGTTACCAGGTGGCAAGAATTAATCTGTACATTTAGGTATGTAAAACTGTTGTTAAATGCATTTTCCAATGGTTGCTTCATCCCATGTGCTCTTCTGCATGTGGCCTGCCCACTCCCCATCAGAGGTAGAATCTATTCCTCTCTCCTTTTGAATCTGGTTGGGTGTGTGACTGCTTGGACCAAAAGAAAATGGAGGAAGTTGTGCTGTGTATCAGGCAAGCACTGACCTTTCCTTGCTTGGCAACTTCTGCCTCCTATTTTCTGGAATGTTCAACCTTAGAATCTATTCTCTTACTTAGAGTTATATTTCCTCCACAGTATACTTATGATTGACTTACAGATTACATATTTAATCAAATGTATATTTAATGTTTGGCTGCCTCCAAAAGAATGCAAGCTGCTTTTCACTGTCAAATCCCTGGTACATGACAAGTTCTCAATAAATATTTGTTGAATCAATAAAATAATGCCTAGAAGAAAAAAAACCCACCTAGCCTGAGATCATGCCTAGTCTGAAGGACCAGAATTAGTGGAAGCTTCAGGTCCAAACAGAATGCCCAGTTTCCTGTAGTTGAGACCAATGAAAATAGATGAGAATAAGACTCTAAGAAACCAATGACCTTTTCAAGAATGGAGCTAGTAGAGCCCAATTTCCTTTCCTTTTACATTTAAAAGTGAGAAGGAGTTAAGCCCAAGAAGAAAAAGAAACGAAATCTTGCTGTTTGCAACGACGTGGATGGAACTAGAGGGTATTATGCTGAGCGAAATAAGTCAATCAGAGAAAGACAATGATCATATGATCTCTCTGATATGAGGAACTTGAGGGGCAGGGTGAGGGGTCGTGGGGGGTAGGGAGGGAAAAATAATGAAACAAGATGGAATGGGGAAGGAGACAAACCATAAGAGACTCCTAATCTCACAAAACAAACTGAGGGTTACTGGGGGGTGGGAGGGTAGGGATAGGGTGGATGGGTTATGGACATTGGGGAGGGTTTGTGCTTTGGTGAATGCTGTGAAAGATGTAAGCCTGATAATTCACAGACCTGTACCCCTGGGGTAAAGAATAAAAAATAAACAAAAAATTAAAAATTAAATTAAATTAAAAAAAAAGAAAAAGGGTTTTTTTTTTCTGTTCAGCCTGATATGCATGAAATCCTGACACACATAGGTAATGGTATGTTAATTAGGGGAAGGAATTGGTGAGTTTCTACAAAAATGCAAACTTAAATATGCTGCTAACTTAGTAAGTTCACCAACATTAATGTAATAAGCTCTACTTTTTAACAAGGATACAACATAAAAATATTTCGTATATAGAAGAGAAAACCAAGCTTCCATTTTGGGTGACAGAGTAATCAGGATCAGACCAATCTTTCTACCCTAAACAACTATTAAACTCTGCTAAATAGATGAAGCAACTATTTTTAGCCCTGGACAACAGGCAGCACAGGACTATGATTCATAAAAAAAACAAAAAACAAAAAACATGAGGTAAGCACTACATAGACTCTGCTCTCCATCTGGGAGTGCTGTAGACCCCAGTGTAGGAAGATGGAAAATGGAGAAAAATGGCCCAACCAACCTGGTGAGACAGAGATGTGAGTTTATGAAATGTAGGTGTTCGGTGTAAGGAGGAAGGAGTTGTATCCTTTTGATGACCTATGCTGGGAGTCACTGGTATCATTTCCGCCATAGTCAGAGGCCCACTCAGATTCTAGAGAAGGGAACCCAGGACCCATCTCTTGGTGGGAGAAATGTTAATGGCACATTGGTTCAAGAGCTTGTAAGATGGGGAAGCTTGTTGTAGCCATTGAATTTGCCCTAATAGTAGTAATTACCAAGAAATGGACTAAGCATTTTGTCTCAGAACTGATTCTCCAGGAAATTTTACATAAAAATCAAGGAACACTTCGTAAACATTTGCTGTATTTGGGACACTGATTTCCTCCCCTTTAGAGTTCATGGACTTCACTGACAGAGACAGAAAGTAAGAGAAAGTATAGAATTTCTCTTCCACAGTCCAGGGTACCCTATGTGAGTTGGGCCAACAGTGCATACTCCACAGGTTGGAGAGGCTGTAGGTCTTCATCTAAATTGACAAGTGTTAGCCTTCAGTCTCCTCTCATTCCAAGAGCTACATAATTTAGACTCCTATGTTTCAAGATGAAACTGAATGTAGCCAATGTTGCTGCTAACACCAGTAACCACCTTAGCGGGTCTTTGCTTATTTTATAATCACTCATTACTGTGATCTTCTACTTCTTTTTTCGGTCATGAAGTTGGCTTTACTTTGTTCAACAGGATTAAATTTCCTTTGTATATCTTTGCCTTTGGACACAATCATTACCTGAAAGTCAAGATTCTTTGCTTGCACTGGGATTATCATTTGTTCTATTTAATCATTATACTTAACCTTCAGTTGCAGTTCCCTTTAATAATTATATTTAATCTTCAAAGAGTTGTATTTTTCATGTCCTTGGAGAAAAGATGTGTGAAAGGGAAAGTGCCAGCATTACTTAAGTCACAAAAGGGCTTTGTTAATTCATTTGTGCACACCTTCCAATATAATTTACATTTTCCTAGATACAGGCCAGAAAGTATAGATATTATAATATCATGAAGCTATTAGTTTAATATTTAAATGGTAAAATGATGATATGCAAAGAGAACAAGAGCAGAGGACATAATACTTGGATTTTAGGTTGGCCCCTAATAGCTCTGGGTAGGTCACACCATCTCCCTGAGCCCCCAATTACTTATATGTAATATACATATGTCAGACAAGATCACTTCTAATGTGTACATTTCTAATGCTAAACTTGAGAATACCTTGGTTTAGTAATATCATCAGTCTGTCTGAATTTTATATGACTTCAAAGACTTTAGATAGATGGATAGATAGATGTATCTCAGCAAATAGATTTTTTTTGGCAACAGACTTCTTCAATTTGTATGATTTTCCATGAGTGTCCAGAAAAATATAACTTTTGCTCTGATTGGCACAAATTTTGATTTAGCTGTACTTTATATGGAATGTATTAATACACGAAATGGTGATCTATGGGCTAAATTCAGCCCACTTTCTGTTTTTGTCAATAAAGCTTTATTAGAGCAACCACAACCATTTGTTTATGTATTGGCTATGGCTGCTTTTGTGCTACAAATGGCAGAGATGAGTGGTAGAGACAGAAACCATAGTGTTACAAAGCCTAAAATATTTACTCTTTCTGGCCTTTTACCAAAACCATTTACAAGTCCTTACTTTAGAACAAAGGAAATCAAACCCAAAAATGACAGTCAAAATATTCATAAATTCTCATCCTCAATTGAAATACCTCTGGTGACATGTAGGTACTTCAAGAGGGTTCCCAAACCCTTAAGAAGTTCTCAAACAAAAGTACTTTAAATTTTTTTTTCAGAGAAAGATAATTATCATATGATCTCTCTGATATGAGGTGGGGGGTAGGGAGGGAAAAATAATGAAACAAGATGGGATGGGGAAGGAGACAAACCATAAGAGACTCCTAATCTCACAAAACAAACTGAGGGTTACTGGGGGGTGGGAGGGTAGGGACAGGGTGGATGGGTTATGGACATTGGGGAGGGTTTGTGCTTTGGTGAATGCTGTGAAAGATGTAAGCCTGATGATTCACAGACCTGTACCCCTTGGACAAAGAATAAAAATTAAAAAAAAATAAAAATAAAGTACTTTAAATTTAAACCAACACACATTTTTCAAGTATGTCGTAGTAATGGGAATGAGTATGGTGCCTTGGGATGCAAAATGTTTGTCCCTAACTAAAATGGCACTTTCTGGTGATTTAATGAGGTTATCCAGGCAATTTATCTTTATCACATCATTTTTCCTATGCCCCTGCTAATCCATATATTAGTTTTATAAGTAGCAAAAACAATCTAGGGCTTTCAGTGTCCATCAATACCATCATTAGTTCAAAATAATCACAATGACAAAAACAAACACACAAAAGAACCTTCTTCAAATTGAGGACACTGATACTGTATTACTCTGATTACTTTGATTCATTAAGAAAGTGACTTTATAGATTAAATAACATTTTTAAAGTACAAGATACTACATTTTCCTAATTTCACTTCGTAACTTTAACTTTTGATTTGAAAGACTATGACATTCTCTAAGAGCTACCAAATTATACTGGAGGACGAAGAAGGGTGAGACATAACTCCATGTGAAGTAATAAAAAATATAGATACCCAAAGCAGGATATAATTGCTACATGAAAATAACACATAGGCATAAAAATCACCAGAAATCTAAATGCAGGGAATATTGAAATTAACATTAGTTATTTTGTGTCCTAGAGATCCTGTTTTAAGAGACTCTGATACTCATTCATTTCCTTTTTTAGATGCACTCAGCCAAGTCATGTGAGTGCCTTATTGACATGTGACAGTCCCAGCATGGAAGGACTGCATAGAGAGTGATGATAACTTTACCTGTGGTCCATGCAGAAAATGAATAATCTTATTATGGCTCATTAGACATCTGTATAAACACAAGTTTAGTTCATTCTGACAATACGGCGAGACAAAATCAGCAAGAATTAAATGGGCTTAGAGGTGGGGGGGTAACGTGAAGGTAATTTTCTACCTTAAATTACAAATGTATTTTCTAGGTGTTTTTAATACTTAAAAATTACTCCTGCAGAGAACATAATCTGCCACTGCAAATCATTTGCACATGACTTGAGGGATGGAAAATAAAAGGAACTTTAATATGTATCAGAGTTTATTGTTACTTTTATGATATAACTAAATGTACATAAGAAAGCAGCACTGTAAGCTATAGCTAACATAAATGGGCAATTCTGACCTAAAAGCCATAGCATAGGGCTGTATGTGCAAAATAGATCATTCTGACGGTCTTAAGTGCTCCATGGGCTTTAAATATTTTATACCTTCCCTATTTGTTAATGTTTCCAGTCAAACGCAGTTATAAATTGGAATACAGCAGGTTGACTGGGGCAGTGGTTCAGGAAATCAGGCATGTATCTAATGGATGATGGATAAAGTTAAGTTTAATTTCTAAACTTTGTTTTCATTCACCTATTTCTCAAACATTCTTTTTTAAATTTGAATGCTTTTATTATTTTGTTCAAAAGGAAACTATCCTCATTATAGAAATTTAAACATGAAAGAAAAATATGAAATATATAACATAGAAAATGCACCATCCCTTTGATTATCCACCCCTCTCTCTCAGCCAGAAAACCAATTGTTAATTGTTTTTACATGCATATACTAATAGAAACATAAAAATATATGTATACTATGTAAGGAAATGCATACGCACATAACTTTTTTAAATAAACATTTTTTTTAGAGCAGGCTTAGGTTCACAGCAAAGCTGAGCAGAAAGTAGAGACTTCCCATATATGCATAGCCTCTCCCATTATCAATATCCCCCACCAGAGTGATACATTTGTGGCAATTAGTGAATCCACATTGACACATCCGAAGTCCATATTTTACATTAGGCTTCACTTTTGGTGTTATATATTCTATGGATTTGGACAAATGTATAATGACATTTATCCACTAAAGTAGTGTCATACAGAATAGTTTCACTGCCTAAAATACTATGTTCTGCCTGTGCCTCCCACCCTCCTAGTCCCTGATAATCACAAATTTTTTTTCACTGTCTCCACAGTTTTGCGTTTCCAGAATGTCATATAGTTGGATATACAGTATGCAGCTTTTCCAGATTGGCTTCTTTCCCTTTGTAATTTCCTTCCTGTCTTTTCATGGTTTGATAGCTCATTTTTTTTAGTGCTGAATAATATTCCATTGTTTGGATGTACCAAAGCAATATATATTTATTTTTAAAGTAATTGGACTATAAATTCTATCATGGAAATTGCTTTTTTCATTTTACTATCTCTTTATTTATTATATAACTTTTTGTGTTAGAACCAAAGGATCTTTTACATTTTCAAATAACTTTAGACTCACATCAAAGTTGCAAAATGGTGTAGAAAGTCTTCTTCACCCAGTTTCCTCTGATTCTATCCACTTACATAACCATAATTGAATTATCAGAACTAAGAAATTAACATTGATATGAAACTATTAACTAAAGTATAGGCATTATTCACATTTAATCCATTTTCCCCCGGTGTTCTTCTTTTCTGTTCCTGGACCAAATCCAGGATCCCAGAACACATTAAACTATTCTGTTTTGTTAGTCTCTCCCAATCTGCTACAGTTCCTCATTCTTTCCTTCTTTCATGACCCTGACACTTCTTATATGACTGATCACATATTTTATACAATTTCTCTCAATTTAGATTTGTCTGATATTTTCTCATAATTAGATCGAGGGCTTTATATTTTGGCAAGAATACCACAGAAATAATGTTTGCCTTTCTTGGTACATGATGTTGCCATAACTTATTACTAGTTGTCTTAACCTTAGTCACTTGAATAAAGAGGTGTCTGCTAGGTTTCTCCACTATAAAACAACTATTTTTCCCTTTATAACTAACAAATATCGTGGGGAGATATTTTAAGGCAAGGCTAATATCCTATTTTCCTATAAAATTTTCACCTATGAATTTCAGTATCCATTTCTTTTCTGTTTCAATAAAACTTCATTTACAAAAAACAGGTGGCCATTCTGCTGATATAATTTGCTGACTTTTGATCTATGTTAGTTTATCCGAAGTTTCTTTTTATTATTTATGAGAAGTATTCCGTGTATGAATAGATGACAGTTTATTTGACTTTCTGTTAATGGACATTCAGGCTGTTTCCAGTTTGGGGCTATTATGAATAAAGCTACTATGAATGCTTTTGTGTGGAGACTTTCGTGAGTCTAAATTTTGATTCCTCTTGCATCAAAACCTGGGCATGTAATTACTGTGTCATAGGGTAGGTGTATGTTCAACTCTTAAATAAAGTACTAGAGAGTTCTACAAAGTCATTGTACCAACATATACTTCTGTCAACAACATATGAGTTCAGGTGCTCCTCATCTTTGCCAACACTTGGTGTTGTTGGTCTTTTTCATTTTAGTCATTATTGTGGGAATGGAGTTGTAGTTCATCATGCTGTGAATAGTTAATTAACACAATTCCATCCCAGGGGTTGTCTTTATTTCTGAAGCGGCTGGAAAGGCAGTGCCTCTTCCTGTAATCAACTTTCTAAGCATTTAATAGTCTCTCTTTACATGGAATCCAACTGAGTAAGTGGCATGTGTCTATTCAGAGTCTTTGACAGAATGTATTTTGGTCTCTCTCTTTTTTTTAAAGATTGTATTTATTTATTTGATAGAGATAGACACAGTGAGAGAGGGAACACAAGCAGTGGGAGTGAGTGAGGGAAAAGCAGGCTTCCCGCCGAGCAGGGAGCCCAATGCGGGGCTCGATCCCAGGACCCTGGGATCATGACCTGAGCAGAAGGCAGACGCTTAACAACTGAGCCACCCAGGTGCCCCTGTATTTTGGTCTTTAATCATCATTTCCTTTAAGAATTTCAGCATCCATTTGTGGAACTTGCCTGTAAGCATTATTACTGCAGTGTTTCCCTCATTTTTGTATTTTGTAATTTTATATTTTGCTCAATTCTTCTAAATCTATTATTAATTAGAATTCTTAAGTAAAAACAAAACAAGACACAACAAAATCTGTCCCTTCTTTGCCACTCATCCACCCACCCATCCATCCACATATACATCTATGGACTCATGGATGTTTATTTGATTCTATGGGTTATAATCCATGACTATCATTACTTATTTTATTGATCAGTTTCTCCAGGTTTGGCCACTGCTGGATCCTTCTAGTTGGCTTCTATGTACTTTTGACTTGCCTCTGTGCTGCAAGGACTTCCTTATTTTTTGGCATCACAAGATGTTCTAGGCCTGTCTTATGCTTTTCCCTGCCCCAGTCCTGGAATCAACCAGGTTTCCAAGGAGCCTAGGTTCCTTTTATTGGAAAACTGTATTTAGAAACCAAGATCTGGGCAATAATATACTCATTCAACAGGCATTGCTTATAGGTCCTCTCAGTGAACAAAGCAAGGAAACATATGCAAGTATAGCAATCTTCATGTGCACACAGACATGTATATACGCATGTACATGTGTGCATGTACATATATATACATTTATACACATATGCATACATATACATGTGTATGTGTGTGGACGTGTTTGAATCAGAGGTATCAATATTACCTCACATCTATGTGTGTGTATAGCCATGAATTAATACTGATAGCTCTGATTTAAATCAAGTACTACAAAGTTCTTTCTAGATTCCTTTTCTTTACCTTATTTCTGACTACTTTGTTAGTAAGAAATCTGGCTTTTGTTATTTGCTATATATATTCACTTATCTGCTTCATGCTAGTAAACACATAAAGTACTTACTGAGCTAATATACACTTGCAAGAAACAGATATACTAACTAGAATACATTATTTCTGTACAAATTGTTGTTGTTACTGTTGCCTTTTTTTTTTGCTTTAGCCTCACAGAGCTCCATTAAAACACTGTTTTCCAAAGTTCAGTAGGTTAGTTCTCTTCTTTTCCATATTCTTCAATGTGATTGTGATATTTGTAATATATGTGAATTAAATTGTTACTATTTGTACTTCATTTTGGATTCCTACATATCCTATTTGATTTAATTAATTAATCTATTTATTTAGGTACATATTTATGTTTGGAGGTATGTGAAACATTACTATGTTTCTAATGGTCAAACTATAAAAAAAAAACCTAGCTCTGAAAAGCATCACTCCCCTTCATTTCTACTAATCCATTTTCATTCTTCTTTTCTTTCCCATCCAACCCCTTAGACAACCAAATTCTCTTTAGTTTCTGCTTTATCCAGCATTTCCTTGGACAAATGACCAGATGTATGAATATTTCCTTATATATTCCTTTCTCTTACCTGAAGGGTAATATAGCCTGTTTTAGTCAACTACTTCCTCTCCACGACCCTGATTGTTGTATACCCATAGTTCTGCCTTTTCCACAATGTTATGTTCCATATAAATGGAAGCATATAACATGTAGCCTTTTAGGTCTGACTTCGTTCTTAGCAGAAAGCATCTGAGACTAATCAATATTGTTGCATGAATCAACAGTTTACCTTTTTTATTGCTAAAGTTTTCCAATGAATAAGTATACTACATTGTATTTCTCCATTCATCTGTTGAAAGATGTAGGGTTGTTTCCAGTTTTTACTCACTACAAATAAAGATGCTACATAAATATTGGTGTACAGGGTTTTGTGTGAACTGAAATTTTTAAGTCACTCGGGTAAATACGTAGGAATAGGTTTGCTGGATTATATGGTAAATTGTATGTTGAATTTTTTCAAGAATTGCCAAAGCATCTTCCAAAGTGGCTGTACTCTTTTGTATTTCCAACAGCAATGACTGAGAAAATTGACATCTTAACAATATTGAGTCTTCTAATCCATTAACATGGACCATCTTTCCATTTCTTTAGATCTTTAAATGTTTTCATCAATGTTTTACAGGTTTAAGCATAGAGATCCTGCACATATTTTACCATGATTATATGTAGTACTTCATTATACCTTTGTACTAGCTTAACAAGTATTTTTAAGTAAATTATATTTTTAAGTAAAATTTATTAAGTAAAAAAAATTTTTTTTAAAGATTTATTTATTTATTTATTTCACAGAGGGAGAGAGATCACAAGGAGGCAGAGAGGCAGGCAGACAGAGGGAGGGGGAAGCAGGCTCCCTGCTGAGCAGGGAGCCCGATGCGGGCCTCGATCCCAGGACCCTGAGATCATGACCTGAGCCGAAAGCAGAGGCTTTAACCCACTGAGCTACCCAGGCGCCCAAGTAAAAATTTTTTAAGTAAAATTCCACTTTTTATAGTTGATATATAGGAACAAAATTGACTTCCTTTTCTTTTTTCTTGACATAGGAAACACTGAAGGTATTTAATGTATACAACCTGATACATTTAGAGATAAGTATACAACCATTATACTATCACCATAATCAAAATCATAAATTTACCTATTAACTCCAAGTTTCCATCTGCTTCCTTTTATGGATTTTTTTAGCTCAATTTATTTAAACAAAACAAAACAAACAAACAAAAAAAACCAGTTCTCCTATTTCCCCCACTCCCATTCCCTCAGTTTGGTAACCACTACCGATCTATTCTCTGTATGTATATGCATATATATATATGCTTATATATATGTGTATATATACATAATACATATCTATTAGATTACACACAGAAGAGAAATCATGTGGTATTTGTATTCCTCTGTTTGACTTATTTAGGTTAATGCCCTCAAGGTCCTATGGCTGAACATACATATCTCAACTTCCTTATTCATTTTTCCATCAATGGACACTTAGGTTATTTCCATATCTTGGCTATTGTAAATAACACTACAGTGAACTTAGCGGTACAGATAACTTTTCAAATTAGTGTTTTCCTTTTTGTTAATTTTTTGAGAAACCTCTATACTGTTTTCCACTATGGTTGCATCAATTTACATTCCCACAATAGCGCACAAGTGTTCCCTTTTCTCTATATCCTCACCATCATTTGTTACTTCTAGTCTTTCTGATGATCTAACAGATACGAGGTAATTACCTCATTGTAGTTTGGATTTGCAGTTCCCTGATGACTAATACTGTTGAGCATCTTTTCATGTACCTTATTTAGAAAAATGTCTATTCAGATAATCTGCCCATTTTTTAGTCAAAACGTTTATTCAGATATTCTGCCCATTTTTTAGTCAAATTGTTTGAGGTTCTTATGCTAGTAAGTTGTCATTCTTTATTTTGGATTTGAGTCCCTAATGAGATATATGACTTGCAAAAATGTTCTCCCATTCAGTAGGTTGCCATTTCATTTTATTGATGGTTTTCTTTTCTGTGCAAAAGTTTTTTAGTTTGATGTAGTCCCAGTTGTTTATTTTTGCTTTTATTGCCCTTACTTTTGATGTCAGATTAAAAAAATCACCACCAAGACTTAGGTGAAAGAACTTACCACTTATGTTTCTAGGTGTTTTATGGTTAAAGGTCTTATGTTCGAGTCTTTAATCCACTTTGAGTTAATTTTTGAGTATGGTGTAACACACTGTGTTTCCTGGATGTATATATGAATGTTTTCTCTTCAAATGGAGGAACTTTTCAGCTATTATTTCTTAGACAGTTTTTCTGTCCCTTTCACTGTCTCCTCTTTTTGGGACACATATTGTGTCCCATTTGCATGCTTAATGGTTTCCAATAGGTCTCCAAAGCTCTGGGTTTTTTGTTTTGTTTTGGTTTTCTTTTTTCATTTTTTTCTTTTTTTTTTTTTTAGATTTTATTTATTTATTTGACACAGAGAGAGAGAGAGACAGTGAGAGAGGGAACACAAGCAGGGGAGAGGGAGAGGGAGAAACAGGCTTCCCGCCAAGCACAGAGCCTGATGTGGGGCTCCATCCCAAGACCCTGGGATAATGACCTGAGCTGAAGGCAGATGCTTAATGACTGAGCCCCCCAGGGACCCCCAAAGCTCTGTTTATTTTCATTAACTTTTCCCTTTCTGTTCTTCAGACTGGATAGTCTCTGTTCATCTGTCTTAAAGTTTAGTGTTTATGCTCGCTCGTATCTGCTGCTGAGCTACTCTACTATATTTTTTGTTTCAATCATCTTACAATTTTATTACTGCATTGTTGGGAGAGAATTTTCAAAGTTCCTCATTCTGGTATTTCAGAAATCCTGCTTCTGTGAATTCTTTTTTTTTTCTTTCAAAGATTTTATCTCTTTATTTGAGAGAGAGAGAGAGAATGCAAGAGAGCACAAGCAGGGGAGAGGGTTAGAGGGAGAGGGAGAAGCAAACTCCCCACTGAGCAAGAAGCCTGATATGGGGCTCAATCCCAGGACCCTGGCATCACCACCCAAGCTGAAGGCAGACCCTTAACTGACTGAACCACCCAGGCATCCCCTTCTGTGAATTCTTTAAAAATTTCTCATTAGCACTGTCTTTCAACAGTTTGGTTTGTCAAGGCACAATTTTCTTTATATTTATTTCGCTTATGTTTTCTTGAACTCTTTGAGTATGCATGTTAATGTCCTTCATCAATTTTGTAAAATTCTTGGTCTCTTTGTAAAATTTTATTTTTAGATAATTCTTCTGTCCTCTTTTCTAGATCCTCTTCCTCTGGGACTTAAATTTCAATTATGATAGACCACATATATTATGTATCTCTATCGTTCTGTTATTATTTTTTTGCAGTCATTTGGTTTTATATTTCTTGCTTTTTGCTTTTGTTTTTGGGGTTTTTTTGAAAAATATTTTATTTGAGAGAGAGAGAGAGAGAGAGAGAGAGCATGAACAGGGAGGAGGGGCTAAGGGAGAGGGAGATGCAGACTCCTCTCTGAGCAGGGAACCTGACAAAGGGCTCTATCCCAGGATCCTGAGGTCATGACCTAAGCAAAAGGCAGACGCTTAATTAACTGAGCCACCCAGGACCCTCCTGCTTTTGCTTTTATAACATCTTTCAATAATTTCCCTTCAAGTATACCATTTTTTTTTCTGTTTGCTATTCGATGTACTGTTCAATATACTGTTAAGGCACTGAAAAAATTTTCTATCTCAAATACTATTTTTTTTCTTTATCAAATTTTTCTATTCTATAAATTTTCTGCTGAAAATCTCATTAATTTTATACTGTTAGTACAATATTTTTAAGTTTCTTAACATATTTTAAAGTGGTTATTTCACTTTTTTCTGTTAAAACAAATTTGCTGTGGTTCTATTCTTTATAACAATTTTTCTTTCATTTTTGGTCATAATTTTCTGAATTTGTGTTTTATTTTGTTTTTGCATATCATGTAATATCTTATTGCATGTTGAAACTTCTGCATTAAAAAACAGTAGATAGGAAACCAATGATATCTAATTTCAGAACAGAAGATATCCAAGTTCTTATTGAACTGGATCTGATATGGATTGAGGCTTTTTTTTTTTTCATTTAGTTCACTCCTGGCTTCAAATGATTTGAGGGTAAGATCAATAATCCACATTTCAGAAGGAATTGGGGTCTACAGACTATGAACTCTCAAGATCTTTTTATGCTTTACATGCCTCTTTTGGGGATGCTGGTGAGTTCCTCAACAATACCCTCTACAACATCATACACTTCAGGAGAGTGTTACCTGACTTTTTATTTTGGCCTTAGTATGTAGCATAGTTCCATATATTTGGAACCCTTTGGGGAAAGAATTATGGATGACTGAAGAAACATTTTGCTTCTGGGGATTTTTGAAATAGAATCCATCTTGCCGTCCTGCATGCTCCTTTAGAAGTTTGGGTAGTTTCTTCTTACATATGAATTACCCTTTTTCTGTAGAAGATTTTATCTTTTGTCCACTCTGCCCCAGGCATAAAAATAAGCAGTTTCTCTTTTTCTAGGAAGGTTTCATTTTTCTCAAGTTTAGTTCTTTTAAAATTCTTTGCATCTTCAGATTTTTTTAAAAAATCTGAAAATCTTTAAAAATCAATGACTTTTTAAAAATCATCCAAATTCTTTGGTTGTTATAAGTGAAAGTTATAGCTTTCTAGAGTCTTTAAGTGCTAACCAGAAATAGAAGTTTAACCCCAGATCCCTTGTAAGGAATAAAGAAGGGAAAGAGGTAATATGCCATTTAGAGGAGAATGGAAGGGGACAACAATGGGGGAAGTGCACATGTATATGTATTTAATCTAATAAACTGAAATCCATATACAGTTGCCCCTTAAACAATGCAGTCAAAAATCCATGTATGACTTTTGACTGCCCCAAAACTTAACTACTAATTGCCTACTATTGATAGGAAACCCTACCAAAAACATATACAGTTGATTAACACATATTTTGTATATGTATTATGTACTGTATTTTTATAATAAAATAAGTTAGAGAAAAGAGTTATTAAGGAAGTCATAAGAAAGAGAAAATACATTTACAGTATTGTACCATATTTACTGAAAAGATTAACTTTTAAGTGAACCTGCACAGCTCAAACCCATGTTGCTTAAGTATTAACTATATATATATGTAATATATATACGCACACATATCAGATTATATTATACATTATTTATCAAATCATATATATGATATACATCAGATTATATATAACACATATATCAGATCATATGTAATACATATATATCAGATTATATATATCAGTCAACGATATATATCAGATAAAAATAAACTATATGTGTGTGTGTGTGTGTGTGTGTGTGTGTGTCAAATTAAATACAAAGATGTTGGAACAGAAGAATTTTCAGTATAGTAAAGGAAAAATCTTCCCTTAATACAGGCAGGTGTATTACCAGATCTCAACAATAAACACAAATTGTTTTTTCATTCATTGCACCTCATTTTCAGTGGTAATAGTTGTTCTATGCAAATACACTGAGGAAACTATGTCAAGAAAATATCTGATAACATCTGTCTGAAAACGTTCAGAGCACTCAACACTTGAATCTACGTGGGAAAGAACAAGTGTAAATGTTTTTAAATTATACTGAAGGTGTATGGAGACTGCCAAGTCTGACTCTGCAGGTATAACGTGAGGGAGATACAGTCTGTGTATGGAATATTTTTCTCTGAAGGGTGAATGCTGCATGCAAAGACCTTTGTGGGAAGTATATTTGTTAGCTATGCATTGGTGCTTGTTTTTTTGGTTTGGAATTTTTATTTTATGCTCAAATACTGCTAAGTTTGGTCTTTCTATGAACTGAAGAAATGGACTGAAAGGAGTCAAAATAATATTAACAGAGAAGTTGGAGCTGCACAGTAATTGTCCTAATAGGCTTCTAACATGCACCATCTCTGTTATTACTAGGTTTATGAATAGTATACTGCACACAAATGAGCCTTCCTTATAGAGAGAGAATACATTTTGGAAAACAGTGGAACTTGGATATATATCCGAGTATACTCTTTGCTATCTGGGTGACTTCTGACCAGATGCACATTAAAGGATGCACATAAAGGTTTTAAAACTTAAAACCTTTCCAGAGCTTCCTAATGAGATTACTTAGCATGTTCTGTAAGATTGTACCACCCTCTCCAGTCTAAGTTAGACTACACAACAGTTTAATTTTTATAGCACAGCCACACTGGTCTTCTTTCACTTCCTCAAAGCTCAGCACTCCTCTAGCATTCCAAGGATAGGAAACTTTGGAAATATCAGGTAGCAGAACTTGGAGAACACAAATTGGTCATTTCGCAGACCTGGCCTTCAATGGTGACAGTCATCCTTGGCAGGAGAAGGATTCCTGATACTTTCTCTGTAGTAAACTTCATTGGTGCAAGACACAGAAGAGAGGGAGAATACAGTAGTTGTCTTCAGGTGAGTCTGACTGACACAGCAATCTAAGAGCTCAAAGAATTTCAAACAACTTATGTGCTTATGCACATGGAAGGGATGAAAGACTTTGTTCACAAGACTGTCATTTAAAAATAATATTAATGTTAACTTTTTTTTTGAAGTCACAGGAAAGAGTTAATAAGCACCTAAATTCCAAGTATGAAAGGACGGTTAAAAAGTTAAGGTAAGGGTGCCTGGGTGGCTCAGTGGGTTAAAGCCACTGCCTTCGGCTCAGGTCATGATCCCAGGGTCCTGGGATCGAGGCCCGCATCGGGCTCTCTGCTCTGCGGGGAGCCTGCTTCCTCCTCTCTCCTCTCTCTCTGCCTGCCTCTTTGCCTACTTGTAATCTCTCTCTCTGTGTCAAATGAATAAATAAAAAATCTTTAAAAAAAAAAAAGTTAAGGTAAAACAGACCACTGGTTTCTGCCCTCACATGTAAAGATCTTGGACATCATCACTCCTGAAAAGCGGAACTGAACATCAATGACTTTTCTTGGAGCCACTGAAAGACTGAGGTTGCGGGACAATTCACCATTAGCAAATCTAAGAAAGAACCAAGATCTTCCTCCCTGGGGCAGACACCGCTGGAGCCATAAACTGGTAGGCACACTCAAATAGTAACTTCGGTAAACTGATATGGTAGTTCAATGAGAACAAGCTTAAGTGACAAAACCCTGGTGTCCCTATTCTGAGAAGCATCCCCACATATTTGTGAATTTTATTTTCAGGAAACCCAAGTTCTCATGGTGAAGTGTGAAGAAAAACTTCCTCTTGGCTTGGGC
>LNAC01000530.1:1078429-1100069 GCA_002007465.1 Ailurus styani | reverse complement strand
CACNGGGGTGGGGGGTTGTGGGGGGTAGGGAGGGAAAAATAATGAAACAAGATGGGATGGGGAAGGAGATAAACCATAAGAGACTCCTAATCTCACAAAACAAACTGAGGGTTACTGGGGGGTGGGAAGGTAGGGATAGAGTGGATGGGTTATGGACATTGGGGAGGGTTTGTGCTTTGGTGAATGTTGTGAAAGGTGTAAGCCTGATGATTCACAGACATGTACCCCTGGGGCAAATAATAATAATAATAATAATAATAATAATAATAATAATAAAAAGAATAAAGGACCCACATGCATTTTCAAAAAAAAAAAAAGCCCAAAACAAAAAAAACAAACAAACCAAAAAAAGCACCCAAAAAACAACAAAAAAACCAGGCACAGATCAATGGAACAGAATAGAAAACCCAGAAATAAATCTACAATTATACCATCAATTAATCTTTGATGAAGCAGGAAAGAATATCCAATAGGAAAAATACAGTCTCTTCAACAAATGGTGTTGGGAATTCTGGTCAGCTACATATAAAAGAATGAAACTGGACCACTTTCTTATACCATACACACATACACAAAACCTCAAATTGGATTAAAGACCTAAATGTAAGACCTGAAACCATAAAAAGTCTTAGAAAGGGGAGCATGGGTGGCTCAGTGATTAAGCATCCGACTCAGTTTTGGCTTAGGTCATGATCTCAGGGTTGTGAGATCAAGCCCTGCGTTAGGCTCTGTGCTGGATGTGGAGCCTGCTTCAGATTCTCGCTCTCCTCCCCCACCCCGCCCCCCAGCTTCCACATGCTTTCTCTCTATCAAAAAAAAAAAAAAACAACAAAAAACAAAAAAAACTTGGAGAACAGGCAGTAATGTTTCCGACATCAGCCACAGCAACATTTTCCTAGATAGGTCTCCTGAGACAAAATAAACAAAAGTAAATATAAACTATTGGGACTACGTTAAACAAACAAACAAACAAACAAACAAACAACCTTCTGTACAGAGAAGGAAATAATCAAAACTAAAAGGCAACCTATTGAATGAGAGAAGATTATTTGCAAATGACATATCTGATAAAGGGTTAGTATTCAAAATACATAAAGAACTTCTACAACTGAACATCCCAAAAACAAAAATCCAATTAAAAATGGGCAGAAGACATGTACAAATATTTTTCCAAAGAAGACATCCAGATGGCCAACAGACACATGAAAAGATGCTCGACATCACTCATCGCCAAAGAAATGTAAATCAAAACCACGGTGCGATAGCACCTTAACACCTGTCAGAATGGCTAAGATCAAAAACATAAGAAACAGCAGGTGTTTGTGAGGATGTGGAGAAAAGGGAACCCTCCTATACTGCTGGTGGGAATGCAAACTGGTGCAGCCATGCTGGAAAACAGTACAGAGTTTTCTCTATACAGAGGTTTCCCTAAAAATTAAAAATAGAACTACCCTTGCAACCCAGTAATCATATTACTTGGTATTTACCTAAAAATACCAAAACTGAAAAAAAAATACCAAAACACTAATTCAAAGGGATATATGCAAACCTGGGACACCTGAATGGCTCAGTCAGTTAAGTGTCCAACTCCTGACTTTGACTCAGGTCATGATCTCAGGTCCAAGAGGTGGAATCCTGCATCAGGCTCCCTGATTAAGCAGGGAGTCTGCTAGAGATTCTCTCTCTCCCCCTCTGTCCTTGACCCACCCTCAAATAAATAAACAAATAAATCCTTAAAAATAAATTTTAAGGGTCGCCTGGGTGGGTCAGTAGTTAAGCATCTGCCTTAGGCTCAGGTCATGATCCCGGGGTCCTGGGATTGACCCCCACATCGGGCTCCCTGCTTGGAAGGAGGCCTGCTTCTTCCTATCCCGCTCCCTTCCTCTGCTTATGTTCCCTCTCTTGCTGTGTCTCTCTCTCTCTATGTCAAATAAATAAATAAAATCTTAAAAAAATTTTTTTTTAAAACCCAAAGCAATATATGCAACATTATGTTTACAGAAGCATTATTACAAAAGTCAAACTATGGAAGCAGCCCAAGTATCCATCGAGAGGTAAATGGATAAAGATATGGTATATACTTATATGTACAATGGAGTATTACTCAGCCATAAAAAATAATGAAATCTTGCCATTTGCAATGACATGAATGGAACTAGACACTATAATGCTAAGCAAAATAAGTCAGAAATAGACAACCATATGATTTTACTCATATGTGGAATTTAAGAAACAAAAAATGAGCAAAGGAAAAAAAAAGAGAGAGAGAGAGAGAGAGAGGCAAACCAAGAAATAGACTCTTAACTATAGAGAAGGAATTTATGGTTACCAGAAAGGATGTGGGTGGGGGGATGGATGAAATAGGTGAGGGGATTAAGGAGTGCAAATCTCATCATGAACACTGGAATAATGTATGGAAGTGCTGAATCACTATATTGTACACCTGAAATTAATATAACACTGTATGTTAACTGTACTGGAATTAAAATTAAAAATACAAAAAATAAAATGTTTTTAATTGTTTATTTTTTCATCTTGCACAAATTATCTATCACATATCAAACAACCATGTTAATATTTTATTTATATTTCACTGGATACGTATAGACCTTAGCACAAGTTAATTAACTTTCCTTTTTTATAAACCTCTATCAATTGTTCTCAGAGGATCCCAAAAAGATAATTAAGCATTCTCTAAGGCACTTTCTTTTTTTTTTTTTTTAAGATTTTATTTATTCATTTGACCCAGAGAGAGAGATTACAAGTAGGCAGAGAGAGAGGAGAGAGGAAGAAGCAGGCTCCCTGCTGAGCAGAGAGCCTGATGTGGGCCTCGATCCCAGGACCCTGGGATCATGACCTGAGCCGAAGGCAGCGGCTTTAACCCACTGAGCCACCCAGGCGCCCTCTAAGACACTTTCATAGTCTTTATTACCACTGATTGCTAATAAGACAGTAGAAAGTAATACACTTTTTTTCAGGTAATTAGAATATTTTTGAAAAGTCTTTGTTATTTTTGAGTATGATAAAATCAATTACTATAGCAACTGTGCTTTTCAGAGACAAACTGGCATTACCAGGAACAAACACCGGATGTCATTTGTTTCATTTTGTTGTATTTAGATCTGTCAATAGGCTTATGTACATGGAATTAAGAGTGTTTCCCCACCATCCACATTTCAGAACTCACAAATTCAAATTCAATAGTGGTTACTGTAAGATTTGTATCAATAAATTCAGCACAAATCAGTTCAGCCTGAGCTCCGGGCATGTAAAAGTATATAGCTGCCAAAAAAAAAAAAGTGTTACTAATATTTTTATTCTGAATTATATACAAGTTGCATTTAACTGTAGGAGTGAACTTTGTAATACATTTATATTAATTCATGATCCTGTCTCTAATGAGCATTCTAAATGAATAAAATTTTCAGCACATTTAGAAGAAATTTTTATAATAAAGAACCACAAGAACTTTAAAGAAAGTTGTAGCTGTTTTCAAACCAAATCAAGAATATACCTTTTAATTCCCCATTTTTCTTTTTTAACCTGGCAGTCCCTATAGTTAATTGCAACCATTCATTCATTCATTTAACAGACTCTAAAAGACACTAAAGTAGTCTACCTCTTCCTGGGAATTTTTTTGCCTTTTTAAATTTTTATTTTATTTTACTTTTTTTATTTATTTACTTATTTTAATTTAAATTCGATTAGCCAATATATAGAGTACATCATTAGTTTTTGATGTAGTGTTCAATGATTCATTAGTTGCATACAACACTCAGTGCTCATCACAGCATGCCCCCTCCTTAATGCCCATTCACCCACCTCCCTTTCCTTAACCCTCAGTTTGTTTCCTGGAGTCAAGAGTCTCTCATGGTTTGTCTCCCTCTTTGATTTCTTCCCATTCAGTTTTCCCTCCCTTCCCCTATGATCCTCAGCATTGTTTCTTATATTCCACATATGAGTGAAACCATATGATAATTGTCTTTTTCTGACTGACTTATTTCACTTAGCATAATACCCTCCAGTTCCATCCATGTCAGTGTAAATGGTAGGTATTCACCCTTTCTGATGGCTGAGTATATCCCATTGTATGTATGAACCACATCTTCTTTATCCATTCATTTGTTGAAGGACTCTCAGGCTCCTTCCACAGTTTGGCTATTGTGGACACTGCTGCAATGAACATTGGGATGCAGGTTCCCCTTCTTTCCAGTACATCTGTATGCTTGGGGTAAATAACCAGTCATGCCATTGCTGGGTCTTAGGGTAGCTCCATTTTTAACTTCTTGAGGAACTTTCATACTGTTTTCCAGAGAGGCTGTACCAGCTTGCATTCCTGCCAACAGTGTGAGAGCGTTCCCCTTTCTCCACATCCTTGTCAACATTTGTTGTTCCCTGTCTTGTTAATTTTAGCCATTCTAACTGGTGTAAGGTGGTAGCTTATTGTGATTTGACTTGTATTTCCCTGATGGCAAGTGATGTGGAACATTTTTTCATGTGTCTGTTGGCCATTTGTATGTCTTCTTTGGAGAAGTGTCTGTTCACGCCTTCTGCCCATTTTTTGACTGGATTATTTGTTTTTGGGGGGTTGAGTTGGAGAAGTTCTTTTTTTTTTTAGATTTTATTTATTTGACACACACACACACACAGATCCCAAGTAGGCAGAGAGGCAGGCAGGGAGAAAGGAGGAAGCAGGCTCCCCGCTGAGCAGGGAGTCCGATGCGGGCCTCGATCCCAGGACCCTGAGATCATGACCTGAGCTGAAGGCAGAGGCTTTAACCCACTGAGCCACCCAGGTGCTCCATAGTTTGAGAAGTTCTTTATAGATCTTTGATACCAGTCCTTTATCTGCTATGTCATTTGCAAATATCTTCTCCCATTCCATAGGTTGTCTTATAGATTTGATGACTGTTTTGTTTGCCATGCAAAAGCTTTTTATTCTAATGAAGTCCCAATAGACCATTTTGCTTTTGTTTCCCTTGCCTTTAGAAACATGTCTTGAAAGAAGTAGCTGTGGCTGAGGTCAAAGAGTTTACTGCCTGTGTTCTCTAGATTTTGATGGATTCCTGTCTCACATTTAAGTTTATCTTTGTGTACAGTGTAAGAGAATGTTCCAGTTTCATTCTTCTGTATGTGGCTGTCCAATTTTCCCAGTACCATTTATTGAAGAGACTGTCTTTTTGATAAAGAAAGTAACACATGTTGGAGGAAACCTCTACCCCAGACTTTAAAATCTAGGCATAGGAAGCAGAAGGTGTGTTTTTCAATCTGAAGAAAAGTGTTACAAACTGCTAGAGAATGACTCTTCACAAAGTCAATATCCTGGCATATGCTGTTATGATGGGTACATCATGCTACCTCACACCTCCCTACTTTTCCCCAACTGCTCCTTCACTTGGCAGGCCTTTGTCAATCTCTGCATCACATCATATCTGCCTGGTAAGCACACTCATTGCTCAAAACTGAGTTCAAGCTCACCTCATTTATTAAGTCCTTGCTGAACATTCCCTAATCTCAGTCCAATTGGCAATTCTATTGTTTGGTGGTTTTTTGGTCGGGCACAGTAAGGGCATGGTGTATGTCTTTGATTAGTCAAATAAATTCCTATATTTTTATTTACACAAATACACACATCAGAAATGTAAATTCCCATTCATCAGCACTCTTTTCTGTAGCCACTTTACATAGTGGTGAAGAGTGGATGTTCTGGGTTGGACCAGCTTTGTTCAAATTTCAGCTTCATTACTTACTAGCTGGAGAACATACAAGTTATATTTCATTTAACTTTGCTGTGCCTCAGTGTTCCCATTTAGAAGCTAGGAATAACAGCAGCTATGTTATAGGGTAACTGTAAACATTAAATTAAATATGTATAAACCAATGTAAGTATTTAATATGCACTAGGCTATCCAGTAAAGAAATTCTGCATATTCATATCCACAGGCAAATTCAGAGAGAGGAAAAGATACCAATGGAGTGTTCTTTGAGTGAGAACTCTCCCAATTGCTCCAGAAAATTAACTCAGCCTAAGAGCAGATGGGGCAATGTTAACCCAAATAGGCTACTTTTCCAAAGAACAAAGCTATGGAGCATCAGATTCTTTTCTGGCACCAATGTAGCACAACACATTTATGCTTAATTAAGTAACTGGTGTTTGGGAGGGCACCAGGAAACAGATCCCTTCATACACACATAGATGCATGAGTTTAAATTAGTACAAAAAGTTCAAATGATGGTTTGTTTGACAATATGCGTCAACATCCTTGAAGATTTGCATATACTTTACCAAGTAGTTGAACTTTCAGAAAAATATCCTGATAAAATCATCCTGATAAAATCATGTTTGCAAATATATATGAAAGAATACTAGAGCTTCATATGTATTAAAAAATAAATAAAACTATACAATGTCCAATAATAAAGTTAATATTTAAATTTTCCATATTACAATAGGGTTATTTTATTTCCATAAAATAAAATTATGTAAACAATAAAATTATATTATAGGATATATTCCATAAAGAATATTCATAAAGTATTATGCTATAGTTATATTTTATATTTATCTTATACACGTGAGGTAGAAAAGGATGAAAGATTTATCTATATTTCTAGATCATAAATTGATACACACACACACACACACACACACACATATACACACACATGGGTGGCATCTGCACATACAACTCAAAGGGGTCTGGACAGATCTGTACCAAAAACCACTACTGACAATGATTATCAGTAGGTAGTGTCATTATGCTTATCTATATTTTCTAAATTTTCTACAATCAATTTTTATGATTTTTGTGAAGAAAACAATTAACATTCGGAATATGACCTGTGCTTCCTTTCTTTTTGGTAATGCTATTTAAGTCAGGATCCTAATGCTTTTTTTTTTTTTTAAGATTTTATTTATTCATTTGACACACAGAGAGAAACAGAGAGAGCACAAACAGGGGAAGAAGAAGCAGACTCCCTGCTGAGCAGGGAGACTGACATGGGGCTTGATCCCAGGACCCTGGGATTATGAGCTGAGCTGAAGGCAGACGCCTAACCATCTGAGCCACCCAGGCATCCCTGGATCCTAATATGTTTTAAAAGGCTCTCACCATTTATTTCTCAATTCTTATTAGGGGTGTGATCCTGGTATTGCCAGGGAGGGAACTGAATCTTTCAGTGGAACTTCCTTTGTAGAAGTCCTTTGTGGAACGGGAGTAAGGATTCTGAGTTAATCTTGTAAGAATAGTTACCTCTCCTCTAGGAAATACTAACCTGGCTAGCTGGATGCCAGATGAGTTTCCATAGGTGCAAACAAATTAATAATGGCCTGCCTGCGACCAGAGAGCTGGGAGAAAAGGTCCAATTTGGAAGAAAGTTGATGTTGGCTGTCTGATTGCTTTGGATTATGCCCTCTAACTCTGTGGTAAATTTGCTAGCCTATAAACAGTGAGGATGCCTAACCAAGCTAAATGTTTTAGCTTGTTTTAATGCTTTTTCCCACAGTCAAAAGTGAATCATTTTTTTAAAAAGTATTTAACTCTGGGTAAAAATTAAAGAGAGTAACACCCTTTTTTCTAGTAGGAACAAGAGGGTAACTCTCTACTCTAAAAAGTCTTACATCTATAAAACTCTGAAGGTAAATAAGAGCCAACATAGTCATCTGATGAAGTGATAAAATTTGCCCTTTTGTTTTTATGCTATAGTGTCTAATCTCTACAGGACAAAAAAGGTCACTGCACAAAATAATGCCATAACAAATTTTTATTAAAGACTACACAGTAAATTATAGCAATTATATAAAATATAAATGATGAATATAGTATTAACTATCATTTATTGCTTATTCACTTGTGTCAGATGTTTTATATGATATCCATTCATCCATCCTACAGTATATATTGAACATCTAATGAGGGGATGCCATTAACAATACAGAAATGACTTCTGCTCTCATAAACAGACTAATGAAGGGGAGAGGCACTAAACAATAATCACCATTAGTCAGTTTCCATTGTGGTCAAACCATAAAGGATAAATCAAGTGATAAGGGAAGACTTTGCTGAAGAAGTGATATTAAAACCGTGAGCTACATGATGGGGACAGAGAGACATTCTACGTAAAGAATGTAGCATATGGTACAATGAAAGTCAGATATTATCTTCATTTTACAGAGAAAAACAGAGAAACTTGGGGAGTTAAGTAAACACCTAAATCCCATAATGGGCAAAAAAAAAAAAAGAGCCAAAATTTGGACCCAGATCTACCTGACATCAAAATCCACCTTCTGAAATTATTTTATAATAATTGACTTGATGTCATCTGAAAAATGATTCCCTCAATTCTAATTCTCAGTTTGTTTACTCAGTTTCTGCTCAAGTACTTTTTTTTTAATGTATGGGTTTTTGCTTTTCTTTTCTCAACTTTTGATTATGTGAAGATCAGGATAATTGTAATGCTTATTAATATTTAATGAATTAATACAGGGATACATCTTTGAATATCAGTTTAGGGTAATCACATTGTCAGATACGAAAAGCATTTCAAAAGATTTAAATAGACCCTAAAGTTTAGAGCCCATTTTCAATATCCAGGCACATATATCTCTCATATTAGTAAGATATAAAATGTAAATAGTCTTACATGGACAATATGAAAGTTTTTTTCAGATGCCATTTTTCAGTCAAAAGTTTCATCATATTGGTTATTGATAAAATATTAAAATGTGACTAAAAATTCATTTTAATATATTTTGCATCAAAGAAAGACTCCATAAACCATAAACAAGGCTTATTAATAAATGTAGCATCAGATCATATATTTTTGATTGTAAGATGGCACTATAAGACAGCATTCAAAAATTTCAGAATACAAAAGAGGCAATTACGTTTTGGAAAATTGGCAGATAATGTATAAGATTTTCATGAGAAGTCACTTTCACCACCCCGGTACATGACTCTTTTGTTTACTACAATATTAGACTTATAGGGTGTCATTCCATAGCTCTGGCTACTTTCTGTTGTGTACGGTATAATATTAGAAAATATAAATTTTGACAATAATAAATAAAGCCCTGAAACTTGACTACTAACATTATACTTTCATAGAAAAATACTCTTTTAGATAATAGAAGTCCTAGCTTTGGGCCCAATTCTACACTGGTAATTGATGACGCTTTTAGAATCATTCACTGAGAATTGAGTCTGCAAAGAAAAAGATTAAACTCTACTCGTACACAAAGCCTGTTCTTTGATGACAGTGTTTTTCAAGCACTTGGAGAAACAGCCTTATCCTTTCTATTCCTATTGCCCATTCCTTTGCATTCCTTCCTCTCCATTGTGCTAGCAAAGTCTTTGCATCTCAACATTTTTAAAGGCAGACAATGTCTGAGTCCAGGTTTTAGTCATATAATCATGTAAACTTTCAAATGCACTCACTAATACTCACCAATGTACTAATTCCTCGTAAGTGCACTCACATCAGTCATTTTGGTCTGATCCTCTGTTACATCCTCTTTTGTCTAATACTCTGGAATCAACTCCAAGATCTCCATCTCTATGTTTTTGCAATGCTTCTGTTGTATTATCTGTTTTTTCTTGATTGAGACTTTGTACATGTCTCCTGGCATGCTGACATAGATACAAGCACCAGCCCAATATGACCCTCTCATTAATCATCAGGTCCAGAATATAGGTACACTCCTCCAAGAGCTTGAACTGGCCAGAAAGAATCAACTCCCTTCTCTGAGGTCTGAGTTTCAGCTTGGTGGGGCTCATTCTCCAAGCTTCTAAATTTTAATAATTCCAACTTCCCCCCAAATTACCTTTCCCTGTGATAATATACACTTGCTATATATAGGTATAAGTATATAATATACCTAATGGGAGATGTATTGCCATGCTATCTTAATGTATTTTTTCATATTGTTATCTAGTTTACAGTTCTGTGTATTAAGCTAACAGCTCTCTATATTAAATTCTGTTAAAATAACTGCTGCAATCTCTGTCTTCTGAGTAGACAGACTGACACAGAAATTTTTATCAGGAAATGTCCCTCAAGAATGGGGTTTGAGAATTGGCTTGCTCATGTCTCAGACCTTGAATACAATCCCATATTCCTTGCTAATGTCATTGGATGCTGCAGAAATATGAATAATCACATGGGTTGATGTTAATGAAGTGCCTTCTCAAGCAAGTATCTTGGAGACCATGAGGTTTCTGCATTGAATCTTATTACAGTAATGTTGACAAAAAAAAAAAAAAGATGACATGGGATTCATGTCAGACTCGTTAATGTTTTAACAACTGATTCTCAAAAAAACCCCAATCCTGTCTGTAGTCATGGCCAACTTCTTTGGTGAAAATATTCCCACCTGGGCAATACCAAGCTATAAATGTGGTGCTATTGACCATGGAGTTGGGAAGAGATGCACACATCATCTTCTGCTAGCTGGTATAAGCCAGCTCTGATCTGTGGCTGCATGGGATGGATTTTTCTGACTACACTGGAATTCTTAAAAAAAAACAAAACAATTACAAACTCAAGTCTGTAAATTCTTGGATAAAGTTATGATGAGAGAATTGAAAAACTTCTATAGCAACCTTTAAAGAATCTTCTTTATGAAGCCACAGGGAAATTTTTTTCTGAAAAACTAAGACTTTTGTTGTAAAGGTTTCAGAACTATAACATAAGCTGGATTCACAGTTTTGTCAAAATTTTTTACGTAAAAGTAAGGACTATCAGTGGGAAAATGGGACCCTGAGGCTTGAAACAGGTATATCTGTGTAGGCTGGTTGAAGCTGAGGCCCCCCAGGTCACATTAATACTTCCTTGCAAGTAAGAACAACTTGTGCTCCTGTTTCTGAGAAAATCAGTCTCCCCTTGTTAGAATATCTTGTCTTAAATAAAATAATCATGAATATTATCACCTCGGACCTTTTGCCTTCTGCCATCACGGCTCTTGGAACATGGTGGTGCTGTGACTGAAGGAGTTGATTTTTTTTGCTTAGCAGAAAGAACACTTTATACACTGGTTCTTAAAGCATGTTTCTAGGAACAGTACCATCTGCATCACCAGAAAACTTATAAGAAATGCAAATTATTGGGTTCCACCCTGGGCCTTCTGAATTAGTTTCCTACAGAAACTCGGGATGGGCTCAGCAATTTGTTTAAAAAGCTCTCTAGGAAATTCTGATTCACACTAAAGTTTCAAAACCACTGTTTAAATTCTACGTTGAGCAATTTACAACTTTATTTCCTAGATTAGGGTGAGAAAAACTTTAGCATCCATTAAATTATGTTTTTAAAAAGTTACACAAGCTCTTCTAAGATCTTGCATACACATTTCATATATTACAGACAAATGCAATCTTTAGTGAAGGGATTATTCTCCCTTCTATTTTATGAAAATAAATGTAATGAAATTTATATATCTATATATTTGCCATATGAAGTCTATAAGTATTTATGGGATACCTTATATGTACCTACTCAAGTGCTAGGCACTAAGGGACAGAAGAAGAATAAATATATCTTCCCTGAGAAAGACATCAAAATGACATTCCATTTATCATTTGTGGTGATTAAGATAAATCTTCTTTAGTTTTACTCTAGCAAGCTCCATTGATTAAAGATCTCACAATCTTATTAAGGAAATGAGGCTTATATAGTAGAAACAGTTAGTAATTAGTATAAAATAATTTCTAGTCAAGTGACATCTTGTATAATATAAATCATGAATGCTTCATTTGTTAGAATAGAGGAATTACTGTGAGTTAAAGAGCAGGAAGGCTTCATTGGAAACACTCGAAATGAGGCTTAAAGATGAACAAAATTTCTAGAAAGAATAGGATGGAAGGTTTAAGCCATGGAAGAGCATGTAACTGTAATGGCAAGAAGGTGGAAATGAGCATATGAGCAAGGCAACAAGATGGGTTTTTAGAGTAATTGAAGAAATAGTTTAATTAAATGAGAGCTTAGTTATATTAGATATTAATAAAAATCTAGACATAGTTATATTAGCAATTTAACCTCTTTTAACACTGTGTAGCCCATGACTTATGGAGGATTTGAAAATGTGACCTGAAATGAATGGATGTAAGCTAATTTGCCTGAGGCTGGTGAAGGGCAATAAAGATTTGGCGGAAAACTGAAGAAGACAAGAGAAAATACTGGGTCATAGTGGAGAAATGTACCATTTGGTTCTTGATTTGACCAACAAGAGATAAATCTAAAACATGAGACTAGCTTTAGGAAAGAAAACAGTGTGGCAAAATCATATACTGCTGAGACCACACAAAATGCATCAATGCATTATCATCCCATACATTTTTGTCATTCCATCAATGAGTAGGCCAACCTTCTTTGCTCAGTTTTTCCCCTTACCTACCATATTCACCCTTCTGAATTTTATGTTGTAGACTGAAATGAGAAGGGGCTCCGGTTCTACCAGAATTGGATTAGGGAAGAAATTTTGGGGATGGTGGAAATAAGACATAAGGTATAAGGGATTTAAATGAAAAAGAAAAGCAAGAAAACTAAGTATTGCCATGGTCTATGTATACTATTCACTGCATGTGAAAAATACAAAGAATACTTGAGTTATTTTGTAGTTGCCTATACTTATTATAAGTGGCCTATGTGTTCTTTGCTCTGAGATTGGACCACACGACTCATATCAGTTTAGTTATAGTGAGCACCAAGTTTATACTGTATTTGCTACAAAAAAATGGATCTCTTAAGTACATCATGAGTTAAAAGACTAATCAGTGTTACCCTTCAGCTTGTTCATACCTTTAATGTCTGAAGGAGATCCACATTCTCCATGACTTCCAAAGAGCCACCCACTGCTACTCAATCACTCTACCCTAGAACGGTCTCTATGCTGAGAAGGTAGAGGGAATGATGATAGGCACAAATATCCTTGAACCATTTGAAACAAGCCTAGAATAGCCTTTAGATAAACCCCCTATTGTGAGTCATGTCATCCTGACAGTGATCCTGAAATAATCACTGTAACTTCAATTATGATTTATATTACTATTAGTTTTAGGAAGTACATTTGTGGTTCTTTGAGAGGAGAAAAATATTTTTCTTTTTGGAATCATCCACAAGTTACCAGTAGTTTTCTGAGTAGATAATTATAACAATAACAACACTAACAATGTTTATTGAGTGCTTACTATGTGGCAGGAGCTATTCTAAGTGCTTTGCAGGTTTTACATGTAAACCAATCCTCATGAGAAGGGTTCTACTTGGGGCGCCTGGGTGGCTCAGTGGGCTAAAGCCTCTGCCTTCAGCTCAGGTCATGATCTCAGGGTCCTGGGATCGAGCCCCGCATCGGGCTCCCTGCTCAGCAGGGAGCCTGCTTCCTCCTCTCTGTCTGCCTCTCTGCCTACTTGTGATCTCTCTCTGTGTGTCAAATAAATAAATAAAATCTTTATAAAAAAAAAAATAAAAGGAAAGAAGGGTTCTACTATTCTCACCACTAATCCCAGCTAGTGAATGGTGTGGGTAGAATTCACTATCAGGCCATCTACTGCAGATTCTTTATTCTAAATATTGAAATAAATTTCAATTTGTCAATGATACATCTAAAAAGATTCCTTACAAAATAGCTGCAAATAAGCCATCCTGAAAAGATGGTCATAATCTTTTCCTGGAAAGTTTTAAGAATAGAAAATATTATTACTTCCCATGATAGGTATAGCCTAATATTTGCACAATTATTATAAATGAAGTTTCATTTTATATATCAAATCCAGTATTTCTCAACCAGGAAAGATTTTATTTCCTGGTGACAAGTGGCAATGTCTGGAGACATTGTTCGTTGTCAAAATCAAGGGTTGCTGCTAGCCTCTAGTGGGTTGAGACCAGGGACAGTATCCACAAAAAAGAATTATCCAGATCGAAATGTCAATAGTGCTGAGGTTGAGAAATCATGATGTAAATCTGAAACTGTTCTCTTTGCATTGTTGTTAAAATAAGAGAATTAATTTCAGTAAGTATTTACTGATCTCTTTCTTTCACCTTCTACATTTAGATGATCACATGTCTTTAGGACTCCATTTGCCAAATTATATCCAGAATCTTGACATTTATCACTAAACCATAGGTCAAGCCATCATTTCTGCTTTCATTCTTGTTGCTCCTATGTTTCATTAGTAGCAGTGTAACTTCTCTAAAGCCTATAAGACAATGACCCACTGCTTCATATCCACCAGTAATTTCCTTCATGGTATAAAATCAAACCCAGGGGTGCCTGGGTGACTCAGTTGGTTGAGCTCCTGCCTTCAGCTCAGGTCATGATCTCGGGGTCAAGGGATCGAGCCCTGCATCAGGCTCTCTGCTAGGTGGGAAGCTTGCTTGTCCCTCTCCCTCTGCCCTTACCCTTGTTTGTGCTCACTCTTTCTCTCAAATAAATAAATAAAATCTTAAATAAAAAATCAAACCCAAACTGAAAACTATGACCTGCGATATGCCACAGGATTTGGCTGTTACCTAAGCTCAGTTCTTATTACCAACCCAAGATGCTTAATTGTCACTATTCTCCAGGCGCTGGTTTTCACTGTCCCATGAATATGCCAAGTTCAACCCCATTTCAGGGCTCTGTACTTGGATTTCCTCTGACTAGAATGTTCTTTCTCTTGATTTGAGATGGCCTTTCTTCTTCATTTTCTAGCATCCAGCACAAATGAAAATTTCTCTAAAAGGCCTTATCCCTGATTCATGACTGACTTACCCCCTAAATATTTATCATTTTCTGAAATGATCCTCTGTCTTTATGTCACAGTGTTCCATGTTAATTATAAAGTATAAGCCTCGTGAAGGAAGGACTTTGTCTTACAAAGTCTATTGTATTCCTCATGTCTAGAACAATGTCTGACATGTAATAGTCCATTAATAAATATTTGTTGAATAATGAATGGATTACCGAAAGAATAAATAAAATCTAAAGGCTAGGGATTTGCTTAATGCTATGGATTCAACAAGGTGAAGAGTATCTATCCTCCAGTCTTCAAAGATGGTCACTTTCTATTCAAGGAAGTAAAACATAAAATGACACTCAAAGAACAGGAATGAATTTATCCAGGTGGAAAGCAAGGAAAAGAGTTTTCAGTGTGAATGGACTGTAAAACACTGAGGCTCAGGGTTAAGAGGTAGCTAAGCCTATGGTAGGGGCAGCATGGTTTTCTGGAGACAGGTATGGGGGAACCAGGATTGAGACTGGGTTGTAGAAAGGCCCATCAGAAGGACTTTATAGATATTAAGAATGTGGACTTTATCCTGAGTGACTGGAGGGCTATGGAAGGGTTTTAAATCAGTAGGTAATGCTATCATTTTACATAGTGATCAAGCTTGGAACCTGAATTAATCAAGGCTGCAACTAAACCATATTTGCATAAGGGATAGAGAGTTGGTGATGAATGGAGGGTTCTTGCTAATGTTTATAATCCAACATTCAGGACTGAATTTAATTTTGTCATTCACTGGGTGAATGACAAAATGGCTCGGTGCCAGTCAAATCCTGAATCAAATGACACTCTTCTGCAATATATTAAACATTTCACAAATTGCAGAAGACATGTTTTTTGACTAGCAAAATCATGTCAGTTGTGAACCCTTCCAGAATTTTCCATTTTTAATAAATTGATTTAATTCTTCTCTTCTATTCATGTGCAGATCTGCTAAATTATGTTTCACAAAAAGTAAAGTGGTCAGATTCAATCAGACCATTCATTCATACCATCCAGGGCTCTCAGTAATTACTTTTTATCTGAGATAATTTTAATTTGCCTTCCATTTACATAATGAAATCATTTTGTATCACTCTGCCAAGAGCTCAGGAGAAATATTTTAGGATATCAATACTGTGTTTATTTCATTTGTTTAACAATATTTATGTATATCCTACTATGTGCAGGGTGATCTTGCTTAGTCACATTAAGCACAAAGATCGTGATTATTTGTGAAGCACAAATATAAACAGTAATTTGGATGTCTATAAAAAATAATCCAGGGCGCCTGGGTGGCTCAGTGGGTTAAAGCCTCTGCTTTCGGCTCAGGTCATGATCTCAGCGTCCTGGGATCGAGGCCCGCAACGGGCTCTCTGCTCAGCAGGGAGCCTGCTTCCTCCTCTCCTTGTCTCTCTGCCTGCCTCTCTGCCTACTTGTGATCTCTCTCTCTCTGTGTCAAATAAATAAATAAAATCTTTAAAAAAAAAAAAAAAAAAAAAATAATCCAGATAATTTAGGACCAGTGTGATTTGGGGGGGGGAATGTTAAATTAGATTGGATTACCTTCACAAAAATATTAATAAATAATTTTATTTTCAGTTTGTAATTTGTAAACCCAAATTAATGAAAAATAATTTATGTGTGAGTATGTTTTAAAAAATGGCTTAGACTGAGTCCAGGAGTTCCTGTAGCTGTAATTGTTTGATAATTAGAAAATGAATCTTACTTACTATTGTATTCTCTTTATCTAGCACAGTGTTGGACACAGTGTAAATGCAAAATATATTTTTGTTTAATGGAACAGAGTAGAAATAACTGTCTTTTTTTCCCCCCTGCAAATCATTTGGTTGTTAAATTTGACTATTGGGGAATTTATTTAAATGTCTATGAAATCTTGTACTGAAAACTGACTCCACATTAATTATGTTCTCACTTCAGTTAGCACATTTGATACTTACAAAATCAAGGTTACTATCATTTTTCCCTTTTCATATGTATGCTATTCAATCGCTTTTATCACATGGACACCTGTGATTTCCTAAAGATGAGCTTTTAAAGATGAGCATTAAAAACATGAATGCCTTGTCTGTACATAAATAATTTATATTCTCATTTGTTCCATCTATCAATTTTAACTGACATTGAAATATGGACAATTTGAAGCATACCATTATTAATATTAAAGTAATGTGAAACTAAGATAGAAGTTTGTTTTGGATTAATGAAGCCCTTATGTGAACTATTTTTCCATTGTCAAATTAGCAATATTTATAGAAATATAAATATCCTCTAAGGATTCATGAACTTGAATACACTTGAATGAACTTGAATACATGGCAACATCAGGATTTTAATAGCTGATTTAAAAAAATGAAAAAACCAAAACGTTTGCTGAAACTATATACTTAATAAAGTTTTAAACACTGAAGTAAAATTTAAATTTTAGATTAAGCAGATGTGAGAAATAAATCAAATTAAAAGAGAACGAAATAAATACATCTGGTCGATACATTTCAGTGGCTTCCTTATCTATTGTAGAATAAAATGCAAATCTTAGTCTTATACAGCCTAACCCCTGCCACCTCTCTGACTGCATCTCTTTATTTTCCCTTTACAAAGGACACTCCAACCACAATGGCCTTCATTTTTTCTTTTTTTTTCAGCTGTATTAAGTTATAATTGACAAATAGTAAGCATATACACTTAAGACATTTGACTTGATATTTTGGTATATGTGTACATTGTGAAATAATCACCATATCAAACTAATGAACATATCCATCAATACATTGTTAGCATTTTCCCTCCCTCCCTCCCTTCCTTCCTTCCTTCCTTCCTTCCTTCCTTCCTTCCTTCCTTCTTGTGTCAAGAACACTTACTTCTTTCTGTTCTTCTGACACATAAAGCTCATTTAGCCGTGGGCTTCTTTTGCTTGGTGAGTAACTCCTTCAGACCAGCCCATGGTATCCCACTAACAATTAGAACAGTTAAATGAATACTATATTTTAATTTAAAAACAAAACCAAATCAAATCATTTGAATTAAGAAAAAATATGGAATATCTGGATTTAGATAAATCTAGATTTAAGTCTATACAGACACTTTTGGACTAAAACCATCCTTAAGCCTCCTTAGTTTCAACTTCCTCATTGTACAATCTAGATAATAATCTTGACTTCACAGGCATATTATATTAAAGACATATTATTGGAGTTTTAACATATAGTAAGCACTCAATTAGTGGCAGCTTGTAATAAAGAGAAAAAAAGACAGGTGTGGTTTTATATGTATATATACACACACAAAAACACACACTCATTCAATATAAGCATTCCTTAGCTCCCTTTACATTATTAATTTTCTGTCCACTTATAATTTTAGTCTGTCATTTTCCTATACTAGACAAAATGGAGGCTGCAGGAAGTTTAGCTTGTTTTTTTTTTAAATTTTATTTATTTATTTGACAGAGAGAGATTACAAGTAGGCAGAGAGGCAGGCAGAGAGAGAGGAGGAAGCAGGCTCCTGACTGAGCAGGGAGCCCGATGCGGGCCTCAATCCCAGGACCCTGAGATCATGACCTGAGCCGAAGGCAGAGGCTTTAACCCACTGAGCCACCCAGGTGCCCGAGCTTGTTTCTACTAAGTCTGTACCTCTCTTTTTTAATAAATCTTTACATCTGTTTGCTGCACATTATTTGTGTAAATATAAATGTTAATTAACATGACATTCCATGTTTGACTAACAATGCTTGTATTCTAAACAAACAGGGTGCAGCCAAATTGGATTCAGGGTAATTGTGTTCAGATAAAACTCCCTCTAGCATCTGGCTTCCTCAGGCTCTTCATTCAGGGCCCATAGAGAGAGGATATTGGAGGCAAAATTAAGAGAATCTGCATATGAGCCTTTTGTTCAGGTAGGACAGGTATGAGCATTTCGGTAATCTCACCCAGAGGGAGCATCATGACACCTTCGATATCCTTGTAATCAAATCTCCTTAGTGTAACTCTTCAAATGATAAAGTAAATTCTAACGGTGGCTCATGCAGGTACTTTTTTTCTTACAATGGACAACAGCAACATTTTCACCAATAGCACAAAGACAGCAAATACGTCATTCATTAAGAAAATTAACCAAATATATTTAAGCTGGGTAACATTTTGACATTTAACTGATTTGTACTGCTATTTTGAGTAGTTCCTCTTCTCTTATGGACTTGCCACAATCAAAATTAAATCTTAAATTGAGACTTACTATCTAAGAGAAGGAGAAAATATAAAATAAAACATGAAAAATTGGTTTTTGACCTATAAAACAGGCCTTAAAAGCCACATTAGATCATATTTAAAACTCAACTTTAAAAGCTTAAAATTAGGCTTTTCTTGGGAGAAACACTTCTGAAACCCCAAAATGGTGAGGGCATAAAGAAATGAGAACACACATTTGAGAAGAATGCATGGTGATATAAGAACAAATGCTTCTGCAGAAAAGATGAAGCCTCAGGGAAAGACAAATTGGGTTAAGAAGAGCATGGGTTAGTGCTTCTTTCCCCCTTCTGTGGATAAAGCTCCAATGGATAGATGTGAGAAAGAAAGAGCCCTTACATATATGTGCCTATACATAGACCTCAAATATAGATAGATAGATATACAGCCTTTAGATGTAGAAGGGCAGTCTAAAAATAGGAGTCTGAAGACTTAGTGGAAGGGTGAAGTAGCAGGCGAACAAAAATGGTGGCCAGGCAGAAGGAGCATATGCCACTCTCCTCAATCCTCTGAACATCAAGGAAGAGCCTAAGAATGTCTTTCATGACTCTAGAGATTTAGGTATGGCACTGACCTAGTGAACTGTCTTCAGAAATAGATTCAACAGAGAAAAGATCAGCACATGCAAAGTATATCTTTGTGCAGTGGTTCTCAAAATGTAGTCCCAAGATCAACAGAATCAGCATAGGCTCGTTCTACCCCAGACATACTGAATCAGAAACTCTGAGAGCAAGGGTAGAAGTCTGTATTCTAACATACCTTCCAGGAGATTTTGGTCCAGATTCAAGTTTGACGACCACTGCTAGTGGATGCCTCCAGAGAACAGAGGATTGCCAGGAACTGTGCAACAGGAACCAAGTCAGGAGGCAGGGAGGATGGGCAGAACTTTAAATTGGTTGAGTTTAAAATTGAATTATCTGTGAAATTACTGAATGTGCGAAAATCAATCTTTGATTGATTGGATTGAGTTTTCTGCATCAGAAAAACAGGGACTTAGATCTCTTAATAAAATGACTTAAAATTTCGTATTTCTTGTATACCTTATGGGTGACATGGGAAATCCATACATGCCACACATACAATGTCTTTATCCCAAGATTTTAAATTCTTTATTACTGTTTATACAAAATGTATACACATAAGATATCTATATATGTCATATATAGATGTTATATAATATAATCTGTATAATATATATATGAGTTCTATACATGCACACATATATTTGAATTTTTTAGCATTGTCTCTATAAACACCTATATATAGGTAATATCTCTCTATATATGTTATATATGTGTGTATATCTCTCTAGGTAGTATCTAACTATTAATCTATTGATCCTTCCCTTCTTCCCTCCCTTCTATTCTTCCTTTCCTTCCCTAAGTCTCTAAACACTTTTAAAAGTTAATATAAGCCTGTCGTGAGAATAATAAATAGTTACTGACTTATCTAATTCATTGTCAAGTGTATGTGTGTGTTTATGTGTGTGTGTGTGTGTGTGTCTGGTTATGTCTATGGGTATGTGCATATGTTCATGTACGTGCTTTCTTGAATACACAAAAATATCTGTATTTAGCACTTTGTCTAATTACTAACTAATTAGTTAGGGAGAGCACAGCTATTTATAATCTTCTATAGTCATTAATTTTTGTACATACTTTTGAAGAGTAGCAGAATATGCCACCCCAAATATGCCTTTGGGGCATAAAAAATATTTTAAGGTATTTGAAAGACAGCAAACACAGAAGAAGCTCTGAAAACAGAGAAGTTACACTTCTGCAACATTAGAAAGGGGAGCCTGAACCAAGAAGAAAGCTACTACCAGAGAAAATTTTTTACCTGAGAAAATCATATACATAGCAGAGCAGCTCCCCCCCCAACTTCAGAAACCCCAAACTCCTACTTTTTTTCTTAGCTCAGGATGGTATATATCCTCAATAGTGTCAATTCTCTGGGTACATTTTGAGTTTCATATCTTTGTGGGACTCCCATATAAACAAACATGCATAATTAAAGTGCTTTTTTTCTCTTGTCAATGTCTTTTATTACAGGTGTGGGGGAAGCACTCAGCCAAGAACCTAGAAATATAGAGGGAAAGTTATTTTTTCTCCTCTACGCTTTCTTTATAAAATTCCATGATGCATACAAGAATTGGAAAACAAATTCCATAACTATTATTAAAATAGTAAAATGGCATTAGGAAGGAAATTTTTTCGTAGTCAAAAATAATACATACATACACACACAGAGGGAAGGAGGGAGGGAGAGAGCTACTGATAAGGGAGGGAGGAAGGAAGGAGATCACAAATTCAAAGAGCTCACTACGAGGTAAACAATTTTCTTTATATTTCTTCTGTGGAATAATGAACTGTATTTCAGATACTTTGGTCCCTCAAAAAACAGTGACAGCACATTACTGGGTTGTCCTTTATTTGCTAATACTGTTTATCCTACACTTTCCCTAAGCACGACCTCTGTGAAACAGCATACAGGATTCTACAGTTAAAAGGTCTGTTTCCGGGCGCCTGGGTGGCTCAGTGGGTTAAAGCCGCTGCCTTCAGCTCAGGTCATGATCCCAGGGTCCTGGGATCGAGGCCCACATTGGGCTCTCTGCTCAGCAGGGAGCCTGCTTCCTCCTCTCTC
>LNAC01000530.1:1049125-1074618 GCA_002007465.1 Ailurus styani | reverse complement strand
GAGAGATTACAAGTAGGCAGAGAGGCAGGCAGAGAGACAGGGAGAGGAGGAAGCAGGCTCCCCGCTGAGCAGAGAGCCCGATGCGGGCCTCGATCCCAGGACGCTGAGATCATGACCTGAGCCGAAAGCAGAGGCTTTAACCCACTGAGCCACCCAGGCGCCCAACCTTATAAATTTTAAACTCAATCAATTCTAAGCAGGAGGAGGATGTGGAGGAGGAGAAAGTAAAAGAAAAGAAGCCAAAGACTTCCTGGGATTTTATTGAATTTAAATAGCAATTTGGAGAAAACTGACATAGTAATGGTGTCTTTTAATCCACAAATATGATCTCTTTCACTATATTTAGGTCTTCTTTAATTTCCCATAGCAGTATTTTGTACTTTTCAATACATAGGCTTATATGATTTCTGTTAAATTTTTATTTTTGTGCTGCTGATGTTTTTGTGACTCATTTTCTTAAATTTTGTTTTCTGAAACTTTGCTGCTGACAAAGATTCTCTCCTTGACCAAATGCTACTAGCCTCGCCTGAACTTCTCAACTAGGCCTTCACATTTAGACTTCTGTGCTCATGTCTACATTGTCCAGTTTTAGTAGGAATCTTTCTAAGTTAGTTTAGCTAGAATCCCCCATCTTTCCTATCTGATCTCCCTTGATATCTACTCAGGTTCCTCATCTTCCACCATACCCCAGATGATGTCTGATCTCCTGGCTTGCCTTCTGCAACAATCCTGTGAAGTTAGTATAACCCAAATCCCCCGTAACCCCTGTTCCTTTTAGTAATTTTCCATCCACTGACCCCCACCTCTCCTTGGCTATAAATTCCCATTGGCCTGTGCTGTATACAGAGTTGAGTCCAATTCTCTGCTCCCCTGCAAGGTCCTATTGCAATGGTCCCTGCACCTGTCACATGGCCTCCGTTGAATAGTCTTTCTTACAGTGCTTTAACAAGTGTCACTAAATAACTTTTTCTTGAATAGTTAGAATGAATATTTTTTCATTAATACTGCTAGTATTTATAAAATAGTTGATTTACATATATATGTATAATATGGAATTTATTTCTAATATTCTGTTAAACGTATATGTACCTATGTTCATGAGGGATATTTGTCTGTAATTTTCTTATTTTGAAATTTCTTTCTCAAGTTTGGTTATTAGTGATAAGCTAGCCTCATAAAATGATTAGAAAAAGGTTCCCTCTTTTTTTTCTTCTGAAGGAGTCTGTCTGCAGTTTGTTTCATTTCTTTTTAAAGTGTTTGATAGAAATCACTGACAAAAGCCTCTAAACCTGGAGTTTTCCTGGTGATTATGGTTTGATCATGATTTCATTTTATCATGCATGTGAATATATTCATATTATTTTCATCTCATCTTGTGTCTTATTTGGTTTTATTTTTAAATGAATTTGTCCATTTCATCAAAGTTGTTGTATTTGTTGTGACAAAATTTATATAGAGCATATATGCGGTCTATAATTCATAGTCACTATTTTGTGGAGGATTAACCTGATAGGAGCAAATACTGGAAGCCATTATTGATTTGATTTGATTATGGTAATCATACATAAGTGCCTGCATTTTAAGGAATTAAAAATGTAAATAATAACTGTCAAGAATACTAAAAGTATCTTTTTTGATTAACTGAGAAGGAAATCTATTGTATTCATTCTCTTTGGAATTCTAAATCCTTTAAAGACTAGTCACCTGATGAAATATAGATTGACATATAATGTTTTTGCTCTCATAATCAGTTATATAAAAGTTTAGATAGCCTGTTGTGTACTGCAAATATAGATATTTTCAAAGTTCTATTCCTTTTTCATTTTCAAATGACAAAAACAGGTCCATACAGTAAATGTTTAATGTTAGCTATAGTGCTTCTCTTTATAAATATTTACTTTTTGTCACAAATGTGTTTTATCATCTGCAGAACATTGTTTCTATCTTTGTTGCTTTCCTTATGCTGGTGCTTATATCTACAATTGCATGTCCCCATTTTCATCCTTTTGTGTGTGTATGATTCCTGCTTGTCAGAAGTCCTAATCAAAGATACTTTCTCCATGCAGACTTGTCTGATAGCCTTCAGTCATTGTGATTTCTTACTTCTCAACTTCTGCAGACTTATTTATTACCCACCCTGTGGCCAAATTACTTTCAATCCTGTCTTTAAATTTTACCTGTATATGCCTCAGTTCCCCATACTAGAAAGATTGATATCTATGATATTGTAATTTATTATAAAAAATACATATTTGGTGTTTGCTCCTGTTTCTGACACAGAACTCATGACACCGTTGGGATATCCTAAGTAATGAGAGAGTCTAAGTGATATGTCTTTTGCTGTATTAATGAGGAGACTTTTGGAAGACCCCAGATAACCTAAGGATGGGGGCTGGTTGCCCGTGGAGCCAATCCTGTGATTAAAGAGTTGGAATTTTCAGTCCCATCCCATACCTCCAGCATGGGGAGATGGTCTGGAGATTGAGTTAAATCATCAGTGGCCAGTGATTTAATTAATTATGTCAATTAGTGAAGCCTGCACAGAAGCCCAAAAAGAGAGGGTCCAGAGAGTTTCCACATTGGTAAACTCATTCAGAATTGGGGAGAGTGGTTTGCTTAGAGAGGGCACAGAAGCTCCTCATGCTTCTTCCATCCATAGCCCTAAGTATCTCTTCCACTGACTCTTCCTGAGTTATATCCTTTTATAGTAAACTGGCAATCTAGCAAATAAAATATTTCTCTGAGTTCTGTGAGCCCCTGCAGCAAATTAATCAAATCCAAGGAGGTGGTTGTTGAAACCTCCAATATCTGTAACCCATTGGTGAGGAATACAGGTGACAACCTGGACTTGTGACTGGTATCTGAAGAGGGGATGAGTAGAGGGGCACTGCTGCGGGACTGAACCCTTGAGCCTATGGAGTCTGATATTGTCTCCAGGTTGATAGTGTCAGCATTGAGTTGAATTATAGGACACATAGCTGGTGTCCAGAGCATCTCTTGATGGTGTGGGAGGACCCTCCCTCCCACCCAGACATAGATCAGGTTCGGTGACCAGAACTTGTAGTATCCTGTTTAATTTCAACTATATTCCAGCCCACTTATTGTGTAAATTCTGAAATTAGTGTGTAAGAGTTGAAAGAAATGACTACTTTTCCTTTAGGCACATTTGGATTTGGGATTAGGATATTTTGATGGTTGCTTTGGGTTTATTTAATCACACTTGTGTTTTTAAAGGCCTGGGTTCATTTGTTGTTTATTAATTCAAAATTTATTATATAAACAAATGTCATAGTATTCCATTGTCCTACATCAGGACAATGATTTATTGACAAAATACAATATTTGAAATAATAATGCTTTGTACCTATAAAAGATAATTCACATTTCTTATATTGACTAATTATATTTCCCTATCTCTGTCTCTATTTTTACACACACACACACACACACACACACACACACACTTACACACAAATACAGTCCTGTTTTTAATGTTCCATATTTCATAAGACTCAGTTCTATTTTGATTCTTTGCTTCAGTAAAGAATTTCAGTGAATTCCATATGTAATAAATGCCCCTCCTTTTGATCCTACAATTCCATCTTCATTATAACCAATTATGATGTCAGGGATGTTTTCTATTATCCCCTTCCCTCATACCTCCCCTCCCAAAAACAAACCTAAAATAATTACAAATCATTTGCCAGGAAATATCCCCTGATCACTTTAATTATATTTCTAAAGAAATAATAAGTAGATTATAGTAGCAGAAAGAGGAAAGATATAGTAAATAGCTGAAAATTACTAGGAGAAAACTATAAATATTACATAATAATACTATTGTTATGTTATTTCTGGAGACATTGCTTAGGTGCTAGAATGAATACTACAACTTCCCTGAATTGAATTTTTAATAATGTTCCATCACACTATTCCTGTGGAAAAATAAAAATGTACTAAGAAATGCAAACAGCTCTTTTTTATGTGGCAAAGGGAAAAGAAAAGAAATATAAATTTATACAATTTTTTAAAAGATTTTATTTATTTATTTGAGAGAGAGAGCAACAGAGAGAGCACAAGCAGGGGAGGGACAGAGGAAGAAGCAGACTCCCCACTGAGCAGGGAGCCCAGTGCAGGGCTGGATCCCAGGATCATTACCTGAGCTGAAGGCAGACATTTAACCGACTGAGCCATCCAGGTACTCCCTAAAATTATACAATATTTTTTATTAAAAAGATTATTTTGCTTTTAAATTAGTGCCACAAACTATATTCAAAGTATCTATATAACTTAGCATGTTTTTTCTTTTCATATGTGGGTTGGGAAATCAGCTCCATATTTGCCTGAGTAGGTGACTATTTCAATTCACTTAACACTTTTTCAATGCAGCCTGTTAAACACCAAGATATACTCATTTTCTCTCAAATTAAGCATCCCATGATCAAAAAAAAGTCAGTTAAAAAAGAATATTTAAAGTTTTAATAAAGCTAGAGTACTGCTTTGGAGAATTGTCAGTTTGAGATATTGTTTCTCAAATTTCATTCCTTCATATACTCTCTTCCTGAATTTATCCATAGGCCCAGCCACACCAGGGGTATATGTGTGATTTACACTGTCTCTGTTGGATGGATGAACACAGTACAGCTTCCTTTAGCCATCCTTTAAGCAATAATAGCAATAAAATTGGGTATTAGATATTAGTTATAAATATATGAAGCATAAAATAAATAAGTTTTGAAAGTCTCTTTCTGATATGATTTAAAATTATCTGAGGCCCCCACAGTGGTCTCTTTACCACAGTTGAAGAAACACTGACCACGGTGACAATATGGCCAGTTCTTCCCTCCCCTCCCAGGTCCTGACATGGCCACATCCTGAATGGAACTGACCATTTGTGCCAAGTCCCTTCCTTGGCTTCACAATTCCAGGTTTAACACAGGACTCACATCTCTTTCTGGTCCTGATTATTTCTGCCTACATACCTTACCCAGCCATTCCCTGAAATTGCTACTGAAGTCAGACACATATTATTTTATTTATTTTTCAAACTTAAAAAAAAAAAGCCATTTCCCTTCTTCTCTCTCCCTTCTATAGTGAAGTCCCTGGTCCTTATTTCCTACACCTTTTGTGAGAGACTGCCCATTGTCTGACTTTCTTTTTCTGAGACAGACACTTCTCTGACATTTGGAAACAGTGCCTACCTTATCCTACTCTAACTTTTTAGTAGTTAATTTGGTGCTGCCCTTTTCCCTTCAATTACTAAACTTTTTCCACACGTTATATCAACATGCTGAGAAAGCCTGCTGCCTGTATAAAAGTTTAGATTGTTTGGAAAATACCAGGTGGCTATTAGTGCTTCACACAGTCTGGAAAGATCTGATTGCCTCACCTACTATTTGAATAGATCCTGCTTTGCATTAATTTGACAGTTTTGTATAAATAGTGCCAACATTTTGTTCTACTAAATGTTGAATTAGAGTCTTTTCTCTGTTATGTTATTCAGCTATTTCAGGGGTAAAAAAAAAAATAGTGTAAAAAATGGCGTCAGAGCTCAGGGTAAAGTCTCCATCATATTTGAAGCAGCCAAGAAGAGCTCCTCAGAAAAAATAGGAGTTGAGCTGAGATGACTGACAGACAAAGTTGGAGGAAAAGGCAAGAGGTCAGGGAGGTCAAGATACTCAAGAGGGATGGTAAGGAATCCTTTGTGTTGCAAGCTTTGGACACTGGAGATAAATCTGCACATTAGACCAAAGATATTTTACAGAGATTCTTTGACTCCATACTAGGAATCTGAAGGAGTGAATATGATGCAGGATATAACCATCTCAGTAGTAAATTATACAACTGTTGGGAAAGCTGGGCCTTATTCAGATGAAAAAGAGTGCAAAGAGAAGAGAAATAAAACTCCCAGTTTAAAGGTATTCTTTCATATGTCATCATATATTTATTGAGCTTTTATACATAGAAAACACTGGACTGGTTTCAAGGCAAACAGAAAACAACGGTGACCCAGACACAGATTCAATCTTTTTCAGATTTACTGCATATGAATGAATTAAGTCATGTAAACAAATAAATATAATTCATGATAGAAAGTATTAAATGCCACGAAAGAAGTATAGTAAAAATATTTTCAGAATGCAAAGGTGACAACATTCCTTCCTGAATAAGAAAAGCAAGGAAGGCATCAGAGAAAAGAATGACATTTCATCTAAAGACTTAAATTTAGGAAAGCTTTGGTTACACTCAGTCAAGGAGAATGAATTTCAGCTGTGGTACAAGTAAGTTAGTAAACACAAAGATTTTGGAAAGCTTGATGTCTGTTTGGAGAAGAACAGATAATTCAGTTTGAAAACTATGTCAATTCCATAAAGGATGCTCACTTCAAGGGCACATTGACAGGTTGAACAATATTTATTCAAGTAATCATTAATGAGTAGACACTTCTTTTTTTAAAGCTCTAATCATCCTTTTATTCATATTTTACTGAGGTCAGTTTTACAAGTGAGGTAGAAAGTGGAGGTCAAAGGAATAAAGAGTCAAAGTCAGCTAGTATTATTGTTGAATTTAGTGTCTCTTTCTCTCTCTCTCACATACACAGTCCTTAAAATCCCCTCCTTATATTTCCAGCCTCTGTCAGAGTTGATGATCGTGCTGAGATGGGAAAACTTGAGCTTTACTGCATGTTTAATTGAAAGGATGCTGCCTTCTGTCCCTTGCTGCCCTTGGCTTTCAATCCATCAAAGGCAACCCTGAATGGGAGTCCCCCTCAGCCACCTGCTCTTGCAGCTCTCTCTGTCCATAAGTATGACTACATGTGGTGTCAGGCAGTGGTTCTCTATTGCTTTTACTGTATTGCTCAGGAAGATCCTATAAAGGAAGAGCATCTTCTCCTTCTTCTGCTCTCTTTAATAGGTATATAATTAGTACTAAAATTTAATGAGGGTAATAAAATTCTTAGAATCAATGTTTATGTAATTCCTGGTTGCAAATCATGCTTGTTAGCACATCACTTGGAAAATGGGCTAAAATAAATTTCTGGGTCCTAAACCCCTCCAGTCTATAATACTTTCTACTTAGTTATCAAGAATAAAAAGAAAATACACACCAACACCTTGGGGGTTAGCATTCTAAGATCTGTATTAGGAGAGTGTGATGTTAGCAAGATGGCCAAATAAGATGTCCATCACTCATATTTCCCCCTCAACAGCAATAATTTTGTATCCATCCAGGGACAAAGTGCTTTGTAGGAGCTTTGGGATCTGAGTATGGGATTGTGAAACCCTGGTGCAGTCTAAGACTGAGGAGAGCCATTTTGAGAAGGCATACCCACACCCAGGTAACTGACTCACCAATCACGGTCCCAGCAATAGACCCAGAAACAGTGCTGTATCCTTGAGGACTTGCCCACACCCCATTTGGCTTTAGGTCTATCACCAGCACCATAGCCATGGGACTCAGGAAGAGTCTCATCCACCCGTGCAGGGGGTAATAGACATACAGACCTTAATCCCATCTGTGCCCCCTTGAATGGCCTATGAATGTCCCCAGCCCCTCTCAGCCATGGTCCAGGAGCCCCTGAAGAACACAGATTTAGTCAGTCACCCAGAGACAAAAGAGCCTTTAGGAAGTCCAGGAGACTGGCAGAGAAGTTCCAGCACAGCATTGGAGGAAAAATATCTGAGATTGGATGCTTCCAAAAGGGTGAGAGGAACAGTCTGACTTTCCTTGGATCACCTCTCCCCAAGGCGACATAGCTCCCATGCAAAGAGAGCCCTTCTCAGTTCATCATTTATCTTGCAGGGGTAAGTGCAAGCATGTGAATGTGCACCTTCCCTGGCCATGCAGGGTGATGCCAAACAGGCCATTCTTTTCAGGACACAGAATGGAATATCTCAAAGGAACTTGGTTTCCACTAATTAGTTATTGGCCTCCATTGGGAGGCCTACGCATGAACTTCTGGGGATGCCTCACCTGTGAATTCTCCCAGATGGCCCCTGGGCATCCCTAGCTTTCTGTGTGCCTCACCCACCCAAACCCCGGCCACATGACAGCTTCCCTGTTCATGTTCCCAATGACAGCAAGAGCTTTTGCAGATGGTTAGTGAGCATGTGCAAAATGCTGGCCTGAATCTGCAGGCCTGGGGTGGGGGGGAAGCAAAACTTGAGCACACAACACTGCACTACAGAAAGCAAAAAGGAGGTTATCAGTACCTGGTCTGGCCTTGCATGGTAGAGAAAAGGGGTGCTTGCTTAAGAATTCTGCCACTGGAGAAAGTGAAAATATGGAGGAAACATATCCTAAGAAGATCTGAGAAAGTCTCAGGATCTCTAGTAGGACTGATGGAATTTCTCTCCAGAAGTTAGACAGTAAAGACTAGAGAAGATGACTGCCACTTCAAATGTGAAGATCTTAAGGAACACACAAATCAAAGAAGCATGAAGGAACACAATAATTTACTAGTAATTGAATCCGAACATGTAATGATCTGCAATTACACAATGAAAAGGCAATCGGTGGAATGGGAGAAAATACTTGCAAACCTTCTATCTGATAAGGGGTTAATATCCAAAATATATGAGGAACTTATACAACTCAAAAACAAAAATGCAAACAGTCTGATGTAAAAGATGGGCAGAAGACTGATTAGACATTTTCTCCAAAGAAGGTGTACAAATAGCCAATAAGTATGTGAAAAGATGCCCAACATCCCTAATAATCAGGAAAATGTATATCAAAACCATAATAAGATATCACCTCACACCTTTTAGAATGACTGTCCTCAAAAAACCAGGAAATTACAAGTGTTGGCATGTATGTGGAGAAAAGCAAACCCTTGCACACTGTTGGTGGGAATTTGAATTGGTGCAGTCACTATGGAAAACAGTATGGAGTCTCCTCAAAAAATTAAAGATAGAACTACCATGTGATCCAGGAATTCCACTGCTGGGTATTCATCCAAATAAAATGAAAACACTCTCTCAAGGAGATAGCTACATCCCCATGTTCATTGCAGCATTGCTTATAGTAGCCAAGACTTGGAAACAAGCTAAATGTCTGTTTATGGTTGAATGGATAAGAGAGATGCGAGATATATATATAAATATGAGTTGTTAGAGTTCATGTCATTTAACCTGCTCTTTGCCAAATACTGACGTTCGGGATGAAGGTGGTTCAGCAGTTTTGCTAAACTAAGGACTGTGAGTTCCAATACAGCTCTAGAAGTAATCACCAAAACAGCTGTAATCATCATGTAATCTCTTCATGTAATCACCAAAGAAACTGGAGATCCTCTTGGGTCTCATGGAGGACCAGAGGACCGAATGCACTGGGCATTGGCTGTCAGTAAGCTGACAGTTCTTAGAGGATAATCAGTAAATTCCAGCTTCTTAAAAAAAAGGTCACTTCATCATCAAATGTTAGCAATGTTGCAGTTGAATAAAAGCAGTGAAAATGAAAACAGAGGCTGAAATGGAGTCCTTAGAAACAATACAATGAGGAAAACTGTACAAAAAGTTGGAAATGTCCAAATTGGTCATTCTGAGTAACATCAATCTGCAGCCTTTGCTGCACTGGGTACATTAGCATAGACTCCTGGAAATTTGTATTGAGTCGTTACTGGATGGGGAGCTCCCTTTGGGCAGTGGCAGTGTTACTCCCAAATTGTGTGTGAAATTCTTAATACAGGCAATTGGGACAACAGTCTAACATTGTTTTTTTTAATGCTCTGAAAACTCTTTGCATTCTGCTCTTTCCAGTTCTTCCAGTTGGAGAATGAGTGATCCACATTCACTTGCTTGGTGGAAGCCCGGTGGCCAGGGCTTCCGCTGCCACTCAAATAGCACCAGGAGCTTGCCTCAGCTGAGTCAACACAGGAGTGGTAGAAGCATGCAGGCGACCAGGCAACCTGACAGGACAGCTCTGCTGTTCCCATTATGTTAAATAATAACATGAGGGTTTATAGCCTGTTCATGCTTCTTAAGTAGTTCCTGGGAAGCAGCTTCTACTGAAGTGAATGCTTTCATTTTGTTCTGCAGGCCCTGGAGTTCTGAGCTGAATTTGCACCAGCTGGATTTCTTTGTTTTGTTTATTAGGGATCTGGAGAATATGGTGAAAGATGGGATTGTGAAACATTTTGATAAAAAGAACCTGGATGATATTTTGATGAAAAGAGATGTGCTGCCTAAAAATACATTTTAGAAGAACTAATATAGTCGTTAAAAGTCTGACTTGACATTAAAGTGAACTGGATTAGGGTCCCAGCTCTACCACTTGCCAGGGGAATGTGCTTGAGCAACCTTAGACTTCCAATTAATCACCCCAAAAGAGGGATAGTGATATTCCACAGGCTTGCTGTGAGAACAGAAAAGGATGACGGACTTAAAACTCACTATAATGCCTGACCCACAGTCTGCAGCCAATGGCAGTTGTCACGGTCATTGTTCTTTTGTAGAATGAGGCTGGGATGTCTCTCGGTTTTCTTGGGCTAATCATGACCCCTGTATGTGGTGTTACCACAGAGCAGAGTCCAGTCTAGGGTAGATCCCTGGTCACAAAACCAGATCCCACCTATAGAGGCCCAGGCAACTTGTAGACAATACTGGAAAATGAATTATCAGTAATTATGGGGGCTGGGGGGTACTTTAGAGAAAGTTCCAGGCAAGCTGAGAAAATAGTTTTAACAAAGCAATCAATCAGTGTTAATTGATGCATTTGGTTTTGCAGATTATAAATACTTTGAACTCTTGATGGTTACTATGATAGCAATTATTGAATAATTTGTATCTATTCCTCCCCAGATCTTATAACTATATTGTAAGGCAGATATTATTCACCACATTTCAAACATTAAGATACAGAAGACCACAATGATGAGGGAACATACTCAAGATCAGAAGCCAAATTGGCAGAGCCCAGATCTAACTCTAACATGCTGCTCATTTTATTTTCCCCCAGCCTTGGATTCCTAGCAAATCCTAAATGCCATACTTGGATGGGAGCTTCAGTGTTTGGCAGGTACTCTCATGGCTATTTGCTGCATGTTTGGGGGGTGCACTGCTGTTCAGCACTGCCTCCCTGAGATCAGTTCCCGACGGCTACATCAGTGACCACGGATTGCAACAGCACTTACTCTGGCTTGGCTTTAGGAGTGGGGCGAAGGGACAAATGCCCCAAAGTGGTCAGGTTAAACAAAAGAAATTGTTTGTCTCACAGTTCTGGAGGTTAGAAGACTGACATCTTTGACAGTAGGACCATACTCCCTCTGAAACCTATTGGGAAACCTTTCCTTGTGTCTTCTAGCTCCTAGTGATTTGCTGGCAACTTTGGCTTTCCTTGGCTGGCAGGTACAGCATTCCCATATTTGCCTTCATTGTCACAAAGCGTTCTCCCTAAAAACAAAACAAAACAAAACAAACAAACAAACAAATCGAAGTGTCCTCCCTGTGTATCTCTCTTCACATGGTCATCTTTTTATAAGAACATCAGTTATATTGCATTAGGACCTATCCTGCTTAAGTATGGTCTAATTTTAACTTACTTTAATTACATCTGCAATGATCCTGTTTCTAAATAAGGTCACATTCTGTAGTACAGAGGGCTAGGGATGCCAACACTTTTTTTTAGGGGACACAATTCAACTCAACAGAGAGAGACTCACTTCTCTCATTTCTCATTTCCATACTTCGTAAAGTATGGCTTAGTCTGCAGTCATGATCACCTGGTTTAGAACTTGATTAGAAATGCTGTCTTCATTGAATAAATTAGAGTTCTAAGAGTCAGGAAAATATGCTGTTGATCCTTATGGGGTATCCCTGTTGGCTTCTTCTTTCTAAGCATCATTACATATATAGTAATAGGATGGGAAATAAATAAAAATTAAGTGTGCCTGATACACTTAGGTAGAGGGGAAATTAGGCCACACCCCTTCTGTGTCTTTCCTTTAGTATTGACATGAAGGTGTGGTTTTTTTATACTTAGATCATTGTCACATTCATTTTTTCCTAGGAAAGTTCTTAGCCTTTATGATTCCTCAGTGGAGCCAGTCTTTGACACTGCATGAAAATGTTAGGGGTTGGGTTAGAACCTGCATCAAAATCTCACTTTATGATCAAACATCAGGAAAGAGCCCATAGCCTAGGGGGAATGCAGATGAGCAGAGAAGAGCCGATGGAATGAACAAGTGGCCACAGTGGCCACCTGCAAAGCCACACTGCCACAGGCATAGCAGCCTAGTGTGCAGCTGTAGACACTGTAATGGGGACATGCATCAAGCAGGAATTAACCTGTACCACAGCTGCTGTGAGGGCAGTTGATTGGGATGATTCTGGGACTCGGACCCCAAACAGAAAACAGCCTTTCCCACTAAAAAGAGCTTGAAATGATTGGTAATGCTACACTGTCTTGAGAGTTAGTGGAAGTAGAAAGATACTATCCAGAATATTTTTTTTAAAGAGCTCTCTGATTGCATCTCTGAAAGATGACAAACAGAATCAAGCCAACAGAGGAGGTCCTTCATAGGATAATAAATTAAGGTAATAAAAATCAACGGGCAGGATTTCCCTCTGTGTCATTTCTGAGCACTCACAGATGGAAAGACAAAGAATGAATTCTGCACATTTTTGGAAAGGCCCTAATGGGGAGTAGAGAGTGAACTTTATGTTCAAAGTAATGCTGCACAATGTTAGTCCAGTTATTATTAACAACTAACTTCTTGCAAAATTCCCACATTAAAACATTCTCACATACAGGTATTATCTGAACCCCCTTCCTGAAAACGTGGGAGTCCGGGGCACTATGTATTGCAGAAATTTAGTCAGGTTCAAGGAGAAGTGGCACATGTGAAGGGGGTTCAGTCTTTCCCCGGCCACACTTTGTGGAACCCTGGGATGTTGTTGGTTCACAACCCTCAGAGCCTCCCTGATGTAATCCGGAGTTGGTCCCTATACTCAAAGGGCAGGGACAGACCAAGAAAAGAGGCAGGCCACCCCAGGTTGGTAGGTGGCAGTTTTAATAAGCAGAGGGAACTTAACAAATGAGACCTGTCTTGGGCGGCAGCAAGATAAATGGATCCCCACACCTGTCATTTAAATCTTTTAAAAGTTTATGAAGATGCCCTGAGTTCAGCTACATATATCATATAGGTGTTCTCAACACCACACAGCACGTTCTCTAGGCCATGTCCTTGAAGCACCTCTGGAAGCAGGAGAGGCAAGCAGAACCACATGGGTCAATTGGCTGTCATGCCTTTTTGATGACATCTTCCAACAGGTGTCAGGCTCATGGGGAAGAATTTCAAATGAAAATCAGACCATTCACCCAATTTATTTATCAAAGGGAGCTAGGTAGAGAGGGAGGATTCAGGTATGAGACCAAAAGTACAGCATCAGGAAAGTAGGTAAGAGCAAGAGCCCAGGATGTTCAGAGAGCCTGGAGGAATGTCCCAAACCAGGGAGAGAGCTTTTATAGAACACTCTTGGGTCTCAGGCAGAGGAGCAGGAGAAGACACAGAGTGAATCTGGACTAAGAGCTTATTTCTTTGTCATTTGTTATGTTACCTAGACAGTCTCAATTCTCCCTTCTTTGGTTTGTCTGACCCACAATTAAGCCTACAAGCATAGCATCATAAAATGAAATAGAGGAAACAACGCCAGCAGTACTCCTTTTGGAGTGGCAGTGATTGGCTGGGTGTCATCTACTCAACTATGAACCACAAAGGCTTATCACAGTAAAGTGTCATAGCATTATAAACATTATGTCTTTATGCAGGTAGAAACAGCTTGAGGAAATGTGTGGTCATTTGGCACAAAAGAAACCTATGTGGATTTTATTTTCCAACATTAGGATTCTGTTTACAGTAACTTTTTTTCCCCACAACACTGAATTTTGAAAAGCTTAAATATTTTTGGGCTTGTTTTGTGAATCCTTGCAATATTGTCCTGAGGCAGATGGAGAACAAACACCTTCAGCACAGGTGTTTAGATGATCCATTGTACTAAATTATATAATTACAATTATAATTATAGTGAGAAACACCCAGTACTCTTTTTTTTCTTTTTGTTCTACATGTGCACCCCCATACTTTGCTCTGATATCAGGATTGTCCTACGTGGATGCCCATCTTCTGTGAAACAGTGACTACATTTTCCACAGCCTTTCAGGACATCTGCCAGTGCTACCCAAACAAATCCGGTATAATTAGTGAGATCTAATGTAAATGTTTAACAGAGGCATGGGATTCTTGTCTGATTACTTTGCTGCTGCAGAAAAACAGGACCTAATTTAACATTAAGCCTGTAATTAGCAAATAGAGCTCTTTTAGGGTAAACTAAATCCCTTGCATTTTGACAATAACTTGCATTCAAAATTTAAATTTAAATAACCTAGATAATCATAGCCCTAATTTGAGCAAACTAACCTGGTCAATCTCATTTTAGTTGCTTTCAAAAGGTAAATCCAAATCCCTAACTTCTTGAGTGGATTTTACTAGGAGCTATTACATTGTTTGCTTTAAAATTATTTTTAGTCCCATAGAAATCTTCTACTCCTTCCATAATTCTTCTTTTTCTTTTCTTTTCTTTTTTTTCAGTGCTACTGGTACATGTCTGTGTATTCAAAGTTTATGGATTTTATAGTTCATATTAAAACAGCACAGATATAAATAATATAAAAGTCTTAATATACATCTTTGGTTCCCTTTATCAAGAGAAAAGATGTCCAGTGGTTCCATATTTTATGTTCCAAAAGGGGCAGTAGTTTGAGCCAGTCTCAATTCTCAGTATTTCAGGGCACTTGGCCTTGGCTGTTGTTGAACATCAGTGTCTGTTTATGACTAGGGAAGCTGATTTCCCTGTATATTCAGTGACATAGATTAGGATGTGAAGAGAGGACACCATTTTGTTCTGCAGTTATTGGTAATGGCAAGATCTTGGGTGCAGCTGTGAAAGTGAGTGTCTGTGAAGAGTTGGTGGATGAGACCATGGTGGAGAGGTGATCCAGCGACTGAGAAATTAGCTACGTGTATGCTGAACTTGTCAAGAATAAAAACAGCAGAAAGTCTCTTTCATAAAAGGAGCTAAGAACTAAAATCAATAGAAATAAGAAAGGAAAAAAAGTTATAAAGAGAATTATCTGATACATGAGACTGAAAGCTTGAGGGGTCCTTAGAAGGAAGTGAAAGTAGTTTGAAAATAGCAAGGAAGAACAAGTTGGTCACCTGCCCCACCTTCCAGCAAAATGGTAAGAGAGGGTTAAGAGGAAGTAAGGTCCTTGGGGGAGAGCCAGGTTTTATAACATTAAAAACATGGCAAGGAGGATTTAAAGAAGGGACTAAGCATGCAGAGAGATTTGCTGATGATGGAAGGTGGGGTCTAGAGGGCATGGTGGAAAGGATTCAGAAGTTAGAGGTGGGAAAAGGGTTCAGACAAAGGGAAGGGCAGACAGAGCCTTTGACAATAAGAGCCTGGACGTTGACTGATGGTCTGGGGCTTCCGGTAGTGACGGAAGATGGGGAGAATCAGGCTGAACAAAGTTAGTCCCTTTCACTTTAAAGCAGGCAGTAGTGGAAAGGCCGAGAGGGAGGGGGAAGTAAAAGAGTAGCTTCTGGGGCTCTCTCCCACCTCTGATAAGGGGATGGAAGCTCTAGAGTCATCACCGTGTTTAGACCCAGCATGCTTGTGATGCCTGCTGGGGGATTAGGAAATGCTCTGGGAGCATGTGTACTTTGATTGCACCCTCAGTGATGAAACAGATATTGGAGAAGACTGCTGTTAACAGTGCATGAGTAGGCCAAAGTTTTCTTCTGACGATGAAGGCATAACTAGGTATGACCCAGTTCCAGTACCCTGGTCTATTCCAGATACTCTCCATACAGCCCTTCCTTCCTTCATTCTCCAAAATACGGGACTTCCTCGAATTCTGCAATAGTCTCTATCTCAAATACATTATTGGGAGTATAAGGGATCTAAGAAATAGTGAATCTTAATCTTCTTCATTTTACAAATGAGAAAATTGAGACTGAAAAGGATTAAGTACTTTAGAGAACATCTTGCTGAAAGTTATAGACGAGTCAGAATTGTAATTCATATATCTTAATTCTTAAACTTTCAGTTAGTTTTGAAATTCCCTCTGTTGGCTTCTAAATTATAATGACTTTAATCACTTAAAAAAAACAGCTTTGAGTCAGAAAATACAGATTATTTCATTCACAAACCGAAACTTTTAACATGGTAGTGTTTTGATAATAACATAGAATACATCCGTATTTCAAGCATTTTTTACAAAATACCTAATACTGTTGAATGAACAATATTAACATGTGGCCAAGGTGATGTTTTGGGGGACCTAATGACTGAATGAAGAGTGGAAAATCGGGGTTAACCATAAGAACTGTATGTAAGATAGTCTTCTGAGTTCTCTCCTTCAGTCTCCTTGACAATAAGGGACATGAAAGAACCAGCATTCCTGCGTTGGAGACTGCATCCCTTCAGTCAGTAGGTTTTGAGCTTCCTCTATGAAGGGTTTTTCTCAGGGTGACATTGGACACTAATCCCTATTTTTTAAGTGACACACATAAAGCCCACACATAAAGGTGTATGTTATTACATACCTGAGACATCAAGGTGATTGCATTGCTAAAATTCACCATTTGTTGTGGTTTCCTTGTTGCAAAAATTCCATCCTTTTTTTTTTGATATTTAATCCAACTTAACTTAATAGATGATTGAAGGTCTGAATATACTGGTTTCCAACCTTACCATATCCCCTGGACCTCCTAAGTGCCTTTAAGCAGGTAAAAGTCAAGATATCAATTCAAAAATAAAAGATACCTGATTCATCAAGTTATGGCACTATAAACCTTCAGCATTAAAATATAATTTTTCTGTAGTGTTAATTTTCTGTAAAAGATTTCAGTTTCTAGAGAAGCAGCTTTCAGAGAGTGTCTTGCTATTCTAAGTCAGTCTCTTGATAACTTCATTTTGTAGCTGATCAACACAGAATGATAGAAAATCTCTTATTCTGTATTCTGCTTCTCCTGCCTTTATATTTCCTATTCTCTGTAAGTTTAATGGGGGAAAAAAAATTAAATGTAAACAACTTATGTATCAACTGCCAGCATTTGCTTTGCATTCCGATATAATATTTTTTACCCTATGGAGATATCCTTGTTAATATTTCAAATTCTGGTGAAATTAATGTTCCATTGGGAACCATCATCCAAACTATTTTACCCTTGTTTCAAAAGAAGGTGTAATGTGACATATCAAACATTGTGTTTTTGACAGCTCAGCAGAACACTGCTTGCTCCATGGAAATCACTGTCACTTAGATACCAAGTTTCTTGGCTCAAGAGGTGAACATATTTTCAGGGGCATCAGAGTAATTAAAGAAAAGAAGGCCAGGGGAAAGGCTCTGGCTCTTAACCTATGCTTAAAAGACACAAGTAACAGGGTCACTAAATGAAAATTAAAAACTACATAAATGAATCAGAACTTCTGGAAGCATCTGATGAATCCTAGATGAGGGAAAAATGTTAGTGACTAAAGCATTTCAAATTTCAGGGAAATGAGATTCCAGGGTCACTTCAGATTTTTCCTACATGTTCCTTAAAACAATATTTGCTATTTCATTCTCCTGCAGGTGAATTGGTTAGGTCTCTCCAAGGGATTGGGCAATCTGCTCATGTGGAAATTTTTTCACATGACCTGCATTAAAATTATTTAATTATAACACGGGCTGTATTTTCTTTCTGAATTGCAACCAGTTTGTGTGTAGAATTATAATTGATCTTGTAACATTGGGACAAAACAGAATTTTAAGGGAAAGCATAAGCTTACTATATTTGTTTTAAAATTTCACATGAAATTAAGGATTAGAAATGTTAAATTGAAGTTAAGAAAGGACTCTCCATATAACTCTAATTTCCTTGACTATTTCTCTTTATAATTTCATTGCTTCATACCTTTTATATTTTATAAACAAAACTGAGAACAATGAACCAGCCATCTCTCCCTTTTCTCAAAACCCTTTATATTTTTCATTCCAACATAGAAGTTTCTTGTTTTGAGTTAAGTCAGAATGCATCAGACATTCAGACAATAATACACCTACGAAGAACTAGAGAAGATGTACAAGTTTTTTTTTATAATCTTGGGTTATATCAAAGAGCTATTAAGTTTATGGATAATTAAGGGACAAATATCTAGGAAAACAAAAAATACCCAAGAGGTGATCTGGCTATTAGGAGGGGTCAACTTTCTCCTAGATCCTGGATGTGTAAGAAGGTGAAGAAATCTTCAATCAATTCACAGGCTCATGGAGCAAAAATTGGAATTCACGGTCTGTAAAGGCTCTTGGTAAGTGCCTAGGGCTCTAAAAATCACCCCAAAATAAAAGCTGATCTGTGAACAGATCAACCTCCTCAAAGATTTAAACTAGGTGAAGATCATCTTCCTTCCTGATTGGAATGAAATTATATGAGATTTCTTTTGTTTTTAGGCTCCTGTCAGAAGTCAGTGAAAATTTTCTCTAGAGAGAGAAAATGCCATTACAGGTGCCAGTGACCTTTCCAACAATTCATATTTAATATCCATGGATAAGTAAAAATAAATACATAAGTACATAAATAGCATGGCAAAAGGGTGCCTGGGTGGTTTGTTAAGCATCTGCCTTCAGCTCAGGTCATGATCTGAGGGTCCTGAGATTGAGCCCTGTGTCGGGCTTCCTGCTCAGTGGAGAGTCTGCTTCTCCCCCTCCCTCTGCCTACTGCTCCCCCACTCCTTCTGCTTGTGCACTTTCTCTCTCTCTCTCTTTGTGTTAAGTAAATAAATAAAATCTTAAAAAAAAAAGAAAAAGAAAACGTGACCAAAAACTAAGAGAAATAATAAAGACTGATGCTATCAAGAAATTCAGCTAATAGAGTCAGTATTATTTCTGTTTATGTTTAAGTAACTGTGATTGGCATGCACAGGGAAATGAAACAGAAGATTGAGAATTTAGCTGAATAACTATAAGAAGTACAAAACAAATTCTGCAGTGATAGTATACAATACCTGAAAGTAGAAACTTAATCAATGAATGTAAAGCAAATTAGACATGGCCATAAAGAGAATTAGTAAACTGAATATTACATCAAAAAAATATCTGATAACATAGAGTGTAAATGCATGAAGCAAGAATTCATATTAAAAAATAAACTAGGCAAATTTACAATCATAGTATATATAAAATATTTACAAAAATTTGGTGCACCTTTGGCAACCTTCTACAGGACTCATATAAACAATTTGTTATTTGACCATGAATTAACCAGAAAATTGCTTTTATTTGAAAGTTAAACAACATATCACTAACTCTTGAATCAAAGAAGAATCACAATGTAGATGAAAAAGAATTTGAATTGGACAGTAAAATTCTGCGTTATGAGATTTGTAGTACGTAGTTAAAATCATTGTGGACATTGCTGTTATGAACATTGGGGATGCATGTGGCCCTTCTTTTCACATCTGTATCTTTGGGGTAAATACCCAATAGTGCAATTGCTGGGTCATAAAGTAGAACTATTTTTAACCTTCTTTTTAAAAAGATTTTATTTATTTCTTTGACAAAGAGAGAGAACACAAGTAAGGGGAGCAACAGGCAGAGGAGAGGGAGAAGCAGGCTCCCCACTGAGCAGGGAGCCTGACGCGGGGCTCAAACCCAGGACCCTGGAATCATGACCTGAGCCAAAGGCAAATGCTTAAACATTTGAGCCACCCAGGCGTCCCTATTTTTTTTAACTTTTTGAGACATCTCCACACTGTTTTTGAAGGTGGCTGTACCAACTTGCATTCCCACCAACAATGTAAGAGGATTTTGTGCCAGTGCCATGCTCTCTTGGTGATCATAGCTTTGTAATATAGTTTGAAATCAGGCAACATAATGCTCCCAGCTTTGTTTTTCTTTTTCAACATTTCCTTGGTGATTCAGGGTCTTTTCCGGTTCCATACAAATTTTAGGATTGTTTGTTCCAGCACTTTGAAAAATGCCAGTGGAATTTTGATCAGGATGGCATTGAAAGTATAGATTGTTCTGAGCAGTATAGACATTTTAACAATGTTTATTTTTCTGATCCATGAGCATGGAATGTTTTTCCATCTTTCTGTGTCTTCTTCAATTTCTTTCATAAGTGTTCTGTAGTTTGTAGAATATGGATCCTTTACCTCGTTGGTTAGGTTTATTCCAAGGTATCTTATGGTTTTGGGTACTATTATAATTGAAATCAATTCCCTAATTTCTCATTCTACAGTTACATTGTTAGTGTACAGGAAAGCAGCTGATTTCTGTAAATTGATTTTGTATCCTGCCACATTACTGAATTGCTGTATGAGTTCTAGTAATTTGGGAGTAGAGTCTTTTGGGTTTTCCACATAAAGTATCATGTCATCTACCAATTTGAATATCTTTTATTTCACTTTGTTGTCTGATTGCTTTCACTAGGACTTCTATTAATATGTTGAACAATAGTGGTGAGAGTGGGCATCCTTGTGTTCCTGATCCTAAGGGAAAGGCTCTCATCTTTTCCCCCTTGAGAATGTTATTCTCTGTGGATTTTTTCATAGGTGGATTTTATGAAATTGAGGAATATTCTCTCTATCCTTATAGTCTGAAGAGTTTTAATCAGGAATGGATGCTATATTTTGTCAAATGCTTTTGCTGCATCAATTGGGAGGACCATATGGCTCTTCTCTCTTCTCTTATTAATGTGTTCTATCACATTGATTGATTTGCGAATGTTGAACCATCCTGAATCCCAGGGATAAACTTCACCTGGTTGTGATGGATAATTCTTTTAATATACTGTTGGACCCTATTAGCTAGGATCTTGTTGAGAATTTTGGCATCCATAATCATCAGGGATATTGGTCTGAAATTCTCCTTTTTGATGGGGTCTTTGCCAGGTTTGGGGATCAAAGAAATGCTGACCTCATAGAAAAACTCTGGAAGTTTTCCTTCTGTTTCTGATTTTTGAAACAGCTTCAGAAGAATAGGTATTATTTCTTCTTGGAATGTTTGGTAGAATTCCCCAGAGAATCCATCAGGCCCTGGACTCTTGGTTTTTGGGAGGTTTTTGATCACTGTTTCAATTTCATTACTGGTTATTGGTCTATTCAGGTTGTCAGTTTCTTCCTGTTTCAGTCTTGGTAATTTATAGGTTTCCAGGAAGGTATCTATTTCCTCCACATTGCTTAAATTATTGGCATATAGTTGTTGATAATAATTTGTAATAATTGTTTCTATTTCCTTGGTGTTAGTCATGATCTCTCCCCTTTCATTCAAAATTATATTAATTTGGGTGCTTTCTCTTTTGTTTTGGATAAGTCTGGCTAGTGGTTTATCGATTGTAATAATTTCTTTCAAAGAGCAAGCTTCTAGTTTTGTTGCTCTGCTCTACTGTATTTCTGGTTTCTAATTTATTGATCTCTCCTCTAATCTTAATTATTTTTCTTCTTGTGCATGGCTTAGGCTTTGTTTTTCTTTCTCCAGTTCTTTAAAGTGTAAAGTTAGTTTGTGTATTCAGGATTTTTCTATTTTTTTTGAGTGAGGCTTGGATGGCTATGTATTTCCCCCTTAGGACTGCCTTTGCAATACCCCATACGTTTTGGACCAATGTGTTTTTGTTCTCCTTGGTTTCCATGAATTGTTAAAGTTCTTTGATTTCCTGGTTGACCCAAACATTCTTAAGCAGAGTGGTCTTTAGCCTCCAAGTGTTTGAATTTCTTCCAAATTTTTTCTTGTGATTGAGTTCCGGTTTCAAAGAATTATGGTCTGAGACTATTCGGGGAATAATCTCAATATTTTGATATCAATTGAGATCTGGTTTGTGACCCAGTATGTGGTCTATTCTGGAGAAAGTTCCATGTGCATTTGAGAAGAATGAGTATTCTGTTGTTTTAGGGTGGAATGTTCTGTATATACCTATGAGGTCTATCTAGTCCAGTGTGTCATTCAAAGTTCTTGTTTCTTTGTTGATTTTCTGCTGAGATGATCTGTCTATTGCTGAGAGTGGAGTGTTGAGATCTCCTACTATTAATGTATTGTTATCAATATGTCTCTTTGTTTGGGTTAACAGTTAGCTTATGTAGTTGGCTGCTCCCATGTTGGGAGCATAGATATTTATAATTGTTAGATCCTCTTGTTGGATAGGCCCTTTAAGAATGATGTAGTGTCCTTCTGTATCTCTGACTACAGTCTTTAGCTTAAAATCTAATTAGTCTGAGAATTGCTACCCCAGCTTTCTTTTGAGGTCCGTTGGCATGAAAAATTATTCTGCATCCCTTCACTTTCAGTCTGGATATATCTTTAAGTTCAAAATGAGTCTCTTGTAGACAGCATATGGATGAGTCATGTCTTTTTATCTAATCTGCAACCTTGTCCATTTCATGGGAGCATTTAGGCCATTCACACTGAGAGTAATTATGGAAGATATGATTTTATTGTCATCATGTTGCCTGTGAAGTCCTTGTTTCTGTAGATTGTCTCTGTAAATTTCTGGTCTATATCACTCTCTGCATCTTTCTTCTTTTGTATTTCTTGCAGGGCTGGCTTAGTGGTCACGTATTCTTTCAGTTTCTGCCGGTCTTGGAAGCTCCTTGTCTCTCCATCCATTCTGAATGACAGCCTTGCTGGATAAAGTATCCTTAGCTACATGTTCTTCTCATTTAGTACCCTGAATATGTCTTGCCAGCCCTTTCTGCCTTGCCAGGTCTCTGTGGACAGGTCTGACATTATTCTGAAGTTCCTCCCTCTGTATGTAAGAAATATCTTCCCCCTCACCACCTTCAAGATTGTTTTCTTGGATCTATGATTTGCAAATTGTACTATTATATGTCATGGCATCAGTCTGTTCTCACTGATCTTGGGTGGGGTCCTCTCTGCCTCTTGGACATGAATGCTCATTTCCCTCCCCAGATTTGGGAAGTTCTCAACTACAATTTTCTCAAGTACATCTTCTAGACCTCTTCACCATTCAAGGGATCCCAATAATTCTGATATTGGAACATTTCATTGAGTCACTAATCTCTCTGTTTGATCCCTTGGGTTTTAATTTCTTTTTCCCTTGCCACCTCAGTTTCCTTCCTTTCTGTCATTTTATCCACTATCTCACTAATTCATTCCTCTGCCTCATTTACCCTGGCAGTGAGAGTATCCAGTTTAGACTGCATTTCTTGCATAGCATTTTTAAATTCAGCCTGTTTAGATCTCCTTTCCACCCTTAGAGATTCTATATTGTCGTTAATATTTTTCTCAAGCCTAGATATCACCTTCATAATGTTGCTCTGAAGTCTATCTTGGACATCTTGGTTATATCCATATCCATTAGTTCTGTGGCAGAGGCCACAGTCTCTGTATCTTTCCTTTGTTGGAAAGGAACCTTTCCTTTCGTCCTCTTAGTCATTCTGTTGTGGGGTAGCTAAGGGAATGTACAGAGTCCAAACTATTGACAACAACCCAAGCAAGATGCACCTGTTTTTTGGGGTTTTGTTTTTGTTTTGTTTTGTTTTAAGATTTTATTTATTTATTTGACAGAGAGAGACACAGCAAGGGAGGGAACACAAGCAGGGGAAGTGGGAGAAGGAGAAGCAGGCATCCCACTGAGCAGGGACCCCCTGAAGCGGGGCTCAATCCCAGGACCCTGGGATCATGACCTGAGCCAAAGGCAGACACTTAACAACTGAGGCCCCAGGCGCCCCAAGATGCACCTATTTTATAGGGACCTTAGGGTTGTCAGCCTTTTGTTCCTCCAGCCTGTCTCCTGGGGGAGGGGCCTGCTGCACTGTTACTCAGGCAACCCTGTTTGGGCAGAGTTGCCTTTCCACCCTGTGTGTGTGTGTGTGTGGGGGCGGTGATGGGCTCAGTTAAAACCAGTTTTTTGGGGCTTTTGTTCTCTGCTGGCTTTCCCTGGCAGCTTTCCACATCTCTTCTGAGAGTCAGAGCAGAAATGACCATATCCAAACCTTTATCTTAGAACAGAGAGATCACAGTCTGCTCCTCACTGAGCTCTCCAGGCCACACTGTCTCTCTTTCTGTCTGTGCTGCTAAAAACTGCAGGGTTCTCAGTTGTTTGCCCCGCAGCAGCACTCCCAGCCCTCACTCCCAGGGCCAGACACGTCTCTGCTCTTTTGCTTCTAAAACTGCAAACTGCTCCTGGTTCACACGTGCATCCCCGTAGCGCCAGGTTTCACTCTGGGGGCTGCCCTAAAGTCCTTTCCCCACAGCTACCGGTCTGTAAGTCTGTGCCCAGTGCCCCATGTGGGAGGCTTTGCCTTCCTGGCGCAAGTTCACAGAGTCTCCCTCCCCCTTCCGCTTATCTTCTGATATGTGACCACAGAATCATGGCTCCCCACTTCATACCTTGAGGCCAACCACTGGAGATATTCTATCTGTAGAGAGCCAGATATATCTTCTTACATCTCAGGCTGACTTTTTGGGTGTTCAGAATGGTCTAGTAGATATCCAGCTCAATTCAGAGGACCATTTGAAATAGGGTCCCCTACTTCTCTGCCATCTTTTTTTCTCCCCCTAGAAAAACACTTTTGATAAAATTCATCATTTATTTGTAATAATGAAAAAAAGCCTTTATCCCTATAGGAATAGAAAAAATCTGCCTTAATCTGATAAGAATAAGAATCTAATTTGAGAATAATCTGTTAATTAGTTGCTGTGATTATTGTAAATAATGATATTTATAATTATTTTAGATGTCAGCCAAGAACATACTTATTAATGAAATATTGAACACTCTACTAAGATTAGGAATGAGATAAGAGTGTCTACTATTACCATTTCTGTTCCACGGAGTACAAATTGTCATAATCAATGCATTAATGCAAGAAAAATATATAAAATACATGAAAATTAGAAAAATAGAAATATCACTCACAGTATTGGAAAAGTAGAAATATCACTCAGAGTATTTAAAGTTGACTTAATTTTATATTAAATTATTAACAATAAATTATAAATTATATATTAAGATAATTTACCCAACTGCACAAAAAAGAATAAAATACTGAGGAATAAACTTGACAAAGGATATGAAAGACCTGTACTCCGAAAACTATAAAACGTGATGAAAGAAACTGAAGATAACCCAAACAAATGGAGAGATATTCCATGCTCATGGATTGAAAGAATTAATATTGTTAAAATGTCCATATTACCCAAAGCAATCTACAGATTCAATGCAGTCCCTATTAAAATACGAATAACATTTTTTACAGAGCTAGAACACATAATCCTAAAATTTGTATGGAACCACAGAAGACCCTGAATAGCCAAACCAATCTCGAGATAGAACAAAGCTAGAGATATTACAATTTCAGATTTCAAGATATACTGCAAAGCTATCATGATCAAAACAGTATGGTTCTAGCACACACACACACACACACACACACAAATATATATATATATATATATATATATATATATATATATATATATATATATATATA
>LNAC01000530.1:964050-1049037 GCA_002007465.1 Ailurus styani | reverse complement strand
ATATATATATATATATATATATATATATAGATTGAAGGAAATGAATAGAAAGCCAAGAAATAAACCCACATCTGTATATTAAATTAGACTATGGCAAAGGAGGCAAGAATGTACAATAGGACTCTGAGAAACAAACTGAGGGTTTTGGAGGGGAGAGAGATGAAGGGATGGGTCAACCTGGTGGTGGGTATTAAGGAGGGCACATATTGCATGGAGCACTGGGTGTGGTGCATAAAAAATGAATCTTGGAACAGAGAAAAAATAAAATTAAATTAAAGAAAAAGAATATACAATGGGAAAAAGATAGTCTCTTTAATAAATGGTGCTGGGAAAACTGGAGAGGTACATGCAAAAGAATGATATTGGGCCACTGTCTTATACCATACACAAAAATAAACTCAGGGGGTACCTGGGTGGTTCAGTTGGTTAAGGATCCCCCTCTTAATTTCAGCTCAAAGTCATGATCTTGGAATGGTGAGATTGAACCCTGTGTTGGGCTCCATGCTGGGCGTGGAGCCTGCTTAAGATTCTCTCTCCCTGTCTCTCCCTCTGCCCCCCCCTCACATTCTGTCTCTCTAAAAACAAAACAAAACAAAACAAACCCTCAAAATGGACAAAAGACCTAAATGTGAGACCTGAAACCATAAAACTCCTAGAAGAAAACATATGCTAATCTCCTTGACATAAGCCTTAGCAATGTACTTATGGATATATCTCCTCAGGCAAGAGAAATAAAAGCAAAAATAATCTCTTGAGACTACACCAAAATAAAAAGCTTTTTCACAATGAAGGAAACCATCAACAAAATGAAAAGACAACCTACTGAATAAGAGAAGATATTTACAAATGATATATTTGATATGGGGTTAGTGGCCAAAATATATAAAAACTTACACAGCCTGACACCAAAAATCCCAAATAATCTACTAAAATAGGCAGAGGACCTGAATACAGATTTTCCAAAGAACACATCCAGATGGCCAACAGATACATGAAAAGATGCTCAACATCACTAGTTATTAGGGAATTGCAAATCAAAACTCCCATAAAACATCACCTCACAGCAATCAGAGTGGCTATGTATCAAATAGACAAGAAACATAACAAGTGTTGGCCAGGATGTGGAGGAAAGGGAATGCTTATGCACTGTTGATGGGAATGTAAATTGGTGCAGCCACTGTGGAAAACAGTATGGCGTTTCTCAAAAAAATTAAAAATAGAAATATCATATGATCCAGTAATTCCACTGCTGGGTCTTTTACCCAAAGAAAAAAACACAATTCAAAAAGATAGATGCATGCCTATGTTTATTGCAGCATTATTTACAATAGTCAATATATTGAAACAACCAAGAGTCCATCGATAGAAGAATAAAGAAGATGTCTATATACATACAATGATCTATTATTCAGCCATTAAAAAATGAAATCTTGCCACTTGCAGCAACATGGATGGACCTAGAGGGCATAATGCTCAGTGAAATAAGTCAAAGAAGGACAAATACCATATGGTTTCATTTAATATGTGGAACCTAAAAGAATAACCAACCAATCATACAAACAAACAAAAAAAGCAGAAACAGACCTGTAAATACAGAGAACAAACTAATGGTTGCCAGAAGGGAAGGAGGGTGATGGGATATAAAAAATGGGCAAAGGGGATTGGGAGGGAGGTACAGGCTTACAGTTCTGGATGAAAGGTATAACATAGGGAATATAGTCAATGGTATTATAATAGAGTTACATGCTTACAGAAGGTAACTACACTGTGGTGAGCATAGCTTAATATATAAAGTTGTGGAATTACTATGTTGTGCACCTAAAACTAACATTGTGTGTTAAAAGATAAAAAAAGAAAAAGATAAAAAAGAAAGATATAATTTATATCTCTCTACAGATAACTTATAAGAATTAATTTCTAATTTAGGTAATATTGCCAAATAAAGTATTAATGTACGAAAATACTTGCATTTCAACATGTTGTCAATATAGAGTTTAAAAATGAAATAAATTTATCATTTATAATTCCAAAAACATGAAATATTCCATCTAAAAATTCATGTGGAAAAAATATGGATCCATATACACTTCCACATATAGAAAATAATTTGGGTGGTACAACTGTGAAATGTGAAAAATAGGAATGAGTAACAACAGGAAAGCTTATTCATTACTAGTGGGACTACAAAGTGGTATGTTTACTTTGGAAGACAGTTTGACAGTCTTTTATAAAGTTAACACAGTCTTATCATATGATCCAGTGAACATGCTCCCTGGTATTTGCCCAATTGATTTGAAAACCCAAGCCCACACAAAAACCTTCATGTAAATGTTTATTGCAGCTTTATTGGTAATATCCCAAAACTGGAAACAACCAAGATGTCCTTTGAAAGCTGAATTGATAAAATGTGATTCATCACAATATTATTCAGAGATATAGAAAATTGAGCTATATAGCCACAAAGACAGATGGAGAAATATCAAAGGCATATTACTAAGTGAAAGAAACCAGTTACATGACATTCTAGAGAAGATAAAACTATAAAGACATAGGTCAGGTATAGTGGATTTTTAGGGGAATAATGTGATTCTTTGTGATAATATAATTGTGAATACAATATATTATGCGTTTGTCAAAACTCATAGAACTGTACAGCACAAAAAATAACCTTAGTGGATGCAAGATTTTAATTATCATTAAGGAGTTTGGGGTATTCCAGGAAGAAATGCAGACTGTGACAAGGAGGTCTAACTGTATTACAAACAACTGAAAGAATCTCACTGAAGGGGTTGGGGGAAAGGTGATAAACTGAGTATTTTTAGAAATGAATGGCATCTATGAGACCAAAGATATAAAGAACTAAACAGAAGCACTGTATTCTAATCAGTAAAGTTGTTTCCCATGGGATTATATGTTACCAGTTCTGATACTGCTATACATGTATACCAGAATGAAACAATTAAGTCAATGTGTGACAGATAGTGGGAGCCAGATTTCTCACTGTTGGAGTGGAAGATTACAATTTAGTGAAAAGAAGGGCCTAAAAATACCCATGGTGGCAATCAATTAGAGATGGAGACATCAAATGAATTCATGTTTAGCTTAATGTAGGTACAGATGGTTGTATATAGAAATATTTATAGATCCATTTAAATACACAGGTTGTATATCACATATATTTTCTGCTTTTTGGATAAAAGGGCCTAAAAGAAATGACATCCTTTTCACAACATGCATATAAAGCATTCACATTTTGATTTCTAATACTATTCTCTAAAGAAGGAACCAGGGCTCCTTGAAGAAATGGCTCATTCTAATACTGGGACAGAAAATACACAAGATGAGCCTGGAGCATTTGTAGTGCCAGAAAATAAGAAATAGCTAAAACAAAAACAAAAACAAAAACACCCATATTGATAGGAATATCAAAGGAACACAAGGGGCAACTGACAGAGCTCCCAGTGGTCAAAGCTGAAACAGTTTGAGCAACAGAATGAATGAATAATACTGCATTATTCAAAAATATAATAAAATAAATATCACATGTTTATACATATATAAATAAAAGATTGAATAAATTAATAAATGCAGAAGATATATATCTCTCATGCAGAAGAATTCCAAATAATTTAAATAAATACTCTCTACTTAAAAGGGGGAAGCATAACTCTCACTCTGTAGGTATGTGTTACACATAGTGATTTTCTTCCAAAATGTATGGTAATGGGGCTAAAACTTTACAGTGGAGAAACGTGGCAAACACTACTTCAGCCAGGTGATTAAAGCCAGTGTCTACAAGTCGTAAATCATATTGGTACTATGTATGCTTATTATGATGTAATGATAACAGCTCTTTACCTCTGTGATCCTCCTCCAAGTACCTATAATCCTAGCTTAATTATGAGAAAAAAATCAGACAAATTCCAATAGAAGGGTATTCTACAAAACACCTGGCTTATACTCAGCAAAACCGCCAAGGTCATTAAAAACAAGGAAAGTCGGGCGCCTGGGTGGCTCAGTGGGTTAAAGCCTCTGCTTTCGGCTCAGGTCATGATCTCAGGGTCCTGGGATCGAGGCCCGCATCGGGCTCTCTGCTCAGCAGGGAGCCTGCTTCCCCTCTCTCTCTGCCTGCCTCTCTGCTTCCTTGTGATCTCTCTCCCGCTGTGAAATAAATAAATAAAATCTTTAAAATTAAAAAAAAACAAGGAAAGTCAAGGGGCGCCTTGGTGGCTCAGTCCATTGAACGTCTGCCTTTGGTTCAGGTCATGATCCCAGGCTCCTGGGATCAAGTCAACTGGCTCTCTGCTCAGTGGGGAGCCTGCTTCTCCCTCTCCCTCTGCCTGCTGTTTCATCTGCTTGTGCGCATGCTCACTCTCTCTTTCTCTGTCAAACAAATAAGTAAAATCTTTAAAAACAAAAACAAGGGGCTCCTGGGTGGCTCAGTGGGTTAAAGCCTCTGCCTTCGGCTCAGGTCATGATCTCAGGGTCCTGGGATCGAGCCCCACGTCGGGCTGCCTGCTCAACAGGGAGCCTGCTTCCTCCTCTCTCTCTGCCTGACTCTCTGCCTACTTGTAATCTCTCTTTCTCTGCCAAATAAATAAATAAAATTTAAAAAAATTAAAAAATGAAAAATAAAAACAAAAACAAAAATAAGGAAAGTCAAGAAACTCTCAGAGCCGAAGAGAGAGGACAACTAAATTTAATGTGGTATCCTGGATGGGATCCTGGAACAGAAAAAGGACATTAGGAAAAAATCTAAGGAACTCTAAATAAACTATGGTCTTTAATTAATAATAATGTATCAACATTGGTTCATTAATTATAACACATACTATAATAATGTAGAATGTTAATAATAGCAGAAACTAAGTTAGGGGTTTATATGGAAACTCTGTACTAGCTTCTTCATTTTTCTGTAAATCTAAAACTTACAAAAATAAATTGTTTTAATTAAAGTTAAATTAAAAATGTGATGAACATTTAATAACAAGTTAGATATAACTGAAGAGAAAAATCAAAAGAGATCAGAATATATCATCCAGAATAAAAGAAAGGAGATAGAAAGACATAAAATAGAGAAGAGGTTAAGAAGTTAACAGAAGAGAGAGAGGTCCAAACATGAGTTCCTAAAGGAGAGAAAAGAAGGAATGGTGCAGAAGCAGTATTTCAAAAAGTAATAGCTTACCATGTTCCAGAACTGATGAAGGATCTCAGTCTTCACATTCAAAATTCCAATGAACCCAAGCGGGTTAAATAAAAAGAAAGACATACCAAGAATCATCATAGTGAAACTGTAGAAAATCAAAGAAAAAAATCACAGTAGCAGCCTTTCGGCTGAAAAGTGACTTCTCTAAACCAAAAATGACAGCTACATGAATGTCTCTGGTGTCCTAAAAGGGAATGACTAGTAACCTTGATTTAATGTCCAGAGAAATTATCTTTCAAGAATCAAGCCAAAATGAGCACTTTTTTCAGATAATCAAAACCCCCAAATGCCTGCAACTTTAAGCCTATTCATTTTTGCATCAAACTGTATAATTAAATGAGGATGTGAAATTACCACCCTTAAATCTTTTAAGTTTGTGATGGTTCCCCTAGTCCCTGCTATTTTCCCTAACAAGGTAGAGTACTGAGATTTATGATGTGCTGCTTGATAGGAAGAGAGGTGTCCAGGGACTTGGCCCTATATAATCCTTGGTTTTAGTCAATGGCATCAGTGTAGGGATGCTGCCTGCTTCTAAAGCTGTCTCTTCAAGCTATACACTCAGAAACTGTTAAAAATAGCCAAACTATGGAAAGAACCTAGATGTCCATCAACAGATGAATGGATAAAGAAGATGTGGTATATATATACAATGGAATATTATGCAGCTATCAAAAGAAACGAAATCTTGCCATTCGCAACGACATGGATGGAACTGGAGGGTATTATGCTGAGCGAAATAAGTCAATCAGAGAAAGACAATTATCATATGATCTCTCTGATATGAGGAACTTGAGGGGCAGGGTGGGGGGTTGTGGGGGGTAGGGAGGGAAAAATAATGAAACAAGATGGGATGGGGAAGGAGACAAACCATAAGAGACTTCTAATCTCATAAAACAAACTGAGGGTTACTGGGGGGTGGGAGGGTAGGGATAGGGTGGATGGGTTATGGACATTGGGGAGGGTTTGTGCTTTGGTGAATGCTGTGAAAGATGTAAGCCTGATGATTCACAGACCTGTACCCCTTGGGCAAATAATAAAAATAAAATTAAAAATAAAAAATAACCATGAAATGGGATTGGAGTTTTTTTAGTTTTTCCAGGAGGCTAATGTGAAAACTTCACTGTTCTCCTGTAGTTTGTAAGCCCTAAATAAGACTGGGGGTATGAAGCAGTGTTTCGGGTTCCCAGCAATTAGCTCAGGGACGTGCCTGATAGCCCTTGAAAGATTTGGTATTTTCATTACACTTAAGAATTACCCTGGTAAGTGGCTTTAGGACCCTTTGATTATGGTTAGGAAAAATCTCACAGGCATACATAGTGGATATATTTCAGGGTTCCTTTTGAAGTCCACCTTGTTTTCCTTTATTAAAGAAACTCTTGTCTCTGAACTATTTCGGTATTGGGGAATGAGGGAAGATTGAACCCATTTGTTCCAATGGCTCATGACAGACTTTTGTTCCCCGGACCTGAATTTTTATTTGGATTTTGATATTTTTCCAGGAAACTATGTTCAATTGACCATGGCAATACTGTGAATCAAAATGTATTTACTGTGCCTGTCCTACTGCCTCTTATGATAACCGTGCTTGCCTCATACAGTGCTACGGCTTCGTATTTTGTCACCCTGGGGTCTGGAACATCTCTTATTCTCCATAGCAGAACAGTGCAATCTCCCAAAGTCTTGCTATATATAGGAATTTGATTTTTGGATAAGCACAGGTGGTGATTTAATTAACTAATCTAGGCATTTCATTCCATGGAGTGTTACATTCCTCTCTGGGTTTATGGATAGGAATTGTCACTGCCACGTGCCTAATTTTGCCTGGAACCAATTCCAGCCTTTGCTTGTTACTTGTAATGTTGCTACCCTGGGTTAATTAGGGGTTTTGGATGCAAGCAACAGAAACCAATATTAAAAAATGAAGGAGACTGATCAGAATACTATTGGAGAAATTCATTGAATGGTTAGGTTGCTGGGCCCCATGTTTGGAAAGCAGACAGAATCAAGGATCTCTGAAGTGGGGGTACAGATGGAGGTGAAAGGGATAGAGAGCAGTTAAGGGAGGTGATGGGGATCTGCATCACCATAGTTCATGATCTGAGAACTAGTCTTCCCTCAAAAATTACTATCTTTATCATGGTTTTTGTTTCTTCAATCCTGCCACACTTCTAAACACAGAAAAAATTCAAATATATGTAGCATGCTCCATTGTAATTGCTCTATCAAAAATTCTGCAAAGTGTTATTGCAGGTTTATTTTGACATTTCTGAAATCACTTTTTTATTCAGCCCATCGATACACTAAGAGACAAGAGAACGATAGTTAAGACAAGGAGGATTGTGTTATTTTAAAACCAATAACAACTACGCTACCTCTAAGCATGACCTTCTTTAAACAGCTTATAAATATCTCCCCCCCCGCCGAAAATACTCTCAAGGTAAGAAATTGAGTGGTAATTGGAACAGTAGCGACTCAGATTTCTGGTGAAAAATCAACTTGGTAAGTTTTATCAAAAGTATCTTAGAACATGCTGGGGCGATTTCCAGGTTTAAGAAGTAAATGTGCTCATTTGTTTGGTAATAGGATGCGAAGTTGAGTCATCCAACATCTAAAACCAAGTAATTACCATTGGGAAGAGTTTTAGAAACTGAATTCAGGAACAAAAGAAGTAGAAAAACTCACAAACAAGAAAACAAATAATGCAGATTTAGGATATAAAAACAAATGTAGCAGGGGCGCCTGGGTGGCTCAGTCGTTAAGTGCCTCCTTCCGCTCAGGTCCTGATCCCAGGGTCCTGGATTCCAGCCCTGCATCAGGCTCCCTGCTCTGTGGGAAGCCTACTTCTCCCTTTCCCACACCCCCTGCTTGCGTTCCTGCTGTCACTATCTCTCTCTGTCAAATAAATAAATAAATAAAAATCTTAAAAAAAAAAAAAAAAAAAAAACAAGACAAGTATAGCATATAAGAGCTAAGGAGATCAGAAGAGCTGGATGTTCCAGATCTTCAGAAAAATAGGCACACAGAATTGTAATTCTCCTTTTCTCTATCTGCTGACAATACATTACCTGGATAAATAAAAGTTAATCCCTGGCTGCTAACATCATTTGGGGAGACACCCCATTCAAAGCTTCTGGGGGCTTCTGCTGGAAGAAGAGATTTCCCCCTACCAGGGAACAGAGAAACATTTGAGTTGGTTGAATTATTTGGAGCTATATCTAGAAATGTCTTGTAAATGGATAGATAATTACCAAAATTGTCTCAGTTAATTAGAGAAGCATCAGACAATTCTAAACTCAGACTGGATTAATAAAGAATAAATTCTTTCTTTGGCCCTTTCTGCTATTGCTTTTGAGTAACTTGAACTTGCTTGTCAACATCAGAGCAGGCAAGGAGTGAACAGCACGTCTTAGCCATAGTTATGCTTGGGGACTGGTGACAACAGGGATTAAAAGTAAGATTGTCCTCCCACAGTTGTAAGATAGATTTAAGGCCTGTGGAGTGGGTGCAAAGACTGAAATGAAGCTCCATAAACTAATTTAGACTAATTCTTTCATCCCCAAAACAATCAGACTTAGGTTTCCCTTTTATCAAATGAAGATGTTCATCTCTGAGCGCATTCTTGAGTGATGTTCCCGTGCTCTGTATTTACTCATTAAGGGTGAATTACTTTATAATGAAAAAAATTATTGTTATGTATTTCTTTTAAACAATTTTGTCTTGGTCTAATACTGTCAGACTGCATGCTTATTTGCTGTTAACACTAGGGGTCAGGCTAAGAATAGTCGTTTTCTATGCTGTTGTGATCTATGTCAGATACTATAGGTACCTTGGATATTTAGATATTTTTAGTTATGTCTTCTGAATTTCTATTATATATTGCTAGATTACTCATGCATGTTTTTAACAATAAAAATTAAGATTTTCCCTTAAAAAAAGTAAGGAAGTAAAAAATATACTTTCAGAGGTTTTAATGCCAGTATTACAAGTGAAAGTCTAACAGGCGTTTTGAAAGTAAATCTTACATCCAAATGCAGAGTTAGCAATCTACATTATCTCTACCGAAATACACCACGGTGATGTGCATTTTCCTAACCTTCCCTATTTCTTTCTCCTTTTCTCTCTCCCCTGTGGAATTATTCGTACTATGACAAAACCAAGAGTTTGCCACAAACTTAAAATAATCTTGAAAGTTAAATAAATGCAGTCATAAAGATGGGAAATTAATAGCATCCACTTTAAAATTATTTTCCAATGGATTTCACCATCATTTTAACATCTTTAAGGCTCTAGACATTTATGTTTGTTAACTAAGAGTATAGGGGGTCCATATACACAAGCAGTTTCTCACACGAATGCACATAGAAATACACACTATATGATTTTGCATAGAATTAGTAAGTTATTTCCCCTTCCACCCGTAATTCAAAGCAGAGCAGGGAAAGGTATGAAGATGTGGGTACAGCTCAAAAGACAAGTCAGAAAACATTTAGGACTTCACGGGCTATAAAAGTAGAACTGTTCTCGAAGACAATATATAAACTGCATTCCATGATAGAACCTCCAGGGGACATGAAAAAGTGTCTTCTGTGTGAGTCCCATTCATTCATTTATCTCATATGTGCCTAGGTAGTAGCAGCTGTCTTTTTATTTAACCAGTGTAAGATTGTGCTGGTTGATCTTAAGACATTTGTACCCCCTGAAAGAAGACATTCTTCAAGAAATTATTCTTTTTTCAAAGAACCAATGTATTCAACCATCTCCATGTGACAGTTTTTGCCTGAAGAATGATTTGTTAAGAAGTCAAGACACTGTGCAGTGGACAGGGAAGATCTTCCAAGCGAGGTCCTTGTGCTTGAGGTAAATACACTGAGCTCAAGGAAGAGGAACCGGTTCCCCTGTCACTCACTTCAAGCGTGCCCTGACCCAGTGCGGTTCTTAACTGCCTTCGTGCTCTCAGAACACTGAGGGGCGGGCAAGCTCTGGCTGCCAGAATGTTTGGATCAATTGACCTTTTATGTCTTTTATTGTTTCCACTGCCCTTTAAATTCCCCGTCAATGCTGTTTTCTCCAGAGCATCTTTTCAGACCTAGACAGGTAGGGTATCTCTTTGTGGGCAGAAAATGCTGACTCCTCACAGATAGAGCTTGGCAGGTGAAGGGCTAAGAACAGAGCAGACATTCCCTCCCTCTTTCTAATGTTGCTGGTGGAGTGGAGAACACCTCTTCATTCACCTGAAGTTTTTGGCAGAAGCCCTCTGCCTTCTCTCCCAGTGGTGAGGCTAGAATAGGACTGGAATTTTTTTTTTTTTTAAGTTGAGTGGACTTCTTAGAACTGTTGCCACCTTTATTCGCCAACCACAGTAGCTGGGTGAGACGCTTTTCTGTTGTTCTGGTCCTCTTGACCCTGAGAACCTACTCTCCTGGGCTTTCTATACCATGGATGCTTATGCTCTCTCTAAACCTGAACAGTGTGGGCCATTGAGCCCTGAGGATGGAGAACGTCATTGTTCCCTGACACAGTCAACCAGAGGGAAAAGCAAATACCAGACAAAACAGCGGATATTTTTCTGTATATTTCACACTTGAATAAGAGCATCAGTTTGGCAGAGCTTCAGAAAATATTGGGTCAGCCTGTTGACATTATTATTTTTCAGTTTAGGGCGCCTGGGTGGCTCAGTGGGTTAAAGCCTCTGCTTTCGGCTCAGGTCATGATCTCAGCATCCTGGGATCAAGGCCCGCATCGGGCTCTCTGCTCAGCAGGGAGCCTGCTTCCTCCTCTCCCTGTCTCTCTGCCTGCCTCTCTGCCTACTTGTAATCTCTCTCTCTGTGTCAAATAAATAAATAAAATCTTAAAAAAAATTTTTTTTGTTTATACAAATGCAAGGCAAAGAAAGTTCAGTTTAGTCTTTGCCTGTCCTCTAGCTGATTATGATCTAGGATGTTCCCACTGATACAGCTAAGAAAATATTCAACTGCTTTAGTATTACTAAGAATGTCTGGGATTGTGCAAACATGATGTGCATATTCTTCACATATGTAGATCTTAATTGCTTGGTTCTCTTTTTATATCCATGTATTAAACATGGGAATTATTCGTAACAAGTAAATGTACTACAGTGACTTACAATTTAAGAAGTCTTGCTGTGGATCTGTTTTGTAAAGTAAATCATCTTTTCCTAATTATTTATCCCATGTATTTGTATTAGTATTTGGGGTTTGACACATTTATATAACATGAGTTACATAAATACATAGAGTATTTGGTGTTCATAGAAGATGAGTAAAAATGTAAAGGCACAATTTATTGACTGCTATCAGTAGGTATATTAAGTACAGAACTGCAGCTTGGCATTACTTTGTTAGTAAAATTAAAAGTGTTCTTTTAATAGTTGAGTGAAGCCCACCTATATTTACCAATATACTGATAACTTACATTTTATAATTTTTATAATTTACACAATTATATATTTAATTATACAGTTCTATGTGTCATGTCATTTTTTTGCTGCATTGCGTTTACTTTGCTTTCCATTTTTATATTTCATTTGCTATTTAGCATAGTTGATATTTTTTCTAGTAATTACCTTGTACTTATGCCTTTCTAATGCTCTTAGTACCCTGATTTCTTTTATAAACATTATTATTTGGTTTGTTGATTTTTATTTTTTTATTTTTTATTTTATTTTATTTTTTAATTTTATTTTTATTCTTTGCCCAAGGGGTACAGGTCTGTGAATCATCAGGCTTACATCTTTCACAGCACTCACCAAAGCACAAACCCTCCCCAATGTCCATAACCCATCCACCCTATCCCTACCGTCCCACCCCCCAGTAACCCTCAGTTGGTTTGTTGATTTTTAATTGTATCTTTTGACTTTGCCTATTGCCTATACAAAAAATCAATGAGCTTATTCCATGTTCCTCTTTTGCTCTCCTTTCTTCCATTATTTTAGTTGCATTATTTTTACTTTGTGAGAACACATAATACTTATTTGCCATTTTTTCACCTTCCTCCATACCTTAGCCTCAATTTTGTTCTACACTTCAGTAGAAAAAATGCTTATCACAATTCCTTTTGCTGAAGATTCTGCATTATCTCCTGGTTGGCTCATTCTCCAGAAGATTCTTCAAGAGCTTGAGATTAAAGTATAACCTGGGTTCCTGCACATGTAAAGCCATTTTTCTGTAGCCTTGATAGTTAAATGACAGGTTTTCTGAGTATAAAATCTTTGATTCACTTTAAAATGCTCCTTATTTTTTTGCTTTTTATGTTGCTTTTAAGAAATCAGTTGTCAGTCTATTTCTCGTCCTTTTAAATTATTGATCATTTTGCCTGTAAGTCAAAAGGATTTCCCTGTAAGTCCTAAAGATTTTTTTTAATCATTAAAGTCTTATGGATTTATTAACATACATCTTGGAGTTGATCATTGGTAAGGTCCAACCCGGCCAGCAATCTTGCCTTTAAAAGTATCATATGTCAAAACATACCACAGTGAGTGAGTGCAAATAATTCAAGGGATGATTACTCAGGCAAATGCAAAGTGAGGGGAGTCCCTGGACTAGGACCTTTTGATGTCTAGGTCTAGAGAGAGACGAGTGGTCTTGGTTCTATATATATATATGACATGGGCCCACCAAGGAATTTTGAATAATGCACACAGAAATACATGCAATATACCAAGAGTGGACTGACTTCTAGCAGTAGCCCTGGTGTGGGGGAAGGCAGATGAGGAAGTAGAGCCGTTGTGACTCTGGCTGAGGTATCTGCAGCAGTCAGCCCAGTAAATGTTAACAGTACAACCAGGTGACACTTTGCTGTGAGTCACTTAACGCCTCCAACTTTATTTCTCCATAGGCGTTTCAAGAAAGGCTCTCACGTACCTATTGGGTGTTTCCCATAGTTAGAAAGAATTTTTATTTTATATCCAGGAATTTTTATATTAAGGAATTAAATATGCATTCTGTTCTATTGTTTTTCATTGTCAGAGACTCCATATTATATGATTTTTTAATATTTATTTTGCATTTCAACCACTTTGCTTCTCACCCTTTTTACTTATTTTAACTCATTTTTATTCCTTTGATTATTTTTCTACCTTTCTCCAAAGTCCCTTATTTTAAGTATTTGTTTAAGTCTGTTCGCCCTGGGGTACCTCATATAATTTAGTCATCAATACTATTATAAATTTCTTTTCCTCTCCCTCTCCCTCCTCCCCTTCTTCACCCTTCCTTTTTCTCCCCCGCTTCCTTCTTTTCCTCCTCTTCTTCTCTGAGTCCAATCAGCTTTTATTTTATTTTTTCCTTAATATATATATTTCTTATTTTGGCTATAGGTTCACAGATGCTTATCTGAGGATATATAATTCAGTTTGCAGTATTGTGTTAGAGTTTTCTTCTGCTTTGTGATCAGTTTCCTGAGAGAGAATTTTCACTGGGTGAAATATTTGATTCTCTCTGTTTTCCTCCTGCAGTAGCAGTGTGTGGATATGACAGTTTAAGTCTGTGCCCTTAGCAGACAGGGTGCCAGTGGAATGGGTTGCAAATTTCCCGTTTTTTTTCTTTTTTTTCTTTCGCCATTCAGTCCAAAAATTGGCATTTACTTACAGGTAATTGGAAGTTTGTGGTGTTCTCTGAATTCGAGTTATGCCATTTTTCTGGTTTTATTTGTAACACAAGCAAGAGGTAATATAAAGGAGTAGCCAGTGGGAAGAATGTAGTATCACAAAGGCAAGGGATACAAATTTCTCAAGAACGGTAGAGTAGTCAATGTGGCAAGTGCTACCAAAAGCTTGATTAAGCTGAAGACTAAAAACTCACCCTTGGTTTAGGGTTATCAGTGGCCTTAAAAAGAGTCTCACGGTTGAGCAGTGGGTACAAAAGACAGAGAAAACAACATAAGAAAGTGGATACAGTAAATGCAGCGAGTAAAGAACACTTAGTTGAAATGATTAATTATAAAAGGTCCTGTAATGTGTGGTAATTGAAGGCACTGGGAGTCAAGGTTTTGTTTTTTGTTTGTTTTGACTTTTAATTTAAGCATATACTTCCAAAAGCTCCATGTACCTTAAATATACTTGGTGAATTTTCAGTAACTGAGCAGCCTGTAGATCAAAAAACAGAATGTTACCACCTTCCTACAAACCCCAGGGTTCTATGCTGTCATTAATTACCCTCAAGAGGTCGATCTCTATACTAACGTCTGACACTAGCTTTGGCAACTCTTTTCGTGTCTTTCTTTGCAGTGCACTATATTTGTGTGAATTATTCACTTTGTTGTATGTTTTTCATTCTCATTCATTGATGTTTCATTTTCTACTATTGAATATACCACAATTTATTTATTTATTCATATGTTGAAGGGAAGCTGGGTATTTACACATGTTGGACTATTATGAATAAAACTGCTAGTAATAGTCATAATTTTCTAGATTATAGTCATGTATTTTCTAGTATATGACTTTTGGTGAGCTCATGATGAATTTATCCAGAAATGGAATTGCTGGGTCAAGGAAAACATATATATTATTATAGCCAAACAATTCTACAAATTGTTTTTTCTTAAAACACTGGATAAGAGTTCCAGTTGTTGAATAATTTTGCCAACATGTAGTTGCCTTTTTAAAATTTCATTGTATCAATTGTGATATGGTTTTAATTTGCATTTCACTGAATACCAGTGAAGTCATATGTTTATTGGCCCATTGAACATTGTCTTTGAGAAGTGTCATTTCCAGCCTTTTGCTCATTTTTCTCTTTGATTAATTCTCTTTTCCTCACTGATTTCTAGATATCCTTTTTATATTCTGGGTATGAGTGATTCGCTGATATATACATATCTATTTTAAGATATGGGAAATAATAAAATATATTTGTATATTGATGGGAATAATTTAGCACCTCAAAATACAGAAGTAAAATTGCAGGAGAGAAACCCTTGAGTAGGCAGTAGGTGATAGGAGCCTCTAGTAGGAGGGGTTGGCCATTGTTCCTATATTGTATTTAACTTACACCTTTGTTTAGAGTTAAATGTTCCTGATATTTTATTATTGTAGATGTGATATTTTAATTCAGTAAGATTGTATCCACATATTGGATTACCTTTACTTTCTAAATAAGGAGAATCTTGATTTAAAAAATAATAAGAGAAAGGCTTTTTGCATATATATATATGTATATATATATATAGAGAGAGAGAGAGAGAGAGAGAGAGAGGTCAAGTATTTTCTGCTGTGCTCACTGGCTTTCTCTTATGAGAATATATGCCACTGTGCCATGGTATTAAGTCTTAGAATATTATCACTGAATCATTTAACATTTTCTTTCTTGCTGTTCTTCTTTAAATTAGTCCTTCAAAAAATATTCATTTTATCTGATAATACTGTTGTCTCCTTTTAAAATTTCAGCAATTGTATTGAATATCCAAAGTATATTTTCAATTACTCACTTGAAATTTTCTTTTTTTTCTTACATTTTATTTTTGTCTTTATTTTAGCAAGTTTTTAATTCATTGGAATTTTAAAAATCACTCTTTTACCTCATTTATTTTCATTAGTCTCTTCGAGTTCTTTCATATTTTTATTTTTGCTAATTTTTTAAGCTTTTTAAATTTAACTATATATAGATATATATTAGGAGCAGGTGTTTAAGTAATTCATGCCCTAGGTTGAACAGTTTTATTCCTTCATTTGATTTTCAATGCATCTTTAGCCCTTTCCAACCCTTTTTGTAGCAAAATGTGTAATCTAAAATCCATAGTCTTTGCTCGCACAGTTATGGGTGGTAAGACAAGTCATGTAATAGGTGGCCATTGAACAGAAGAAAGAAGTTGGCTGGTAATTCTATTCAAGGACGGTGCCTCCCTTCTAGATTAATGTAATCAAATCATAAGCCTTGTGAGGTTTGGAAGATTTCTTTTACACTTCTGTATACTGAGAGGTTGACTAGGGCCAAGGTTCTTCATTATATAATTTCAGAATAAAGAGTTTCTTCTCTCTGGGATCACCTAACAAACAAAAAACAATCTCCACCAAAAAAGCAGCATGACCTTGTTTGATATTTCAGAGCTAAAAGAATCCTGACTTCCTCTTTTACTTTAGCTCTCAGTTGTCCTAAGAGGAGGGTAAACTTCTTAGTAGTTATGCTTATAATTTTAGAAAGCATCGTGTTTTAACAAAAACATCGGTCTCTGAAAAGTTAACTGAAAAGCAGGCAGGAGATAGGTCTCAGTGGCGTTTCATTGATAACCGAACACATTATCGTCTCATTCTGAGTCCTTCTCTAAGGGAAATAGCTTTCCCTTAGTCTGTTCTGCCCAGCTTCCTCCCACACTCTGGGTATTTTCCATCTGCCTTACGCTATAATCGCCCCTCCAAATCTCCTCTGTCCTGTAGGATTGTAGACCCTTCGTTATCTACATTGTTCATTATCAGTTACCCAAATGTGAAAGCTTGTATGGTAATTCTCCTTCGCTGATTTCTCAGTTTGCCGTGCACCTCCACACAAAACGTAGTCTAGAAGGACTGGAGGACTTTTCTATGAAATAGAGCTGGTGAAACATGAGATGTCTTCTTAACCTGCATTAAGCCTGCCATATCCAGTGAGCAAATATGTCCTGTTGAGCCATGGTTACATACCTTTTCTTTCTAAATTTCTGTAAAGCAAGTGATGGCCTATTTTTATGCTGGAAAAACTCCCAGACAATACTTCCCAGTGGCTAACGTTACAATTATAATAATTCAGATCTTTTAGCTTTCCTCTTTGACTCCAGTATTTTTCTTCTTTTAGATGCCTAGATTTAAAAATATAAATTCTCTTGCTGCAAAGCTTTTGCCTTTTTCCTCTCTGGCTATAAAGGGAAAAAAAATACAGTAGAGATAAGAGACCTGGTCATCTTAATTCTAATTAATGAAGGTGGGAGAAAGGTGGCAGGTTATCATTGACCTCACAGGCAAATGTTTTATTTTTTTCCCATTTTGCTATTGATACTTCATAGTGAAAGACAGCATGCCTTATCATTTATAGCTCTCCTACCAAAATTATCTAGTATCTTGCTTTTACAAAGAATGCTTCTGTCCATGGTATCATGTATATCCTGACAACTGGCATAATTATTTCCCATGATCAGAGTACCAGACTTGGTAGTGGCATTATTAAAGACTTATGATTGGTCAGTCTAGACTTAGAAGGTTGATTCACTCATGGGCTGATGATGTCCTGATACCTTGTGACTCCAAGGGAAATACACCTGACCAAATAGACCAATGAGTCAAAGAAAAAAGTCATCACTCAAAATCTAAAAGAGTAAGGTGAATTTGTTGCTTATTAGATAGACAAAGAAAAGTTATGCTTGCAGGATCCAGTCTCTCTGAATAAAGCAATTACTGATCTCATATAGGTTTGGAGAAGCATGAGGTTCGGGATCAGTGATGTACAGAAGCAAGACCTGTTAGGGATTCATTGATCTTTAGTTGTGGAGGGTTGGTTATTAGATCATGGCTGCTGCTGATACTTTCAGAAGTATGGGGCTGTCACAAAATGCCTGGCATCCAGATGTATGATTACTGATTCACAGTTTTCATTGATCAACTGGGATTGTTTAATGCCAGATCTGGGACTTACTTGTTACAATGACCAAAAAACAATCAATCTTTTCCCAGGGAAATTAAAATGTTTTATTTTTCATGAGATATTTTTACACACTGATTTGTACTAGAGTTATAGGTGCCATGTTTCATCTACTTGACTATATTTTACTTCCTTGAGGGACCTTGTCTTATAAAACGATATCCCCATAGCACCCTGCATAGCACCTTACAAAAGCAAGTCCTCAGTGTGTTGAGAGATGCTACATTACTAGCCTCTTTAGGAACTTAGTAGTAGTACTATCAGACAAGAAGCAGAGAATCCTTTTCATGGTATCAAAGAAACATGAGTGTGAAAATAAATAAAAAAATTCAGGCAGAGGTTGCTATAGTCATATCAGGCATCAAATCCCCTAGGGTACAGAAAGGAGAAGGAAAGCTGGGATAGGAGCCAAAGCAAAACTAGAAAGCACAGTTCTATATCCTTTTTCTCTCTGGCTCCTCAAACCTGTCTTCATCTATGATCTCACCTGCAAGTCCAGGTCTGGCCTAGCTGCTCAGCTAATAAGACCCTCCTCATTTTTCCCTGCTCCACCTTTCCCCAGCTCAATAGCAACTCAACATAATTAAGCCTAGTTTTAATAGAAAACCTAGTTGAGATGTGATCTTTTCCAGAACTTAGGGCTCTCTTTTTGTCTCCACAAGCCATGCAATGTTGAGCGCTGTGTACTCATGCTGGTAGCCCTGAGTCCAGCACATTTTGCCCACTCACTGATGCTAATTTAAAAGATTGTGTATCTTTCAGGGCTCCAGACTCACCTGTGGGTCCAGAGACTCATCTTAAGTTTCTGTACTCTAGTCTTTTGGTTTAGAAGTTTACCTTGACCTACAAAAACAGGGCTGGAATTGTTGAGGTCCCTTGAATATCTGAGAATGCTTAGTTTCCTGCTCTGAGACAAGTCTCTAAGAACAAATCAGCAACTGCCAGATCTTCAACTCAAGGAAGAGCGACCCTAGGGGTCCCACGTCTTCTTTCATTATGGTATGTATTTTTGAGCATCCTTCTCATCCTGAACTCAAACACTCACAAGATGTAACTGACATTTAAATATTTAAAAGGTTGGCTGATGAGAAGAGGATATGAAAGCAGTTTTGGATATTAAAAGGCATTGCTATAACAACGCAGTTTACAGTGCTGTGCGACCATGTGAACACTGCTATTGGAAACATCTGTTATAAATTGAATAGTGAGTAAGATAAGAGGGAAAGTAACATAATCAATGGCTAATATCAAATTGAAAACCAATGGAAAAAAGGTTTGGTAGATGTCAAGTGTTTATACTCAATACGAAATATATAAAGATGATGATATTATTATGTGGTTTTAGAATATGTTATAAGATGGGGGTGTAAACTGCCCTTGTGGCTCACTCACACTTTGTGGCAGATGATGAGTAATGAAAAAAAAAGTGAACTGAAGCAATAAGACATCACCAGTTATCTACTGGTGACCCATGGGATCCCTCAGGAATTCCAAGCAGTAGGAGAACACCAGAAAGGTAGGATTCTTCTATTTTTTATTTTTTGAGGAATCTCCACACTGTTTTCCAAAGCGGTTGCACCAACTTGCATTCCCACCAACAGTGAAAGAGGTTCCTCTTTCCCCACATCCTCTCCAACACTTATTTCCTAGCCTGTTGATTTTGGCCATTCTAACTGGTGTAAGGTGATATATCGATGTGGTTTTGATTTGAGTTTCCCTGATGGCTAGTGATGATGAGCATTTTTCCATGTGTCTGTTGGCCATTTGTATGTCTTCTTGGGAGAAGTGTCCATATATTCTGCCCATTGTTTGACATGATTATCTGTTTTTTGGGTGTTGAGCTTGAGAAGTTCTTTATAGATCTTGGATATCAGCCCTTTATTTGTAGTGTCATTTGCGAATATCTTCTCCCATTCTGTGGGTTGCCTCTTTGTTTTGTTGACTGTTTCCTTTGCTGTGCAGAAGCTTTTTATCTTGATAAAGTCCCCAAAGTTCATTTTTGCTTTTGTTTCCTTTGCCTTTGGAGACATGTCTTGAAAGAAGTTGCTGCGGCTGATGTCGAAGAGGTTACTGCCTGTGTTCTCCTCTAGGATTTTGATAGACTCCTGCCTCACGTTGAGGTCTTTCATCCATTTTGAGTTTATCTTTGTGTATGGTGTGAGAGAATGGTCGAGTTTCATTCTTCTATACATAGCTGTCCAATTTTCCCAGCATCATTTATTGAAGAGACTGTCTTTTTTCCACTGGATATTTTTCCTGCTTTGTCGAAGATAATTTGACCACAGAGTTGAAGGTCCATATCTGGACTCTGTACTCTGGTCCATTGGTCTATGTGTCTGTTTTTGTGCCAATACTATGATGTCTTGGTGATCACAGCTTTGTAGTAAAGCTTGAAATCAGGCAACCTGATGCCGCCAGCTTTGTTTTTCTTTTTCAACATTTCCTTAGCAATTTGGGATCTTTTCTGGTTCCATACAAATTTTAGGATTGTTTGTTCCAGCACTTTGAAAAATGCCAGTGGAATTTTGATCAGGATGGCATTGAAAGTAGAGATTGCTCTGAGCAATATAGACATTTTAATGATGTTTATTCTTCCAATCCATGAGCATGGAATGTTTTTCCATCTTTTTATGTCTTCTTCAATTTCTTTCATGAGTGTTCTGTAGTTCCTCGATTACAGATCCTTTACCTCTTTGGTTAGGTTTATTCCAAGGTATCTTATGATTCTTGGTGCTATAGTAAATGGAATCAATTCTCTAATTTCCCTTTCTATATTTTCATTGCTAGTGTATAAGAAAGCAACTGATTTCTGTAAATTGATTTTGTATCCTGCCACATTATTGAATTGCTGAATGAGTTCTAGTAATTTGAGGGTGGAGTGTCTTGGGTTTTCCATATAAAGTATCATGTCATCTGCGAAGAGAGAGAGTTTGACTTCTTCTTTGCCAATTTGAATACCTTTTATTTCTCTTTGTTGTCTGATTGCTGTTGCTAGGAATTCTAGTACTATGTTTAAAAATACAGCTACCCTATGACCCTACAATTGCTCTACTGGGTATTTATCCCAAATATACAGATGTAGTGAAAAGAAGGGCCATATGTACCCCAATGTTCATAGCAGCAATGTACACAATCACCAAACCGTGGAAAGAGCCAAGATGCCCTTCAACAGACGAATGGATAAAGAAGATGTGGTCCATATATACAATGGAATATTACTCAGCCATCAGAAAGGATGAATACCCAACTTTTGTATCAACATGGACAGGTCTGGAGAAGATTATGCTGAGTGAAATAAGTCAAGCAGAGAAAGTCACTTATCATATGGTTTCACTTGCTTGTGGAACATAAGGAATAAAATGGAGGACTTGTGGAGAAGGAAATGAAAAATGAATTGAGGTAAATCAGAGAGGGAGATGAAGCATGAGAGACTGTGGACTCTGAGAAACAAACTGAGGGTTATGGAGGGGAGGGAGGTGGGGGATGGGTGAGCCTGGTGATGGGTGTGAAGGAGGGCACGTATTGCCTGGAGCACTAGGTGTGGTGCATAAACAATGAATCTTGGATCACTGAAAAAATAAAATTAAAATAAATAAATAAATAAATAATGAATAAATAGAAAGGTAGGATCCCAGCATCTTTTTTTTTTTAAAGATTTTATTTATTCATTTGACACAGAGAGAGAGATTACAAGTAGGCAGAGAGGCAGACAGAGAGAGAGGAGGAAGCAGGCTTCCTGCTGAGCAGAGAGCCCGATGCAGGGCTCGATCCCAGGACCCTGAGATCATGACCCGAGCTGAAGGCAGAGGCTTAACCCACTGAGCCACCAGGCGCTCAAATAAATAAAAACTTTACAAAAATTAAAATTTAAAAAATTTTTAAAAGATAATATAAAAAATGTTAATATTGTTTATTTCCGTAGGGATAAACTTTATATTCTCCCTTTTCATTATTATTTTCTAAATTGTCTATAGTAAGTTTAATCTATGTTTTATAATTTAAGGAAATGAAGCAATAGGATTGAGTGTTGGTCTGAAGGAAGAAGGGAATAAACACATATATCCCATGATTGTTCATTCCAAAACTGGACTGACTAAATATTTCTCTCTGATGATGAAACTGTTTCTAGGCTCTGACATGACTGTTCATTATTACAGACCAAAATAAAAAGTTAAAATTTTCAGTATATCCCACAAGCCACTAGGCATTTTTTTTAGCATCCCTAGAAATTGCACAACTAACCCAGATGAGACTAAAATAATATCATCACCTAAAATAATAGAATAACTAATTACACAAAAGCAGTAGTTGATGATGGTACTTTGTAAATATGAATTGAGTAGGGCAGACAAGAGGAAAGGAGTAACATACATGCAGCTTCTGATCCAGACCAAGCACATTTCATGATTCATAGGTCCATGTCTCTGGTAACAGAAAAAATGTCTCTTACCTGAACCAGAAGGCAGACTTTGCAAATTAGTAGAAACAGGCGATAGAGTTCTGTAGTTATTTTTACTCTGCATAGCTAAAGGGTACTTAATCTGATAACCAGTTCATCCCCTAATTTGCACAAGAAATTAAAAATGAGTCTTACCTACACTTAGGGTTCAGATACACAGTGACAATGTACAGATATGTCTGGCAAACATGGTAAGGAGGCTTTCAAGGAGCTTTCAAGGTCATCTGGGTTAGAAAGCAGATGGGCAGTAAGAGACATGTTGTGGAGTAAGCCTCCAAGGGCTTATAGAAATGTTCATTCATTGAAGATTGGCTGGACCTGTGAAAGTGAGCATAAAGTGTGGAAATGTTTGTGTCACGGGTTAGTACTCACCTGAGAGCCTCCACTGTAGAAGAGGCGTTAAACATTGAATAGATAGGATGATTCATCTGGTACATGTCAGGCAGCCTGTGTTATCAGCCATCCCAGTACCTAAACAATGAACTCCAGAAAGGAGTAGCCATTTCAGCAGAAGATGGAGAATGTAAATGTGGCACATCTGCCATTACTGAAACATAACTCAGTAGGAGTGTAATAGTCCCGTCTATGAATCTAACTCCATTTATTTAATTTACCTCTATTTTTAAATCAATTAAAATATTTTTGTACCATGTGTCCTACTGTTTCTTATCTTTAGAACTGGAATTACAAAGTCAAATGATATTAATACTTGGCTGATTCTGCAAAATAATTTTGCTGAAAACATTTTTAAAAAAGATTTTGTTTATAGACAAGATTTTGTTTATAGATTTTTGTTTATAGATTTACTTAGAGAGCACATGCGCACATGAGCAGAAGTGGCAGACAGAGAGAGAGAATCTCAAGCAGACTCCACAGTGAGCACAGAGCTCATTGGGGGGCCTCATCTCACGACCCCAAGATCATGACCAGAGCTGAAATCAAAAGTCAGCTGCTTAACCTGCAGAGTCACCCAGGTGCCCCAATTTTGTTGAAAATTTTAAATAATTTTCTCTACCAGTGTTAATAGATGGGAGAGCCCCCATCTCACTGTACCTTCTCCTGACCTTTATCACTGTAGTTTCTAATTAATATACATTCACTTTCTTGTTCCCCAACTGTTTAGCCAAATCCTTATTATTTCCACGCTTATTTTCCATTTCAAGTATTACAGCTTTTCTTCTAGATACCAGTGCCAAGTTAAAGTATAATCTGTAAAAACATAAAACCAGCAACTGGCTAGCAGGTTGATTGTACCTGACATCCTCTACATTTTAATAGACAATTTTTCACTGTGATCAGATTGACCCCTATTGTAGGCCTGGTTTTGTCTTTCTTCTCTGCAGTACCTCAGTCAAGACCATTATCAGAAGGATTCATAGACTATCTATCTGATTGCAAACATGGCACTTCATATAACATTACTATAGCAAAGGAGATGCAGCGGTGGGGACGTGATTATGGTATCCTCTGGTTCTACATATACTGCACCATAAAGTGTTTGTTTGATGTAGTGTAATGTTCCCTGGAAGCCGCTAGCTTGGAAATGACATCCTGTGCTATGCTCTTTGTCAGTGCGTTGTATACACCTTAAATCAATGTCCCCTGCACATGGTACATTATCCACTCGTAAAATACATGGGTTCAAAACTCAAAGTGGAGTGGTAGGAGTGGCTCAATCACCATCAATTTCAGTGACTGGCTTGGTGAATTTTTGATACAATTCCAGGATCCACAGCTCTGGAGATCTCAGGTCCCAGAGGAGGGCACAGTGAAGGTCCCAGTGAAGGTCCCACTAAATATAAAAGCTATGGATGTTGACAATCATTGTGTACTTCAATAAGTCACTTCATCCAATCTTTGCCTCTGAGTAATCTGATGTAAGAAAAGATGAATCTTTCATTCATTGGTGCGGGTCTTCCAGTTAGTTGCTGGTGGAAAGGTAGTAGTTCTGACATAGTACTCATTACTTGCACAAAATGTATGAGTATTAGAAGCACCTGCAAGTAAAAGCTTTCAGAATGAGTGACAGTGGCATGGAGGAAAATTCTAGGGACAATAGTTCCATCCTCTCATAACTCCTAGGAACTCAGTACTATGGAGAGAGGGTCCTAGAAATTGTTAATCATATATGTCCAGGAATAGTCTTGAAGTGGAAATCCAAAAATTGATTTGCCCAAACACTGGAATTCATTGTTTTATGAATTCATTTAAGATATACTGATCACCCACACTGTTGATGACAAAGAATGATATTATGTAGGAAAAAAAACATGGAAATAGAAGACTCCAAGTAACAAAATTATTCAGTAGAACTGTACATTGAATGTGAAGATGTTTTAGTGCACTTTAAGAAATTTGCTCCACTTATTTTCTTTAATGTATTCACAGATGGAATCAATGATAAAAATCCATATCTTTTTAAATAGAAAAGAGGTTTTTTTCAGAAGTATAAAATAGGGGCACCTGGGTGGCTCAGTGGGTTAAAGCCTCTGCCTTCGGCTCAGGTCATGATCTCAGGGTCCTGGGATCGAGCCCCACATTGGGCTCTCTGCTCGGCGGGGAGCCTGCTTCCCCCTCTCCCTCTGCCTGCCTCTCTGCCTACTTGTGATCTCTCTCTGTCAAATAAATAAATAAAATCTTAAAAAGCAAAACAAAACAGGAGGTCTCACAACTGATTTGGAAACTCAACAATGTCATCAATGACCCAGATCTTTCTTTCCTTTTTCTGTCATCCTTGGTGTGTTTCATGCTGGCTGCTTCATTGTTGCAAGATGTATTCTACGTTTTTAGACATCTCACCTATTTTCAAGGTAGAAAGAAGGGAAAAGAGGCAGCCTAAGAAACCTCTTTTTGAAGGAAACAAATTATCTTAACTATCTAACTAGTGGAGATTTTCTTATGACTCCTTGGAGAAAACTGTTTGATAGAGCCGTTTATCTAAACCACAGTGTTAAGAGAGTCTGGGAAAGTGAGTATGGAGGAGGTACTATCATTTAAGAAAGCAAAACTTTTTAAAAAAGTATGTATATTATTGAACAATGCAAACAACCATACCTGGTTGGAGAGCTGGTCAAGGTGGGAAGGCAGGGGAAGTCTTTTGGATTGAGTGATCACAGGACACAAGCAATTTGTAAAAAGAGGAGGACTGGGTGAAAACAAGAGAGCAAGAGTGAGAATAAGGAGAGCTCTGGCTCTGGGATTGAATCAGCAGCATCCCTCATAAAGTCATGGACAAATCATGTCCAACTTGTTCAGTATCCTACTCTTCCAACAGGAATTATATTGGAACTTCAGGCAGCAACATTTTCATGGATTTACTGACATCTCATCTACTGTTACTGGTTCTAATCTCAAGTGGGCCCCTAATTTTCTTAGTCGGAGTGATTTGACACTTACTTGCAATTCCTCTAAGAGGTAGATTCTAGTATGTTCCAGATTCTAAAATCTCAATGAAGAAGCTAGGGATCAGGATATAAGCACTTTGTCTTCAAATTGCATGGAGATCTTGGTAAAATGTTCTCCAGCAACTGGCTTTTTGTTTTATTCTTTTGTCTTTGTCTGGTACCTGAGTCTATTCAGGAGCTAAGTTCTTACCTCTTAAACTTAGGAAGCTCCTTGACTAGGTTCCAAAATTAGTCATTTGACTCTCTCCAAATGCCGGAAATCATTATTTTCTTTCCTGTATTAGAGTTATTTCAGTTCCTTCTCTGATCCTTTCCACCATGCAGTAAATCCCTTGAATGCAAGCACAGCATCTCCTTCTTTCTATCCCTAACAGAACTTCTCACTGATATACATAAGCAGGGGGTACAATAAATCTTGTTAAATGAATCAATATAATGGATTAAGTAAGAATTTTCATCAAGTGTCAGAAAACCTCTGAGAGAAGTCTAAGTCTCAGGAGAAAGGCCAATTACTCCCTAGGATCTGAACTCTCAAAGACCTACCTAATCATTCCTCAGATTCATCTAGAACCATGGCCACTTCAAAGTTCTTACAATGATAGACACAATCATACATTATATGCAGCAGTATTAATTACTCATATGGATCTGCCCGAGATCTATCAGTCATCAGTTATTTGCTTATGTGGATTATAAGCCTATAAATACTCCTCATTGTCTTGGGGTCATTGTGCCCTCTCACTATTTTCAATCCTCAAAGCTTCTGTCTTCCCTTCAGTTAATGCTTCCACTGATACCAATGCAAGCTTTTCACTCAGATTCCTCAGTTCCTCCCAAGTCAGTTTCTTTTTTTTTTTTTAACATTCTTTTTTTTTTTTTTTTAAAGATTTTATTTATTTATTTCACAGAGGGAGAGAGATCACAAGGAGGCAGAGAGGCAGGCAGAGAGAGAGGGGGAAGCAGGCTCCCCGCTGAGCAGGGAGCCCGATGTGGGCCTCGATCCCAGGACCCTGAGATCATGACCTGAGCCGAAGGCAGAGGCTTTAACCCGCTGAGCCACCCAGGCGCCCTCAAGTCAGTTTCTTAAGGGGCTGCACCAGCTATCTCCTGCTGCAAAACTAAATTACCTCAGAATATAGTAGCTTGAAACACAAAGCATTTCATTATGTCTCATGATTTTGTACATCAGAATTTGGGCAGTCTTAGCTGGGTAGTTCTTTTCTATATAATTTTGACTGTCATCTTTCAGTGGAATTCAGCTAGACTGTTCTAGAAAGTCCACTGGCTTTACTCACATGCCTGCCAATTGAAGGGGTGTGTCTGGAGAGTTGACCTCAGCTGGGCTTTTCACCTTCCCCATGTAGTCTTAGATCTTCATGTGGTATCTCCAACTGGGAAATCAGATTTTATAATGACAGCACAGAGATTTAAGATATCAAGACAGAATCTTACAGTCCCTAAAGTCTAGGCCTGCAACTGCTATAGTATCGTTCCATCCCATCATCCTGTAATGCTCCAAGGATTCTAGTCCAATGTAGATTTAATCAAAGGGAAATGGATCCAACCTCTCAAAAGGGAATTTTAAGTAATTCAGACATGGTTTCTCTGCTACCGTCTTTCCTACAGCCACAAATTATTTACATTTTTTCTCCTTGCAGAGTTCATTCACCTCCAGCAAGATGCCCAAAGTTTCATCCCATTATGGCATCATCTCGAAGTCCACAATCATATAGTTATCTAAAATCAGGAGCAGGTTTGGATGAAGTTCCTCGAGAATGGTTTCTTGAGTATGGTTCCTCTTGCTCTGAAGGCCTGGAACTAAAGAGACAAGTCATCTGCACCCCACACACTCAGTACACAATGTGAGATAGTTAGGGCAACCACAACAGACACCTGCCTTCAAAATGGGGAAAAATAGGAGGCACATAACTGATTCATAGTGACTCTGAATCTGGCCAGGTGCATGTTGCCAGTTCCAGATTCCCAGGAAATACCCTCGGTGCTATTTGGATCCACACTTCGTGAATTTGAGTCATCCTTCCTTTTCCCATAAGAAATGCACCAGGTGCACTGCTATGTACTCTTTTCAGGCTGCTTCCTTTCCATAGAATGTTAGGAGACCAAATACCATAATTTTTCATTTTCATTTTGTACTGTCTGTTTTAACGCAGTCTTTCAGCTAATACAAATCTCTTAACATTCTGTAGGTGTCTACTATATCAGATTTTGTTCCCTCTGTTAGACAAAAGCCATACTTATGTGACTTCCCAAGATAGCCACTTACCTGTCTTGGGCAACTGGTGAGGGTCTTAGAAACAACAACAACAACAAAAACACTTAACATTCTTTTTTTTTTTTTTTTAAAGATTTTATTTATTCATTTCACAGAGGGAGAGAGATCACAAGGAGGCAGAGAGGCAGGCAGAGAGAGAGGGGGGAAGCAGGCTCCCCACTGAGCAGGGAGCCCGATGCGGGCCTCGATCCCAGGACCCTGAGATCATGACCCGAGCCGAAAGCAGAGGCTTTAACCCACTGAGCCACCCAGGCGCCCAACACTTAACATTCTTAAAAATACTATTGCTCAACAAAAACAATCTGTGAGGCATACCCTTATATCTTTCTGAAGTATTAAAGTATTAAACAGCCTCATCCTGACTTCAACCTTGCCCAGAGACTGAGTCTTACTGGCTTTGTTTTGAATTTTGCTTTAAGACCATTTCCTACTTTGAGAGTCTTGTGTTGCCTAGAAAAACTTTCCTGGGAACTCTATATCTTCCCTAAATTCTTCTTAAAAACAGCACAATGTCCACTTCTTTTTTTATGTTTTGTAATAGACTATTTTCTCATAGCTGGAATAGTCAATGTTTCAGCATTCTGTCTGGAAGACCACTTAGCTAGATCAGTGAGTTCAATAGGTAGATTTTTTATCTTTTCATTTCTGCAGATCATAGGTGTTGCCAAACCTCCTGGCACTACAGAGCCAAAGTTTCCTCTTCTTCAGTTCCAATAACGTTCTCCTCAGTCTCTCAGTTATTCATGAACAACCTCCCCAAGGCTCTTCCAGCTTTCACTGCTAGTCTCCTTGAGGCCATTCTAGCTTCTTTCTGCCAGGTCCCAAAGCCACTCGTTTTAGATTTCTGTATGGCAGCACCTCGTGCCTGGCAACAGATGTTCCAACTATCTATTTCTCTGGAACAAAGTACCCAAACCTAGTGGCTGAAACAACAACCATTTACCGATACCCCCATTCTGAGTCAGCAATTTGGGCAAGACACAGCTAGGTGATTCTTCTGCTCTGGGGGCCATCACTTGGGATCAACCAGTGGTATTCAGCTAGTGGGGAGGCTTACCTGAAGGGTCCAAGTCAGACTCATTCACTTGCCTGGCACCTTGGAGGGGGTGTTGGGAACACTGGGCTCCCTTGAGCCTTTTTTCCTCTTCATATATTCTCAGAGCCTCTCTGCATGGTTTTTATAGCAGAGTAGTCAGATCTCCTAAAGTGATGGCTTAGGAATCTAAGGCAAAAGACATAAATGCCCAATCTTCTTAAGGGACTGACTCCAAACTGGCATATCATTACTCTCACTGTACTCTATTGCTCAAACAGTTACGGATAAGCGCAGATTCAAAAGAAGAAGAAATAGAACCCACCTGTTGATGGAAGGAATGTTATTTACAGCCCTGGTCTTACTCTTCCCTCAGTGTTTATTTTCATCACCTAATGTCATGCTATGAGTTAGACATATGAAAGCCTTTGGAAAACAGGCTTGTACCCCAAGGTCCTGGCAGCATCAACTTCAGAAGTTTGCACATCCAGTAGACAAGCATTTTTATTTATAAAAACAGTTTCATCCTGACTCACACTCCTCTGTCTTCCTCCAGCATCACTCTCCTTCATTTGTCATGTGTGACCCATTTCCTTCTTTGCCACTTCCCATTTTCTCCCAGGTAACTGAAGAAAGTCTATCCAACTGTCTCTCTTTCTTTCCTCTCTGTTGTTTCCTTTCTCTTTTATCTATGTGCTAAACAAAATATTTTGCTGTTAGCCTGTACTCCATCCTCATCCCATCCCAGGCACCTTTCCCCTTTCTCTCTCTAATTCCCTCTGAATTTGCACTCAGCCAGCCCTTCCTGACTAAAATACATGTGCACATTTGAAACGGTGTTCTATTGTGATTCTCCTGTCAGTATGTTTCTTGTAGTGCGTTGTAAGGTCTACAAAGACAAGGGCCTCATCGTTTTGATCACTACACTACGCCAGCATCCGGAACAGTGCCTGGAACACATGTGGTGCTCCAAAATTATTTGTTCAGTAAATAAATGGAAAATGTTACCATCAAAATTAAATGAAAATTATCAATAATGTTATACCCATCCACAGGAAAAAAAAGTAAAAAGTGTTAAAATGAATAACAAAGGTACTCAGTGCCACACCAAGTAGCAAAGCCAATGAAAATGCCAGTACGTTCTTTGTAGTGTTTCTACATAAATGTCCTTCTACCTCTTCCAATTCCACTGTTTAAGACAAAAAAATGCAATACAAAAAACCTACTTCCAATTCATTCTTTCATTTATTGTTAAGGTTAAAGCAGCATTATATTCATTCTTTAAGCTAAATAACTTTTTGGAGGCTCAGCAAGCAAGTAAATCAACATTGTTCAACAATAAAACTGCATTCTCATTTCCCAAAGCCTCAGATTTTGGAGTACAGCCATGCTAAATGGGATACTGCCTAAACAATCTATGAGAATGAAAGAATAAAAAGGCTAGATGCCATTTAAAAATAGCATGGTACAACATCATTTACATCTTCAAGTTCATGTATAATATGAATGGAGAGACATTTTGAAAGGTTCCTAACCCCTCTCTTGTTTACTGAATGTAGGCAGTAAATGAAGGTCACATGTTTTGGAAGACTGTCTCCATTCTCACTGCACGAGTTTTATTTTATTTTTTTATTTAAGTTCAATTAGCCGACATATAGTAGTACATCATTAGTTTCAGATGTAGAGTTCAATAATTCATCAGTTGCGTGTAATACCCAGTGCTCATCACATCGCAACTGCATGAGTTTTAAATGCTACATTAAAAACTGGTATATTTCCCCCTCCAGAGTGTAGTATCAGTGCCATATTTGCAATCAATGAAACTTGGTAAATATCTTCTAAGGCAGCAGGATTGGTTTAGTACGGCATAAATGTTCATCATTGCCTCTAGAATATTTTATGTTTGCTTTCTTCACATACTGATAAGATATAATTTTTCTCAACACAGATCATTGATTGTAAAGCAAATGATTCATAGAATGCCAGCCCTGTAAAGGACCTTGAGAATTCATCTCTCCCATATCCTTGCCTTCGTATGGGTTCACCCTAGCCCACTCTGGATAATGTTCATTGATTCCATTTTTGAACACCTTTGTAGGTAGGAAGAGGGTCCAATTTTCTTCTGTAGCACATTTCAGTGTTTAATAACCCATTAGGCTCTCAGGAAATTCCTCCTTATATCCATCCTAAATTACCAACAGCACATGGATTTAGAGTTCAATCTTAAGTAACTGGAATAAATTACCTGTGCTATGGAAACAGACAACCACTCTGAATTTGAGAAAGTGTTGTCTGTGTGAAATAAACTGAAAATATTACTTCTCAGGGATGGAGTAAGTGATTTTCAATCAAGTGCCTTCAACTCCACAAAGTGCTTGTGCTGCGGCAGCCTGGATGATTGTCATCAAATGGTCCTGGCAAAGCCCTTCAGGGCACTTGTGAGCAACCTAAGCACCAGGGCCAACATGGAAAGCAAAATATGAGCCATGACAAGGAGTCAGACAAATTGCGGTCAAGCCGTATGGGTGATGAGTTATGCATACAGGCAGGCATTCCATGCTGATCGCAGCAAACACACTATGTCTGAGCAGACAAGAAGGACAGGCTGAACCAAGGCGCTGCAAGAGGGGACATCGCCAACAGACTCTCTTCTTAAGAATTTTGTTTCTCATAATACTGCATTACTGTGATTACACATCTTAAGTATTCTCAGGTAAAGGTCTTCCTTTTTGCTTGTCCTCTAAATTCTTTTGTTCTTCATGTTTGACATTGGCATTTTTAATAAATTCTGATGGTGAAAAGTCAAGAGTTTATGTAACAGGCAGTATATGCTATGGATTGAAGAAGATGCTGGCTAAAAATATAAGCTACTAGACTTGGTTAGTCATGGAGCAGAGTCTTTATTAGTTGTGTGGCTTTGAGTAAATTATTTAACCTTTTAAAAGCTAAGTTTCTTCAACAGTAAAATAGAGATAACTGTATCTAAATCATGAGTTTGCATGAGGATTAAGTGACATAATTCATGAGAAAAACTTAGTCCTTTTAGCTGTTATCTCTGCCAGTTAATGTGTGTAAGCATAAACATATCAACACTAAAGTAGCTTCATTTATTTTTAATTCACTAAGCATTTGCCTATTATCTACACAAGTATAAAATTCTGGTTCAGACCCTTTGGTAGAATCAAGAATAAATTAGAAAAGTTTCCCAATCTCTGTCAGAAGAAGAGAAATGAGTTTACCTAGCACAATGTGGGTACTCAATAAATATCTGTCAATCAATATGTCAAAAAAATGAAAAAAATCACTATAACACAATATATGGAGAGACTGGTACTGAGAAATGTAGATAAAATGTCATGTAGTTTGGAGAGAAAGGAGGGAGTAGGAAATTCCAGATGTATAGATCAGAAAAGTGTCATGAAGAGGAATATTAAAAGTTTATGTGGTTTTTGGACTAAGGTATTATTTGTCCCATTTGTCTTCTGAACAGCACACATTATTAGCACTTTTCAATATCTCATTTTTCTGACTTAGCTGTCCATTTAAAAGAAGGTTGACACCAAGTCTTCCTATGCTTAAACATCTTTACAGATGAGTAATGGAATCAGCAACCTCCAATGAGGAACGTTTCACTCCTCAATTCAAGAATACTTTTTTCATCCATGCTCAAGACTGTGTTCCCTCCTGTCTAGTTCCCCATGTGGTTCCCCCTCTTCTCTGTTTGCAGCCTTTCTCCTCTCTTGACTTATTCTGTGCAGCTCAAGTTCCAAGCACTGAATGAATAAAATCCCTTAACCTTCACCTTCATTACATTCTTTTCACACATCAACTATACTGCTTAAAAATGTAGTTTGTGAGATTTCTGTTTTCAGTCCAGTGTGCCAGGAGCTTAGATGTTGCTGCTCCATTCTAAAAACAAGAAAAACAGTGAAGAACTCTTCTTAGATTAAGAAAAGACATGAGGTCACAGGGCAAATACTGGATGAAATGGGCCAGTTTTTTGAAAGATGCAATCTGCCAAAACTCACACAAGAAGAAACAATCTTCTATGGAAGGCCCATATCTAGTAGAGAAATTGAATCAATAATCAGTAATCTTCCAAAACAGAAAGCATCATTTCCAGATGGATTCACTGATGAATTGTACCAAACATCTAAGGAATAAATTATCCAGTTCCCATCCTAAAGAGGAGAAAATGGAAGGAGTAAAGAAGTCACTATTCCCAAGCAATTTTGAGATCCAATTTTGAGATGAAAACTGCCATCCGTTTCCAGGCCTGAGAATAATCCTCTGTACCTCCTGGCTCCATCTACTTGGCCCATGGCTCTCCCCTCCAGGATTGGGGTTCTACTCTGTGGGCCTCCATATGCCTTGTGAGTCATTCCTCCTTTTTTTTTTTCCCTAAGATTTTATTTATTTATTTGTCAGAGAGACAGAGAGAGAGAGAGAGAGAGAAAGAACACAAGCAGAGGAAGCAGCAAGCAGAGGGAGAAGCGGGCTCCCCGCTGAGCAAGGAGCCCAATGTAGGACTTGTTCCCAGGATCATGATCTGAGCCAAAGGCAGATGCTTAAGTGACTGAGCCACCCAGGCATTCCTCATTCCTCCTTTATAATGAAGAGGAACATATTTGTAGCTGAGTAAGTTATACCAGCCTGGCTCCCATTTATGGAATCCAACAGCATTTTTAAATTTCATCCTCTCTGTCCCTTTCGATCCAAGCTGGCAATGTTTCTGGTGATATAACAGTTGCAAAAACTTTTTGGGTTTCCCACATATGTCACAGGTATTCACTCCACTAGACAAAAGCTCATTCAAAGGTCTTTTCTAGATAATTTCATCTCTATTCCTGGATTCTGCTGATCTGACTGAGAGGATCCATGATTCATATGCATTATCTCTTAAAATAGTTTTTCATGCGACTGAATACTTTGACCTTTGATTCTTCCCAGGAACTGGCAAAAGGTTGTCTAGACACACTCCAGGCTTTCTCTCCAGAGTGTTGTTTTCTGACAGTTAATTTCCTAGTGTTAGCATCTTTTACAATCTGGTTAAGCTGAGAATTTCCCAAATATCAACTCCAGATTCCTTTTTGCTTACTAGTTTTTCCCTCAGTTTATTTCTTTCTTCCCTAATTTGACTATAATGAACATGAAGAAACCAGGCCCTATCTTCAAAACTTTGCTCAGATCAATATCCATATTTATCACTTAAGTGTTCTGCTTTGCATATTACTGTGTGACACAATTAAGCTAAGATTTCTGCTACTATATAATAAGGATATCCTTTCCTCCAGTTTCCAGTAACATGTTCCTCATGTTCTCACAGTACCTTTAATTTTCATATTCTACTGAAATTCTGTTTATGATGATTTAGGTATTTGTTATAGCAGCACCCCACTTCTGGTACCAAAATATGTATAGTTAGTTTCTCATTGCTGCTGTAACAAATTACTATGAACTCAATGGCTTAAAACAATGCATATTTGTCCTTTTATATTTGTGGAGGTCAGAGGCATAAAATTAGTTTTACTGGGCTAGTGTACTATCTGTCAGAGCTAATTCCTTTGGGAGGTTTTGGGGGAAATCAGCTCCTTGCTTCTTCCAGTTTCTAGAGGCTGGGGCATTCCTCTCGGCTGACTTACTCCACTTTCTAGTTCCTTCATCACATAGCCTTATGAATTCTAAATCAGTCAAATGTTAGCACATATGCTTTTATCTTGATTTCTCTTTGCTGGGGAAGCTGATCAAAAGCAACCATTGTTACTTGAAAAGCCACTGGAGAAATCAAAAAAGAAGAAGAAGAATTGAGTTACTCTTTCATTTATGCCTCATGGTTATTCTTTTCTCAAAGTTCAGGTAGTTAAAGAAGTGGTGTTAAGAAGACCTGAGCTCCTAACAAAGTCAGGTTAGCAAGTATAATAAATTTTGCTACTGACTTTGCATGTCATCCTAAAATGCAGTTGGTTATCTAAGATTTTGGCTTAAAATGTAGATATGGGAAAGCCTCTGTAGGGAATGTTCTGTGAACTTAATCCTTTTTAACATATAAAAAATTACTGTGCCAGAATCTTTACTCCATGAACATAGATGGTTCTTGCTTACCATTTAAATACCGTGACCGTGACAATATTTCTTTCAAATGGTATATTAGGAATAGACATTAGGAAATTGGAGAGAAAATTGAAGACTATTTGTCAGCAAGCTGTGACATAGGCTAATAAACACCACTAAACTTGGGGCTGGTGGAGAAGCCAGGGGAAGGGTGATGTTATTGATTTGGTGGAGTGTACTCCATTTGAAGTTCTGATAAAGATTATAATAGGTTGTGTAACACAGTGTTAGATGTGTGAAGGAATAGGACTAGCAATTTCCAATGAGGAGAAGTCAAAATCTGAAGAAGTGATAACAATATATGGAGATCTTTTTTTGTGCTTGTGATGAACTATTTCAGTACTGTCAAGATGCAGTGGGAGAATTTAGGCATGGGAAGTTTAGAAGTGGAAGAGCAAAAAATAATAGCAGGTTACACACATTTCTGCCCTGTCAGGGAGCAAGAATTCTTGTCCTCTTCAAGGATCTTTCTAGCTGAAGAATCAAATTAACATGAGATAGGTTAACAGGAGAAAAATCAAATTTATTAGAGTATGTATGGGGCATCCGAACAGGCATGGAAATGGCAAAGACAGGCAAAATGAGGTATATATGTCATCCTGAAATAAGGAGAAGGACTTAGGGGTCTGGAACTTCAGAGGAAAGGAATGCAATTCACAGGGCAAGAAGAAGAAGAGCAGATGTTTGGTCATTAGATGTTCGTCCTGCCGTATAAATAGGTCACTTAGATAAAATTTATCTCCGCTAATCATCCTTCTTCTGGGGAGGTCCTCAATTTTCATTCTTCTGTGTAGTTAAGGAAGGGGCAACAGTTTCTCTTGAGCCGGTAGGGTCTCGATGGCCTTCAGCTCGGTATCATCTTTATGCCACAGGGTCCCTTCCTGGGGCTGCCTGCCTTTGGCCCCTACAGGACTAACAGATTTGCATTGTAGATGAATTTTAGAAGGAAGAAGAGGAGAAGGAGTGTAGGACAATGAGGAGGAAGAGAAAAGGAAGAAGAAGAAGGAGGAGAAGGACAGCAGCAGTAATGGCAAGAAAGGTCTGCTAACAAGTTGATCTGCTTTGATCGCATCGCTCTGGAGAAACTGAACAGGGAGCAAGCAGCCTCTTCAAGCCACAGCCGGGCTCGCACGAGGAACAACTCAGCAGAACCTGTGACAAGGGCTTGTCCTGGAGGCAGGTGTCCTTCCAGTCATGGTCCCCACTCAAAGGACACTGTACTATGTGGTTTATATGTATTAAATCATTTAATAGTTATAGCAATATTATGAGATAGGCACAATTATTATCCTTATTTAACCAATGAGGAAAATGAAGAACCAAGAGATTAAAGAATTTGCTTAAGCTAGTCAGTGCCAGAGCTGAGATTTGAACTAAGGCAGTCATATTCCAGTCATATTCCCATGCTCTTAACTACTCTGTGGCACTGCCTCTCACACTAAATTAGAGGAGGGAGCATTTCGTAATGGAAGTTTTAGGTAGTATCCACTCAACTCCTTGACCTCTGGCCACCTGGGCAGGATAAGGACTGATCAATGCATCTCATTTAGAAGCATGGCCATCAGTGCAGATCAAATTCAGTGAGAACAACAACAGGACTCTAAAAGAGTCACTTTCAATCTGATTTTAAAAAAAGAAACAAATGGTAATGTCTTGTATTTGTTTTACAATATGTATCATCTCATTTAATTTTCACAAACATCCTGGCATCAGATAGGAGCTATTATATCAATTTTACAGATGAAAAATAAAAATAAGGTTCAGCGAGGGTAGAATTTGCTCAGGGACATTATTTCTAAAAAAGTAAAGGTGGGGTTCTGAACGATGAGTCTTTCATCAAATCATGTTCTCTTTCAATGACGCCATGCTGAAAAATTGTTATCTGTTGAAAAAAAATTATCAGGGAGCATGTATGGAATTTTCTATATCAAAGGTAAGAATGATGAATATAATTAGGAAAGCCACTGATGAGAGGTCATAGAAGATACTCTTTCCCAGGGTCACTCCTTCCTGCTTGCCCTCTTGGGGACTGGCTGTCCTTGTTGGAGCAATAGAAACTTAGGATTACAGATGATTTCATTGGCTTTTTGCTCTCCTAAACCTCTGATCTATGAAAGTTAAAAGTAGAGGGAAGTGGGACTCCTCAGTTCTCTCACTTTCTTCTCAGTTTCTCAAAACCCTCTGGCTCTACTGAGAGAAATTCACTATCCTGTGATTTTAGGAGTAATACTCAAAATTTTGTAACAGTTGGTATGGTTTAGGCCCCCACCAACCACATGGAGATTGACTGTGGGGCCAAAGTTATTCCTTCAGTTGGACCAAAGTAGGTGCAGAGAACTTAGTCACCAGAAAAAAGTATTTCAATATTTTAACACCAGTATTGGCCTACAAGTATGAACTAGCTAAATATTAACATTTGTTGGGTTCCTTGAGAGCAAAATCTATGTTCTGTTTTTTCATTAAACAACACAGGTCCAAAAGACTTGATCTACAAATCTGAAATAAAAACAAAAACAAAAACCCTGAAAAAGTTAAAACTGTCTCTATTACTTATTTGGCTGTAAAACCTTGCCTATTTTGTAAGAGACCATTTATAAACTTCATGATTCCTAAGCAAATAGTCATAATTTTCACTGCTGACACATTCATGTGTGTGATTATAGGATACTGCTCAGTGTTCCCTGGGAGTATTTTTTTTTAATGGAAGATGCATGCACTGTTTTACTTTCCTAAAATATGCAAAATTCTGCATTCAGAAGCACATCTGGTCCCAAGGGTTTGAATAAATGGCTATGTACAAGTACCATCTAGCATAGTATATGCCCTGGGATAGAGTGGCTTTGAACAACAAATTCTACATTGTTGTATGTGTATGGCTTTCAAAATTTTGCTTTTATGAGGAAAAAAATGGTAAAGAGAGTGGGAAAAACCAGTTTCTGCTCAGACGTAGTTTTGTACACTTAGTTTGCCTAGAGTCAGAGCCGGTATCAATGGGATTTATATCACTTCATTGTTTTCCCCATAAAAGACAGGGTTAATCATTCACATATGGACCACTTCCAAACACAGATCCTAGACAAGAGGCCCATATGACTAATTCTACACTTACATAATTTCTTGCTGTCATATTTAGAACCCCACATACAGAGAATATCCAAAACTCTTTACATTAGTTATAATGTTAAAAGCAAGATCAATGTCAATTCAGGGAACAGGGCACTTCACTTTGCCCAAAAATGTTTCCAGTTTTCAAAAATACTTTTACAATACATTGTGAATAGTCAAATTGCCTTTTATATGCTTAAAGTGATTAAAAATATATAAGATCTTAGCCTTTAAAGCTACCAGATATTGTCTCACTGGAATATGTGAAAGAAATATCACTGAAGATTGAAAAGAGAAAGACAAGAAATCCCAGTGTTTTAAAACAGAGTCACATGAAATTTCTGCAAGATGAATTATCCTGAACCCACTGGAAATCAAGTTTTATTAATGAAGCATTCTTATCGAATCACACTCAACATATCTTGGACGGGAAACGAAAGGAATCCCAGAATAATACTATGATGGGAAGGTGAAGGAGGTTTTGAAATCTAAAGAGATTGATGGCAGAATGGGGGCGGGGATATTCCCTATGGTCGGAAAGGGAAGGCGGGAGTGGGGTGGAGAGAGTCAACAACCTAAAAGGCTTGGAAATTCTGGGCAGTGAGTGAGTAGAGCTAAAGTGCTCTCTTGAAACATGTGAAGAATGAATTCAGAGGCAAGACGCAGGAAGCAAGCAAATCCACTGCAAGACTATTGCAATGCAACAGGGCTAAAGAAACTGAACCAGGGGAGTGATAGTGATGGTTCAAAAGTAGAAGAATATAGAACATATTGCATTTCTCATGTTGCCCTTTCTATTTTGGATCTTAGAATCACGCTAATGGGTTGGTGACTCAGGGCTGATGGGCTGGAGGCTGATTGACTTTGGCTCTTTTAGCATATTTCTACATTTTATAGAGAGGAAACCCTGAAGATTAATAAGTATCTACAAGGCAGTGGTTAGAAATGTTTTGTGAATGTTTCATGAGGCACTGAAGACACACAGCAGTCCTTGCACAATTGCCATAATCTGATGTACTTCACCATTGTTCTCTGTCATGGTTGTAGGGAAAAGAGCGAAGAGTAATGTGCAGGCCTGCCCTTGGTGAGGTCCGATACAGCAGCACTGATGTTCTTTTTTTAATCAAAGCATCATTATTCTTCTTGATAAACTCAGAGAGTAATGGAAACTACATTGAGGAAAGGAGACTACAATTATATGAGATCCCTTTTTGCTGGGCTGAAAACAAGTGGAAGATAACATTTCATAGAAATCACTTGCACTATACCATAATCCATCAGGTTATTAAACATTTCTTTGAGGATAAAATTCTAAGGTTATTAATCTATATAAAACCAAGTTATTTAGCCTTGAGGAAAGCTGAGAAAATTTCCCATGGGAACTTCTACTCTTCTCTACGCCTGAAGAAAAGAACCAATTCAGATTTTTATTAATAAACGTTTAAATAAGATAATGCATATTTTTTAAAATGAAACACCTCTTCAGTTAGATTTCTTTATGTATTTGATCTCTGCTGGGAAGCATTTGTTAGAACTTTTGTGATTGAACAATTTAAAGAACTATTAAGAACTGGTTAAATACCTGTCTACCTGTCCACTTAAAATTTCCCTTACTGTCTGCTATAAGATATTGATATTCGGAGGTGTTGCTCCTTTGCATTTTGTAGCGATTCTTATAAATACCTTAATATAGCTAAGTCATTTACTATTATTAAAGATGTAAAAAGAACTATTTCTTCATGTATATTTTATGAAAAATGAGGTTGCATATTTGAGTGTTGGGTGAGTTTATTGCTCCGAGTAGCATGGGAATTAGCTTGTTCTGTGACTTTGGGCATCTCACAGCTAGGCCTCAGTTTTTGTATCAGTAAAATTAAGCACAAATAAGAGTGATTCTGCCCTCAAGGTATGCAATATATATTCTGAGAACATTTTTTCATCATAATTAAAATATCAGTAATAACATGTATTTTGAGGAATACTTAGAAATCCATTTATGATATAGGTAATTATTAAATATGTTTTAAAGAATATTCTTTTATTCATTTTTTCTGGGGCTTACTCCCAATAAAACTGCCTATGTACTATTTTTTCAATCCTCCTGGGCAGAGACAATGAAATAAAACCTAAAGACAAAGATATCTTTTACAATTGAAAAATTCATCATCACAGATATGGATACTTTCCAATACACTAACAAATGATTCTGGAAATGCCGGTAGAATTTTTGGTTAGGTTCCTTTTAGAGTCTCCATTAGCAGTTTGTTAGAGCCTTCTGACTCAATGATAAAAATATAAACTTGGAGTGCCTGGGGGGCTCAGTCAGTTAGCATTTGCTTTAGGCTCTGGTCATGATCTCAAGGTCCTGGGACCTAGCCCCACGGCTTCTCCCTCTCCCTCTGCCCCCACCCCACACTCATGCTCTTTCCCTCTCCCTCCCACTCTCTCAAATAAATAAATAAATAAAAATATAAACTCAAGATTTTACTATCAACATTGAATCATGAAGTTCTTACCACTGGGAAACACGATCAGAGAAGCTTATCCAAGGAAGAAATAACTCAGCAATGTACTTTAAAAGATTATCTTTACAGATACTTTTTGTTACAGTGCCTTTACGCATTTGGAAGTGATGGAATGTAAATCAGTTATTGAAATATCTCTTTAATATCTACTCTTAATCTTTGGAGATGAAAGAAATTCATCAGGTAGGTATTTGTGAGCAGATCTGCACTATCCTTGTTTCAATTTCAAGTTAGAGAAATCACTGATTTGCTGAACCTTTTCTGATATGCCTTCTTAACTCAAATCTTCATCCTCACTGGGATTTCTTTAAAAAAATATAGAGTAGGAACTTCAGTCTGCCTATCCGTTCTTATTCCTTTAGTGTTTGTTGAGCTATATATATTGTCTTGTCATATCAACTACTCTTTATCTGAAAGATATTTATTTGCCCTTACGTATTTGAGAATTCCACTCCATGATTCTGGAAGCAAACTGGATTTTTCAGAACTTAAACATCTTTGTTGGGTCCCTGAATCTTACAGGTTTTTGGCTTTTTTTTAAGCAATGATATACTACTTGGTATGTAAGACTGCCTTTAGTTTGGGTGAGTACTAATTCTACTCAACATTTATACAGTGAGGGCGCCTGGGTGGCTCAGTGGGTTAAAGCCTCTGCCTTCGGCTCAGGTCATGATCTCAGGGTCCTGGGACCGAGGCCCGCATAGGGCTCTCAGCTCAGCAGGGAGCCTGCTTCCTCCTCTCTCTCTGCCTGCCTCTCTGCCTACTTGTGATCTCTCTCTGTGTCAAGTAAATAAATAAAATCTTTAAAAAAATAAACATGTATACAATGAACACCTTCTGTAAATTCAGTGTTGTGTTAGACTCTGTATAAGACCAAAAAAAAAAAAGAAGAAGAAAAGAAGAAGAAGAAGAAGAAGGAGAAGGAGAAGGAGAAGGTGAAGAAGAAGGAGAAGGAGAAGGAGAAGGAGAAGGAGAAGGAGAAGGAGAAGAAGAAACAGTCTCCTTACAACTCTGAGTCTGGGGTGTATTCCCTCTGCAGTTTCCTTTCACTTTACCTGACTTCAAAGGTGTCCTCCATCTGTATCTTCTTCCATGCCCCAGTTCTCAAGCCAAATTTCACATTTTGCAGCTTGAGTATCAATAACTATGCAAGAAACCTAAGCATACCGTAAACGGTGTTCCTCAAATGTCTGATTCAGTAATCTGATCACCATGGCTGGGTGCCCATACAGTGCACCAAATATAGATCACTACAAATCAGAGCAAGAACTGGAGCAGAGTGGGTGGCTCAGTTGGTAAAGTGTCTGCCTTTGGCTAAGGTCATGATCCCAGGGTCCTGTCATGATCCCAGGGGTCCTGGGATCAAGTCCCGCTTTGGGCTCCCTGCTCAGCGAATGCCTGCTTCTCTCTCTCCCTCTGCTGCTCCCCCTGCTTGTGTGCTCACTCGATCTGCCAAATAAATAAATAAAATCTTAAAAAAAAAAAAAAAGAATTGGAGCAGAAGTGACTTCTTCCCCAGCTAACTAATTTCAGTTTGGTAATTAGCCTTGGTCTGCCTGGTAAATTACTAAGTAAATAAGTTATCTAATGTCATGAGTCCCCTCACCTTTACCCTTGTGTGTGGTACAACTTCTCCTTGATAAACTCTCATTCTCAGTCTTTCAGTTTGGACAGTTTTTTCCATTGTGCAATCTAATGCAAATAACTTTCACCTGAATGCAATCATCAATCTGACCTGTTATGTTGAGTTGAGTCACAGAAATTATTATTTTATTTTATTCCTGGGATTGGAGCTTCACTTCCCAAAGGTCCTTGGAATCAGTCCCTATGAATACTGCACATTGAACCATCTGCTTGGTCTCAGTGGGGACTGATAGTTTTAGAGTTTCCTTTAACATAGGGAGAAAAAAAAAATTCAAAGCTGAAATCAAATCTACCAACCAAAGCCAACTCCCGAAATGGTTGTGTGAGAGTGTGAGTTCCTTATCTTTCACGTATCTTCCTTTACAAATCAGTTTGAACACCCAACAAATGTCACCTTTTAATAACATCATTATTCTTCTAGTCACCCAGACTTTGAACTGCAAAGTCATCTTTGGCTCCTCTTACTCTTTCTTGTCCTGTATCCACTTATTTTCCAAGATCTAATTTTCTATGCTTGTCATTTCCACTGCATAATGATTGTGTAGCTTCCTTCCTTCCTTCCACCTTACATGTCATATATCATTCTTTTCACTGTTCATCTAAACTCCATGTTTTCTGCTCCAATCTATCTTGCATACAGCCAATCTTTATTAAGTATTACGTTAATAATATTAATTTGCTGTTCAAAAGTTTCCAATGATTTCTTTTTTCCCCACATAATTAAGAGTGACCTGGTTTTAGAAATTGTGACCTTGCTGAATATGGCCTCACTCTATGTATTCTACCTTATTTCTCACTTACTCACATTATAGCCTCTTATCCCAGTCAAGCTGGCCTTCTCACTGTCCCCAGAACATTCATTCTCCAGAGTCTTCACTCACTGTATTATTAGTTAGGATCTCTGCATGAAATAGATGGAAGATTTAAATTGGATGATTTGAAAGATTTTAATAGAAGAGTACTTACAAAAGTATGGACAGAGGTAAGGAACGCTCTTACCTCTATAAGGTAATTCCCTAGGGCTAGTATCAGTGGGAATTGTGACCAAGACTAGATCAAAAATGATCAGAGGAAGAAGTAAATGCTGTAAATTGCAAAGGGAGATTCACGTTGCTAGGATGACCAGGAGAGTTTTTGTGATTGGTGGAAGATCACAGGCGGCCTGAGGCAGTCCCATAGGGAAGGAGCCAGGAGAATCAATACCCTAACTTTGCCTTCCTCCCTCCTTTGATCTCCTGATGGGAGCTCCCCCTGGCTATGCCCACCAAAAGACTGATGGAAAAGGAACATGTTGATGTCTCCTAAAAAGGTCAGCCTGCTGGCACACAGAGGAGTGTGAAGGAATAAGAAGAATTTTGTAGCAAAAAACAGGAGATATCCAATATATTTATTTTATTTTCCTTGAAGGTGTTTTTACCTTTACTCTATACCTTCCTGCTTCCTATCAACTTTATTTATTTTTTTAATTTCTGTACAATGAATACACTTTCACTGGTACACAGTTTTATGAGTCTCGACAAGTGCATAGAGTTGGGCAACTACTATGGCAATCAGGATACAGAACATTCTATCATCCCCTCCACCTGCTCATGTAGTCACCCCTTCTTCTCCCAATCCCCCAGGCTGATCATCCCAGACCATACACACATACATAGTTTTTTAAGTCTGGCTTCTTTTACTTCTCAGATCATATTTGAGATTCATCCATATGATATATGTCAATTGTTCATTTGTTTTGAATCACTGAAAAGTATTTCATTATATTATAATTCATTATATTATTTCATTATATTTCATTATATTAATGTGCCACATTTAAAATAACTCATCCACCAGTTGAGGGACATAAGTGGTGTTTCCACTTTGGGATAATTATAAATAAGTGGCTATAAACTTTAATATAGGTGTGAATCTCACCTAGAAGTGATATTGCTGGGTCATATGTGAGTGATGTTTTACTTTACAAAGCAACTGTGGCCTTTTGCAGCTGCATTGAGTAATGTTTGGGTTTCACTTGCTTCACTTTCTGACTATAGTGCTTGCTGTTGCCATTTTGTTTGTTTTGTTTTGTTTTTTGGTCATTCTAGCATCTGTAGAGTAGTATCTCCTTGTGATTTAGATTTCCAATAACTAATGATATTGAGACTCTTTCATGTGCTTAGTTGATGTTCACATATATATTTTGTGAATCTGTCCAAAATTTGTTCATTTTATTTTACTGGACTGCTTATTTTCTTATTGTTTTGATAATCTTTTATATATTTGAATACATCACATATAGTGCATCCAAATGTTTCTCCTAGTCTGAAGCTTATCTTTTCATTCTCTTAAAAGTGGCTTTGAAGAAGCAGAACAAAAGTTTATAATACTGAACTATAAAAAGGGAATTAACCATAAAATAGAGGGTTTTTAAAATCACAGAACACATGTTTTATAATACTATTTGTATACGCTTGAAGAACTAGATGAAACACATGGTGTTCTAGAAAAAATACAATTCAACAAATTTGACCTCAGTACAGTCACCAAAGAAGTAGAAGACGTAACCAACAACAACAGAAAAGCACTGGATCCAGATGGTTTTGAGGGGGAATTCTGACAAACTTTTAAAGATTAGATAATGCCGATGCTACTTAAACTATTTGAAAGCATAGAAGAAGAAGAAAATTTTCCAATTTTACTTTATGATTTCCTTCAACTTAATGCAGGGGAAACAGGTGGAGGGCTGATGGAAGGATACAGATGGAACAATACCTGAGTGGACAACCGTGCAGGCTAGGTGGTGGGTACATGAGGGGCAATTGTGCTCTTCTCTATAAATTTGAATTGCCTGAAATGTTGCGTAAGTGTGGTTTTTAGAAAACACATAATTTTGCAATGACTATATAAAACATTTCTGAATGATAATGAAAACATAACATAGCGATAAACAATAATAAAAAATAATAATAAATAACAAAGCAAAAAATCAGAATCCCCCAATAATAAGAGATTTGAGCAAAATATTGGCAAGCTGAGACAAGTAAGTAATTGGAAAAAAACTTAATAAATAAGGATATTTAAGTTCTAATATATAAAGATAGGACAAATCTGAATGTTTTTTTAAAAAAAAGTAATGCAGGGTGCCTGGGTGTCTCAGTTGGTTAAGCATCTATCTGCTTTCAGCTCAGGTCATGGTCCCAGGGTCCTGGGATCGAGCCCCACATTGGGCTTCCTGCTCAACGGGGAGTTTGCTTCTCCCTCTGACTCTCCACACCTGGTTTATGCTCTCTCTCTCTCTTACTTTCCCTCTAATAAATAAAGTCTTAAAAAAAAAAAGAAGTAATGCAAACAATATTCTCTAATCATGATACATTAAACTAGAAGTTAATTTTTCAAGAGGGTGGAAATTCTTTATAACCAGAATTTTAAAACTTCCTTATAAATATCTCTTAATTCAAAGGGAAAAACAAATTAAAATGGAAGAATTTCTTTTAGAAATGATTAAAACTGTACAAAAGAGAATCTGTAGAATCTAATAAACCATGTTCAGAGACAAATTCATAGTTCTTAGTACAAATAATAAAAATGTGAAGGGTTGGGGTATCTGGGTGACTTAGCTGGTTAAGCCTTCAATTCTTGATTTCAGCTCAGGTCACGATCTCAGGGTAGTGAAACTGAAACCTGTTATTGGGCTCCCTGCTAAACACAGAGTCTGGTTGAGATTCTCTCTCTCCCTTTCCTTTGCCTACTCCCCCTGGTTGCGTGCCTGCTCTCTCTCTCCCTCTCTCTCTCTCTCATTCTCTCTCAAATAAATAAATAAATCTTAAAAAAAAAAAAAAAAGGAAAGGAAAAGAGGTGCCTGGTGGCTCAGTCAATTGAGCATCTACCTCAGGTCATGATCCCAGAGTCCTGGGATTGAAGCCCACGGCAGGCCTCCTGCTCAGTGGGGAGTCTGGTTCTCCCTCCCCCTCTGCCCCTCCCCTGTTCCTTCTCTCTTTCTCTCCTTCAGTCTCTCTCTCAAATAAATAAAATCTTTTTAAAAAAATGAAGGGGGAATCCACTTCATAAAGCAAGAGAAAGAATGAAATAATATAGTAATTAGAAAGAATATGGTAAGAAATATAAATATAGTAGGAAAGATAAAAGGGGAAATTAACAAATTGGAAAACAAGAACATGTAATATACATAAATACACGAGCTGGTGTTTTGAACTAATCAACCTAAAAGACAAATCAGTAGCTAAGGTAATCAAGAAAAAAGGAAAGAAACATGAATAGTCAAAATAAAAATGGCAAGGAAAATACCTTTTAAAATTACAGCATGTTAAACAAATTCTTGAGAGAAGACTTTACACAATTCATTGTAAATCAGTTTGAAAATGTAGATTAAAAAGCTAAATTTCTGGGAAAACAAAATTGCCAAAACCAACCCCTAGAAGAAGGGAAAGTCTGAATTTCAGTGTCCTTAGAAGTGAAGAACTATATCAAAGTGTTGCACCCACAAAAGGACCTCACTCATGTTTTCACAGAGACTTCTAGAAAACCTTCAAAAAATAAATAATGCTATTGCTATTAAGCTATTCCAGGGTTTATGAAATAATGAAAACTTCCAAATTAATTTCACGAAGGGAATGCATAGTGATCCCTAGATCTGACAATGATTGCAACAACAATTGCACAAACAAGCAAATCACAGATCAATCACATAGATATTGATGAAATTTATAAAAAATCATTAGCAAATAGAATCCAACAGTACCATAAAAAAGATGCATCATGACTAAGTGGGGTTTATTCGAGGAAAATGAAGACAAATCAACATCAGCATTTTTTTTTAAACAAGATTTTATTTATTTAGTGAAAGAGAGAGAGCAATAGCGTTTAAGTGGGGAGGAGGGGCAGAGGGCAAGGGAGAGAATCTCCAGCAGATACCACACTGAACATGGAGCCTGGTGTGGGGCTCGGTCTCACCACCCTGAGATCATGACCTGAGCCAAAATCAAGAGTCAGTCACTTAACCATCTGAGCTATCCAGGAGCCCTTCAATGTCAGCATCTTAGTTATGAAAATATCTTTCACATTCTCGCTAAAATCATGAACAAGGCAAGAGTTACTAAAATATCCATCACTGCTAATTATTATTTTGGAATAATAAGCCAATCCTTGAGACAAGATAAAAAATTTGAGGCATAACAACTAAGAGAAAAAAATTATTTTGATATGTAGATTTTATCATAGTATAGCTTGGAAATCAAAGGCAATCAATAAAATAATACAAACAATAGGAGAATCAATAATTCAGCAGGTTATAAAGTTGAAATACAAAAAAATCAATAGTCTCTTTATAGATCAAAACAACACAAAGTATGTTAGAAGAGAAAATCACCAGTTACTGTATTCAAAATTATAGAAGATCTGTCCATTTGATTGAACCCATTTTCTCTCCTTTTCAGTGGTATTTTAGATTTTTCCTCATTTAGACTTTGCATGTATATTGTTAAAAATATTTTTGGATATTTGGTGTTGCTGTTACAATAATAATTCAATCAAAAGATGTCAGTATTTCCCAAGTTAATGTATGAATTTCATGTGATAACACATTCCAACAAGTTTAATTTTATTTTCTTGGTTTGGAGCTATACAGATTCTAAAATTAATAATTAATTCTAAAATTAATTATTCTAAAATTCTAAAATTAATATAATTCTAAAATTCTAAAATTAATAATATTTAAAAATAAATAAACAAGAACCTTCTGGAAAACCCTGAAAAATTAGAATAATTGAGTTGCAGGAGACCAACCATTTAAGAACATGAAACCTCTATAATTAAAAGAGCATACCTGGGCGCCTGGGTGACTCAGTTGTTAAGCGTCTACCTTGGGCTTAGGTCATGATCCTGGAGTTCTGGGATCAAGTCCAGCATTGGGCTCTCTGCTCAGCGGGGACCCTACTTCTCCCTCTGACCTTTCCCCCCTCATGCTCTCTTTCTCTCTCTCTCATCCTCTCTCTCTCTCCAATAAATAAATTAATTAAATAATATCTTAAATAAAATAAGACAATATACCTCATAAATAGATTGATAGACCAATAAAACAGAATGGGATCTAAAAACAACTAAAACGTGGGAAATATGTGCAATCTCAGGTACTGAGAAGAAGGTGGAATTTCGGGCGCCTGGGTGGCTCAGTGGGTTAAAGCCTCTGCTTTCGGCTCAGGTCATGATCTCAGGGTCCTGGGATCGAGGCCCGCATCGGGCTCCCTGCTCAGCGGGGAGCCTGCTTCCCCCTCTCTCTCTGCCTGCCTCTCTGCCTCCTTGTAATCTCTCTCCCTCTGTGAAATAAATAAATAAAATCTTTAAAAAAAAAAAAAAAAAAAGAAGGTGGAATTTCTAATCATTAGTTTGGAACACCTAAATAGCCATTTAGAACAAGGTAATTTAGAAATCATACTTCACACAACTCACTTCAATAAACTAAAAATGATTGGAAATCTAAATGTATAAATTAAATCGTATAAGGGGTAAATGAGTGAATTATTTTATAACATGGGAATGAAGAATGCCTTTCCAACTAAGATTCAAAATCCAATAAGGGGAAATGATTAAATAAGATGCATTCAATTTCATTTTAAACTTTCATGCCAGAATAACACACCACAACTGTTATAAGAAGACAAATGAGAAAATACCTGCAACTGATACCACAGATAGAGATGCAAATTCTGTAATATGTTAACAGGTCTAAAGAGTCAGGAAAAGAGATGACTTCCAAAATGGCAGTGTGAGTAGCTCTACCGATGCATCCCCGCAATATAACCATAACTCGTGAATATTAGTTAAAAAAAACACACACACATGTAAAGTCTCTGGAAACTGTGTTAAAGTTATATAAAAAATGAATAAATATATATATTTTTAAAATCTACTAAACCTGGGTTAGAACAGAGTCTGTGTCACTTGACAATGACCTACTTCCTTCTTCCCCACCCAGCTCTGCAAGAGGGATGCTCCATTCCTCAGGTAAATGTGGTTAAGAAAATAGTGCTCCCAGGAAACAGTCAAAAAAACCAAAAGACAACTGAAAGAATGGGAGAAGATATTTGCAAATGATATATCTGGTAAAAGGCTGGTATCCAAAATCTATAAAGAACAATCAATCTCAACACCTAAAGAACAAATCCAATCCAATCCAATCAAGAAGTGGGCAGAAGACGTGAACAGACATTTCTGCAAAGAAGACATCCAAATGGCTAACAGACACATGAAAATGTGCTCAATATCACTCGGCATCAGGGAAATACAAATCAAAACCACAGTGAGATTCCACCTCACACCAGTCAGAATGGCTAAAATCAACAAGTCAGGAAACGACAGATGTTGGCGAAGATGCGGAGAAAGGGGAACCCTCTTACACTGTTGGTGGGAATGTAAGCTGGTGCAGCTGCTCTGGAAAACAGTATGGAGGTTCCTCAAAAAGTTGAAAATAGAGCTACCCTATGACCCAGCAATCGCACTACTGGGTATTTACCCTAAAGATACAAGTGTAGTGATCTGAAGGGGCACGTGCACCCAAATGTTTATAGCAGCAATGTCCACAATAGTCAAACTATGGAAAAAACCTAGATGTCCATCAACAGATGAATGGATAAAGAAGATGTGGTATGTATATAAACAATGGAATACTATGCAGCCATCAAAAACCCAAAATCTTGCCATTTGCAAAGATGTGGATAGAACTAGAGGGTATTACGCTAAGCAAAATAAATCAACAAGAGAAGGACCCTTATTGTATAATCTGTCTGATATGAGGAATTTGAGAGGTGGCAGGCGGGGGTTGTGGGGAGAAGGGAGGGAAAAAAATGAAACAAGATGGGACCGGGGAGGGAGACAAACCATAAGAGACTCTTAATCTCAGGAAACAAACTGAGGGCTGCTGGAGGTGAAGGGAGTAGGAGGGATGGAGTGGCTGGGTGATGGACATTGGGGAGGGTATGTGCTATGGTGAGTGCTGTGAATTGTGTAAGACTGATGATTCACAGACCTGTACCCCTGAAGCAAATAATACATTATATGTTAATAAAATAAAAAAAAAGTCAAGGGCAGTGGTATCTTCTGGGGGAGGAATAGGCTGCCAGAATTTCTTACTGTCTTCTCAGCTCCATGTTGCCTAGGCTAAATTCCAAGTAAGCTTTGGGGGTTGGGGCTTTCCTTGACCTGGACCCCACTGAGGGAGAAGTCTCTGCTCTAGGCCTGGCAGGTCCTAATCACCTTCCCCCTAGATCTCTCATACGCGGAGGTTCAAAGCTGAAAGAGGCCAGCTGGGATGACCTAAGTCTGCTGCCTCTACCTGGCATCCTGCTCATGAATCAGGAGCGTCCCAGCTCAAGAGAAGGGGCTCAGAGAGAGAAAGAGGCAGGTTAGAGCTCCAAGGCTTTCCCGAAGGAAACAGACTTTATTTGGAGCTGAGTGTAGGGTGTTCGAACCGAAGGTTGCTTTCAAAAACAATGGAGCTGTTTCTGGAAAGCTAGTAAGAGAACGCAGGTAGCCGCACTAGAACAGCAAGCTAAATTAAAGGCCAGCTACCTCACCAGAGACAAGCAAAGAAAAAATAAAGAGGGGGGGAAATGTCCTCCTGGGTTGAGAACAAATCAAATACTGACCTCAAAACAAACAAACAAAAAAAAAAAAACAAAAAAAAACCGCAGAGGCTAGCAGACCTTAGAGAAATGCGTGCCCCAAGGCATTACTGAAAACAATAGAGCAATTAATCAGCCGAATAGCCACAGATGATACAATCAGAGGTGCGCAGCTTAACAGAGAGATCAGAGAAAGAGACAAAGAGAACCCTTCTATAGCTGGCAGCCCTGGAGGACAGCTCCTGTCCTTCGGCTGCACCCTTTGAGAGGCAACAGCAGGCGCTTTACCGTCAGCTGAGCAGTATTTCCAGGCAGCAGGTGACAGTCCTGAGGGAGAGACTGAGAGGTCCTGCAGTTGCTCACCTCCCAACAGTCATAGCACTGTCGGAGCACAGCCAGTAGGCACCTATAGGCAGCCTTTTTGATATGGGAGAAAATAAATCCCAACTTGACTATAAACCAGACCTCATGCAACTCGCTACTATCCAAACATGGGGAGCGAGGATACAAGGCGCAGGGTTTTGTTTCTCCAGACCTCCTAGGACTCAGTTGGTTAGTCGTGTGAGGGTAGAGGGGAGGGGTAGTAGTGGAGTTTGCTTAAGAGTCTAGGTACCTGGGGGCACCTGGGTGGCTTAGCTGGTTAAGCGTCTGCCTTGGACCCAGGGGGTTATGATCCCGGAGTCCCAGGGCAGAGGTAGGAGCCCCACATCAGGCTCCCTGCTGGAGGGGGGGTGGAGCTTGCTTCTCCTCTCCCTCTGCCTGGCACTCCCCCTGCTTGTGTTTGCTTGCTCTCGTGCACTCTCTGTCAAATAAGTGAATACAAATCTTTAAACAATAATTTTTAAAAAGTTAAAAAAAGAAGTATAGGTACATAGGATGTTCTGCTTCAGCGATCCTTGGAGACGGCCAGAAACCTGTATTTGTAATAAGCATCCCAGGGACTTTAAAGACAATGACATTTAGGTCTCAGTGCTTTACTTTAAATTTACTTTATATTAGTGTAACTTTGTTAGCGTAATTCTCTTCTATACTTTTTAGTTTTCCTTAGATTTATATACCTTGAGAAAATTGTTAGTCTTTCGGGGATATAACTGTGACCAGAATTTCAGGAATTATGTCTGTGTGAAAAGGTAACTTAAAATCATTTAATTAATAGATTCATTTTAACCACATTTCAAAGGAAATTTGGTAATATATATAAAAAAGAAGGTCCTTGTACACACCTTCTGCATTAAGCACTCTAAATGAGAAATTATTCAACTCAATAGCTTCATGAAGGAATACCTTAATTTTGGATTACTTGTGGGCACACCATAATATGTCGGTTCTCCTCCCTGCTCCTGTCAATCTACTTCTTCTAGTCTGCACTTCCTCTTTTGTCTTTCAAAATTAGTAAGGAATAGTAAATATTCTTTTGTTGTCTTCAACAATGATTTTGCAGTTCTCCATGACCTCTGTTGGCCTGTGGAGTGCAACAAAAACATTCTTCACTCTCAAAAGCTTGAAGCCAGTGTTTCCCATTCAAAGAACTCATTGATGGCATGTGCTTCTAGAAAACTGCAAGAAATACCATACAGGAAAAAAAAAAAAAAGAACTTCTTGGAAGACACATCAGTCCAGTTTGAATTCTAAACAGCAGCAGGAAAAATGGTCCTGAACTCAGAACCTATTAAATTCCAATGTAAAAAATTTGTGTTCACTCTAACAAAGAAATAAGTCACTTTTCATCCCTTTTCCTCTGTTTAGAAAAATAAGAGCCATATCACATATTTTGAAGGCATGGCTATGGAATCTACAAGATTTCAGTAAATAATTTGGGACTGGAAACTGCTAAGTGCTAAGTGTTATTTTAACTGCGGTGCCTGAGAGAGCAACTGTCAGCATTCCTCTGTGCTGCACTTGGATCTGGGAGTTCAGTGAAGGCTAGTCGTCCCATTTAGCTTCTTCATGACTCATTGATCTAAGCTTTTAGACACTGCTTGAACTTCATGTTTCTTAGAAAGTGGTTAGAGCTAGTAGCAGACTGCTCACTGGGGACACCTTGGAGTGCCCCAAAGCAATATTAATGATAGCTTGAACTGGATATGTAAGGGAATCTGAAAGGTAAAAAATTATGGGCCTATAAGGTATATTTCCTTCCAATGCTTCCAATTTTGCTCCAGGGTAGACTTTTTCTAAAAATATGTTATCTGAGTGACTTAAAAATTCCAGGAGCAATAACTCGTCTGGCTGTGACTGTGGATTTTCAGCATCTCCACCAAGTTTTATGGTGAAGATTCTGCAAAGCAGTGGAAATCTGAAATCTGGCACCTACCCCAGACTCATACTGTTCCTGAGCTCTAAATAATAAATATTCCTTATCCAATATTCAGTCCAGCTACCCTTCCAGCGGGCATGAGCACATTTGTTATCAGTAGAGAACCCGAAGATTCTGGAGACATTTTGTGTGTTTTAGTTTGGTTTCCTCTGAAAGCAGAGCTTGAGAAGGGGTTTCAGGGCAGGTAGTTTGAGAAGTGACCTCAGGAAGCACAAGTGAGAAAGGGAGGGAGACAGAAAGACAGAAGGACGAAAAGGATATAAGTTTGCATTATTGTTTCCACTGCCACCAGCAACCGGGCAATTTGTTCAGGATCTCTATGAAATGAACAGAATACTTTCCAGAAATGTCCTCGTGAAAGTCAAGAGGCTGAAGCTGGTATTCACTGGCACTCATCTCCCATTGGTTGAAGGTTGCTACCAAGGGTATTGGCTTCAGGCTGTGCCTACGAGCAGACTAAGCAAGTTCCCTTGGCATCTCAGAAAGCCCTGGAGCATTGATTCAGGCCATGCTCCTTTGAGGTACAGCAAGGTGAGTCAGAGTCCTCATGCCTCGTGTCCACTGCAGGTGCGACTGGGGATGAAAAGCATGTCCTTCACTATGTCCACATGACCAATACATTTTCAAAGTGGAGACTGGCTACAATTTCTAACAGAAAGCTTGATGCAGGCAGGTTGAGTAGAACAAGCTACTGTCCTCCCTACTGCAGTTGGTGTCAAGTCCATGGTTGGAATTTATCATCTCTCTCTGCCTTCTAGATTTCCTACCCTCATCCAACACTGCTGCAGAGCTCAGTTGCTCACCTGTTAGAGAGATACACACCTTCATCCAGAGAGATACACATTCTTGATTGATTTGCCCCCTTTTTTTTCTGGCAGTGGTTGGTACAATTGTCCAGTGATCATCAGACACAGAAGGACCCTAGGGAATCCCCAAGTTGCAGCCATACTCCCGCTTGAGCTTCTGATAGTAACCAGAAACAATTACACTAAAAAACAGAATACCTTTTTTTTTCCTGCTGAAATAAGGAGTCTAAGATTGTGAATCAGAGCTCCAGTTTCAGGGGCAATTGGCCCTCACTGTCCCTTGGTGGAATGTTTGTTGTTGCTTTTCCCCCTACCCCCTGACCTCTAATCAGGGGGGCCTAAGATCTGTAGAGCACCCGACCTGCGGGTGCGTTGCTGCAGGTGATGGAGAGTGAGGCACATCTGCTTGTACCTTTGTTTGATGCGGGTGTCAGAGAGTCCCCATCCCAGGCTGCAGGGTGCCGTTATTGCCTATGAGAGCCCCATGAGGCTGCCTCTTGAGATTATATGTTCAGCCTCCAACAGGCTATCAGCCTTAAAAATGAATTCTGGGATGAATTTTTAGTACATTTTTGCTCTACGGCTGCAGGAAATAGTTCAATGTTGCCATGAGTCCTGGCTGTCAGAGCCCCAGGTTGAGAGCTCACAAAACCTGCTCCTAGAGTCTCTCTTCTGTTCAAGCCTTCTAATCTAAGGCAGTTAGCAAAAGTCAGGCAAATCCTTAGTCTTCATATTTCCCATTGGCTCATACTGCTCAGGTGCTAGAGCTACCGTGTCACGTGATACTTGCCTCCTCCTGTCCCTCATCCCAGTCACCTCACATACGTTTTAGTAATTGTGATGCGATTCCTCCAGGGATTACGGCCCCCATCTAATCAGAAATGGGGTGATGATCTGTGATTGACCAGATCCTGTCCTCATTATGTTCTAGAATCACTTCCTGTACCTGTCTTAGTTTAAGTTTCCCTGACAGGAGAGCCTATGACAAGGATTAGAGCCCAGCTCTGTGTTTGTGTTGTGTGTGCGCGCGCACATGTGTGTGTGCGTGTCTGTGTGTGTGTGTGTGTGTGTGTGTGTGTGTGTGTGTACAGGTGATCCCAGGGGATTGATGAAGCAGGGAAATTGAGACAAGAAAAAAATGAAAAGCCAAGAGAGAGGCACATTATCGAGAAGGCTACTGTAATCAGCAGGAGCTCAGTGCTGCCGTGACTGTTCAGAAGCGGAGAGAATGCCCGCAGAACCATCCAGTGTCTCCTGTCGCCTGATGGAGCCGCTATGTTTTCTGCCCTTTACTGCCCTTCTAGACTGCACATGCGCGTAGCCTGAAATGAGATCCCGCTGAGCCAGATGAGAACTTTGGAGAGAAGGGCAAAAGACACAGGGTGCTCGGCCTGTTGAGCTGGCGGCACGAAAGCAGGCTGAACTTCCCGTGCTTGCCCACCACAGTCTAAACTGAATGAAGCTGCTGTGAAGGGAGACTGTGACACGTTGCGGGGAGGAGTAATCCCATCACCCGACCTAACACCCTCCCCATGGTGAACCTCATCCTGGGGGCCACTCTGCCCAGATACCACCCCAGCACTGGGGGTGGCTGCGTTTTTAGTGTGTGGAGAGCAGCCCAAGATTCCCAGCGTATCCTCCTGCACTCCCAGCGACTGCCCTGCAGAGGACACTGGCTGCATGTACAAAGGGCTCGCAGGGCTTCTTGCAAATTGTGCAAAAAGCAGCCTATGGGGGAGAGCCTCATTTCCCACCACTCCTCACATTGCACCTCAAGGTCTGGCCACATTGAACTTGAAATCCCTCTTGAAAGACAGGAGGCAGCGGGTGGTGGTTAGCACGGGGCTTTACGGTGATAGACCTGGTTTTAGATCCTGGCCCCTAACCAGTGGTACACTCTTTGTCAAGTTAAACAAACTGCCTGTGCTTTTGCTTCCTCTACCTGAACCCAAGGAAATTACCTCTTCCAGAGGCTTATCTGAAGGAACACATTTGGGGTTTATGTGTTCATGTACATACGGTATTCAGTGTGTTTTGTACATGGCATTGTAAATGGCCTGAAAACCTCCCTGTGGATGGCAGCTTTGGCCTGCTGGATCTGCCCAGTCTTCCCCATCTTCCCCCAATGCACCTCTCCCATGCATCCTTCCCAGCCTTCTCTCTGATGTCCTCTGAGCAGCTTAGTCAGGGTTAGTCACCACACTGTGCTAACAACATTCATAGACACCTGTCATCATATGTGAGACCTTGCCAGATGCCTTGTGAAACACAAATCTCTTCTGCATTTCCCCCCCCCCCGCCCCTGTATCACTCTAGTAACCCTATTGTAAAAGAAAATCGTTTACATCTTATTGACACGCCCTACCATTAGAAGACCCAGGCTATACTTGTCTAACTCTCAACACACAGTCTGATAAAACGGTCTGGTCTCTTCCATAGGTAGAATCTGGAGTTTGTAGAATCAAAGTCTGATGGCCCCCTCTAGTTTGTAGGTGGCATGCTTGTGCTAGTTCGGGTCCTCAAAGAACCAGTCCCCCAGGCAGGGTTAGACATGCATGCAACTTACCCAGGAAATGTCGAGGGGGTGGGTGGGTGGCAGAATAGGCACAGGAGAAAAGAGCCTTTAGGGGTGGCCCCTTGTAAGACGAGAGGGGACTAGAAGGGTTGTTTGGGTGGGAAAGGCCTCAGACCACTGCGCAGTTCTGAGATATCTCATCACATTGATAGGAGGTCCCCAAGCAAATATAGCCTGTCAGAGGACTCCCACGTGAAGCACAGGTGGCCTGCTCTCGTGGCCCTTCCCTTCTCCAGCACTGATGGGGGCAGGAGGGGGAAGCAGGGCCTCAGAATGCACACTAAGCCGTCAGAAGTGTAGCCGCTGGAGGTTCTCGGGAGGTTCTCTGGAAGGGAGCCTCTCCACCATTGTCACAAGCCTCTCTCTTTCCAAAGCAGTACTATCCCATTTTGCATCTTCGAGCACATATTATTCCTGGCTCGAAGTCTCTCAGTAGCTTAGAGGAACATTTGTTGAGCCCAGCAGACTGGGACTCATTCCGAGCGAAGTGTTGTAGGCCTACACATCTAGACCCCATGCGAAGTCCCAGATGATCTGAGCAGAGCTTAATCTGCAAGGATGTTTTGAGTCAGGCAGGAAGAGAAAATCGTTCTGATATTCAGCACTCATTATTTCTCCCATGAATGACATTTGGCCCAGCTCGTTGTTCAGTCTTGCCCTGCCCCAGATGTGTAGAATTTTAAATGAATAGTTATCCAAGTTTGGGGTGTACTGAATGTTGATCTCTTCTGAGCAGTTGATTGCAGATGTTTTTGCTGCATCATTGGTCTTTGGCTTCTAACCAAATCCAGGCATTGCAGGCAATGCCTTTGTCTGATCTGGAGCTTTCTTTCTCATTCAGTGAATCGCTCCTTCATTTTTCCACCCCCTGCACATTTCTTGTTAAGAGATGCTCATGTTAGCTGCAGTTGGCAGGTTGAGTGGAGAGCCTCAGACTGCTCTTTTAACAGAGAGCTTTGTCTCTGTCCTGTGGTTTATCAAACAGCTTCACTGGCACTATAATGAGTTTGCCAAGCTCATCTTTTGTCTCTATTGATGAGCATTTGGCTGCAATTTTTTTTTTTTCCAGGAGGGAATCTTTCTCTGTCTACAGATCAATTTGGACTTGACGTTTAAAGCTAAGACTTCCTTCTATTTCTGAGCAGTTTTGTTGATATCACTTTTTTTTTTTTTTTTTTTTTTTAAAGATTTTATTTATTTATTTCACAGAGGGAGAGAGATCACAAGGAGGCAGAGAGGCAAGCAGAGAGAGAGAGGGGGAAGCAGGCTCCCCGCTGAGCAGAGAGCCCGATGTGGGCCTCGATCCCAGGACCCTGAGATCATGACCTGAGCCGAAGGCAGAGGCTTTAACCCGCTGAGCCACCCAGGCGCCCATTGTTGATATCACTTTCTACAGTCTGTCAGTTCCAATGCTATTTAGTATCTTTCCTAATTTAGTGTTAAGAGCATTGCGGAAAATATAAACAACCTGGCACTTTTGAGACTCCACACTCCAGTATTAGTCAGTTGCAATTTATCTGGTTTTCTTTTTTTCTTTTTGATAACCAGGGACACAGGTTTTATCTTTTCAACATCCTCTACCATGGCAAATTGAATGCCATGAGTTTTCTTTTTTAGGTGGAGTGACATAGTTAACTAATTTTCAGGTTTGGGGGTGAGGATACACAAATGACTCTTGATGGTGACTCCTGAAAGAGAGTTGTGAGTGGCAGCTTTGATCTGTAGGGGAGATCAAGGTCTCAGGGTCTGAGAATTTCTGTGGGTAACTCTTCTGCTTCCTAAGAGATGAGGTCCAGGTAGTAGAGTGTCATCCGGACCAAGGCAGCTGGAGACTCAGAGATGAAGTCACTGATTAAAACCCGTTCAGCTCTGAAAAGAATACTTCCTCCTTTGACCACCATCTCCCTTCTCACTACAATCATTATTTAAGGATGTAAGTGCTTCACAAACAGCAGTTCATTGTTTTTCAAATCAATTTGTGAGGTAGAAAGGAAATGGAAGCTTAAAGGCATAATCTTTATCAGGTCTGAGATGGTGATTTAAAGCGATGCCCGTCTATTTGCATGAAAGTAGTTTGATCATTCTACACAATGTTTGTTGTCACGTTTCTTTTTCTACATCGTCTTATTTTTAATTAGGTTCCCACTGTGGCATCCCGAATCAAATAGTGTATCACTGACGAAAATACATGGATAATAAGTCACACGTTACAGACGGTCTTCCATTGTGCATACACTTTTCTTCTGCTGGCTTTTTACTCTCTTTATTTACGGCAAGAGAAAACAGCTTTTTGTCTTTTTCCTTCCGATACATTTTATATGAGTTGTATTGCATGTTCTGCCTTGTCCTTCCGGGGACAATGCCTACTGCTTTGGTTCTTTGTTTCTTGCCTTCCATCAGTGTGGCCACTTAGCACCCTGTTTCAGGATGGGAGGAAACACAAAGGCAGTGTTCTCCTCTCCTTGACCTTGAGGTCTGATATTTAAGGGGGCTTCTTGCACTGTGTCCCCCACATAACAATGAAAACACCATGGCTGCCTCAGACCCACTCGCTGTTCAATTCCATTAAGTGAAAATTTATAGAGAGTAGTTCCATGGAGTTATAGGGACACACGTTTTATGATTATTATTATTGATTGAATAGGTTTCAGTCCCATTCTAAGCCTGGTATCCAAGGTGCATGGTGAGGATGGAGAAGGTACCTGTGACCTTGAACGCAGCTGTTTGCATTCCTATCATTTGTCCTTGAAGTCTAAGTGGTGGGAAGTCTTTTCTAACTCTTTTATAGACACTGAAGTAGATTTTAATTTTTCATGGTGGTTTTACTTCCTAAAAGTTACAAATTTTAGGGTTAATCCTCTTTAGATTACATTCTCAATGCTCTAGAGTTTAAACTGGAGTCGAATTCGAATGGCATACACCAAATTCTGACATCACAGGTACGGGCCCAGACAAACAGCTTCAGGGAAAGCATTTTCAGGCTGGAGGCTTTTATAAAAACATTCCAGAAGAAGAGAGGAAATTATCAGATTTTATGTCTGGGCCTTTGTTTTTTACTCTCCAGTTTGATACAGAGTGACTTTTTTTTTTTTTTTAGTTCAGAAACAAAGATTGCAGTACTTGGGGAAGACAATCATTCTATGATATAATCCCTTTCAATAGACAAACACACTGAATTGTAACAATCCAGAAATAATAACTGATGTCCCACAATATCCCCAAAGAGGAAACTTAGTGTGACTAGGTTCTCCTACCTGACGCATTACACTAAGGAGAATATCTGTGTGCCAGGGGCCACACAGTCTGGTCTGTCAGCAGGGGTTTCAGGGAGGGCAAGGTCCAACAGTGATAGCAGCAGCACAAGGAGAAAATGAGCATGAGGCAGGTTGGAAATGCCTACCCGTGGAATGTGATCATCCCAGTCTGTGACTGCTTTGGAAGCCATTGACCAAGCTGACAGTTGTGGGGGAGAAGGAGGTCCCTGCTCAAGGTGACCTGTGTTAGAGAAAAATGTCCTGGGAGATAGAAAAGAGCCTCGTGGATGGACTGGTGAAAAACTCACATAGAAGCCAAAATGGCGAAAGCCTCTATCAGCTCCATTGTCTTTGTTGCTGGCGGTCTGGGATCTGGGACTTGAGACCCCACTGTGATTTTTGGATGAAGTCAGCCCGGTTCAAAGGGTTCCATATGTTAGCGCCTTTGCCAGTGGTACTGAAAAAAAAAAAAAAGAGCTGTGAATTCAACAAGATGAAGAGAGAGCCTCACCTCTCAAATTCCCCATCTCTCTACCATATAATGCACCCGAATCTTAGCACAGCTGATAAATCACCTTTCCTACCTCCACAACCCTTGCACCCCTCTGCCCCTGCTATTCTCATTACATGGAGATGGAGAATAAGTTAGAGAACACCAGGAAGTTTTATCCTGGACAAGGAAAGGAAAGGTGGGCAGTAGTGCAGAGAAGTGGCTGTGACCTTGAAAGTAATGAGAGATCACGACTTTTCCTGCTTCCAGTCTTACAGGAGCCTTTCCAGAGGGATATGTGTATTGGTTTTGTTTTGTTTTGTTTTTAGTTGTTTCTGGATACTCTGTATATTTCTGTATATTGTAAGATGTTCTGGCATCTTAAAAACCTTTCTGGCTGGGGAGACTGCATATCCCGAAACTAGGAGGTTCCAGGATTCCAAGCCTAAGCATGTCTTTTACATGCAAACTAACCAATCCAGAGTCCCACCTCCTCAGGAACCAATGTGCCTCTGCCTGGATCACACCAGGACCAGGTCCTGGGCAATTAGGGATCACCCCTAAAGCTAAGGAACCCCTAAAGCTAAGGAAATTATTCAAACAGCCAATCCTAAAGCATTTACCCCTGCCCTGCCTTTCCCCTGGAACGCCCAATAAAGGGTCTAACCCCACCTCCCCCTGCTCCTGCTTTTGGCCTCCTCGCCACCCTGCATCTTCCCCACATGGTCCCGCATGCCATGCCTGCACCTGTGAGTATAAAAACCTCAGTTTTCCCAAATCTTTCCTGTGTCTCCTGTGTCAGGCCACACCTGGATGGGTGATCATCGCATAAGAGAACACAGAACAGCAGGAAATGTTTAAGTGTGCTCTGAACTATTGAGAAATATCCCTTGACCTCAATGACAAGGGATACAAAAGTGGCTTTTCTTTTAATAGGAGGATTTCTCGACTATCCTTTTCACTTTATTGGACTCAGAAACCGGGCACTGTGCTTGGCCCTGGGGGGATACAAGGATAGAGATGTCATGGCTGGATCCCCGGAAGAGTACACAGTCAACTGGAAAAGATACATAGAAACAAAGAGTCAGATATTTAGTGCTGAATAAGAGGTGGAGAGCTTGGGGTGGGGGGAGGGAGGGGTGGCCTCCCTTTGAGTATAGGAGAAGGTTGTCTAGGAAAAAGGATCCTTGTTTAGAACCTTGTTTTAGTTACTATATACTCAATTTTTTTAACCAGTTGTATTGACAGATGTCCGAGTTAAGGGGCCATATGTATGAATTTCCAGGAAAAGTCAAGCATCGTGAGGAAGTTCCTTGAAGAAACAATTTCTCAAGCTAAAGGTTTCAGAACTGACAGTGCTTGGCTAGTAATACTAGATGCAGAATAAAGCATTTTAAAATGCTGTATTCTTACTGGACATAAAACTTAAGAAATGTCAGATTTTTCATTACAGATATTTTCTTTAGATTTTACTCTATTCCTGTAGAAAATACTCAATAAAGAAAAAAATAAGTATTATTCTCATCTCTACACAATTATTTTTTCACTTTATATTATACATTCTGATTAATGTTTATACAGTTAAAAAGAGAGAAGGAAGAGGAAGAAAAAAAAAGGATTTGCCAATCCTATTATACTGAAAAGTATGTGCAAAGACACCCTCGTTCATTGAGTCCCTAGTAGTGTCAAAGGCGTCTATTATTGATCTTATAATTTTTAGAACATGTAATACCTACAGAGTATGAGACTGTTTTCTTATTACATAACTCATGAAAATGACTCTTACTGCTTTATGGTCCCCTTACACACATAAAGAATAAGGAAATGAGTCTTTTCTCCCTCCGTCTCCTAAGAAAGTGCTTTGTGAGCTGCATGGGCTGGAGTGGGGTGCATGTTGCTGCTTTAGCCAAACTCATGCTGCAAAGAACGCAGGATGTGTGTGCCATCTGGATAGGGAGATGGTGCACAGCCTGGCTAAACAACTCCTTCATTTAATTCTTTCCTTTTCATCTGTCTGTAACACAATAAAGGAAATTAAAATCAGTGATCGATTGTGTTGGAGTACATTATCATCAGAACTGAATACGTAAACAGTGCACCCAAATGAGAAGCTGTTTAATCACATTCTTTTTTTCCATGTATCTAACTCGGTGTATCAGTTATTTATTTAACAGTTATTTTATTCAAAAGAGGAAAAGAAATTCATTTATTCCATTTGAGTGTTTCTCCTGTGTTAATACATTCTATTTTCCTTGATGAATTTATTCTTAGGAAAATATACAAAAATTTTTATTTATTAAGGATAAATCATTAGCATTTAACACCTTTGATAACACTTCTAGTTCAGTTTTCCCCTTTAACTATTTGTTAGTAGTTTATTTATTTTAGTTCATAGAGGTTGTGGGTATCAATTCCGACATTTCAACAGGAAGATTAGTTTTCTTTGCTAGAAATGGCATAGGGGCGCTATTCCTTTTATCGAATAAGATTATCTTAGTACATTAGATTTCAGTGGGGTCTTAGTTTGATACTCTGAAAATGGTGGTGGTGGTGGGGCGGGAATGATCCAAAACCCTCTAGTGGTCAGATTTCCTTCCAAGATAAGCTTATGGTCTAGAATAATTGGCTGATCTATTGCTTGATATTTGGTTAATTACTCATGTGCTCACAATGACATTCCATATTTCTAAATGGGTTATGGTACCAAGAGTGATTTAAAAAAGCTGGTGTCATACAGTGGTTGAACTTAAAAAATGAAAGATGAATCTGGATGAAAATTTGAGGTTGCTCTTAAAAAATGTTCTTTTCTCCCTCCTTTTAAAGTATTCAACTTGATAACTGAGACAGTTTTCATGTACTTATGTATAGTGATCAATTTTAGAGAAGGGAGCACGGCAACTTCAGTGTTTGCAGTCTCTTTAAGGTGGATTGTGGTTCTCCATGGTAGGTAGTTTTGATAATGATGAAGCAGTATTTCCCAGAATTCACACAACTGTCATGTTTTCAACCATCTGCCTAACTGCTTTGTTTAGAAAGAAGGTCCTGTGATAAGAAGCAGCACTGTTGATTTCGGTTAGGACTCAAGTATGTTACACTATCCTGAGTCATAGTGGAGACTGTTACAAATGTTACATTTTTAAAATAATGTTTTCTAATTGGTTACTGTTGTCTTATAACAATTTCATTGATTTTTTTTTTACTTCGATTTTATATATAAAAAAATTTATTGAGGGACGCTTAGTGGCTCAGTTGGTTGGGCATCTGCCTTGTGCTCAGGTCATGCTCCCAGGGTCCTGGGATTGAGTCCTGCATTGGGCTCCTTGCTCAGTGGGGAGCTTGCTTCTCCCTCTGCCTGCTGCTCCCCCTGTTTGTGCTCTTTCTCTGGCAAATAAATAATTAAAATCTTAAAAAAAAACTTGGTTGATTTGAATATTATTAACTACAGATTTCCTCTGGGGAATTTTAACATTTCTGAACAATAATAATTTGTGTCTTTTTCTGTTTTAATGACATTTCTTTGTCCTGTCTTACTGCACTGGCCAGGATCTCCAGAACCACGATAATACAGGCAGCGTCATCAGACGGGTCTTTCCTTTTCCTAGCTATTATAGAAAATATTGATTATACTTCAATATTAAACATGATAGCATTGATGGTTTTGTTATACAGAAACATATCAGGCAAAAAAAGTTGCCTTCTATTCCTACTTTGGTATGAAGCTTTTACTACACATGGATATTGGATTTCTCATATATTTTTTCTTGCATCTTCTGAGATGATCCTATGGTTTCCCTCCTTCAATCTGTTAATGTGGTAAGTGACATTAAAAGACTTGTGTTGTTAAAAATTCCTGCATTACTGGATACAAGCAATGCCATTATTCTGTATTACTGAGATATCTATCTATCTATCTATCTATCTATCTATCTATCATCTATCTATCTATCCATCCATCCATCCACACACGTGCACAAGCGTCCACACCAGTCAACTTAGTTTTCTCACAGTTTGAGGAGAATTTTGCATCTGTACTCTTAAGGAAGTTGGCATAGCATATCTGGGTCATCTGCCTCGGGAAAAACGGACTGAAAACCACAGAGCTAGAGGGGGAAGTGACTCTCCTTCTGCTCCCAGTGTCTGAAGCAATCTCCAGTGGTGGCTGCAGGCATAATAAGGCTGCAGGGGCAACCATTCCGGAAGTACTTACAACATCGCTTTCAACAGCAGGAGCGCTGCAGGGTCCCCCACGGAGGAGGCTACAGGGGCAGCAGTGGGTATAATTCAGGAAGTAGTAACAATATTCGCTGCAGCTGGAGCCCCTGATGTGAGAGTCCTCGTGGTGGCAGCGCCGACGACAGCAGTAATGGCCGCCCCTGGAAGTGTAACTTTCCTAGGCTCCTGCTTAAGAAGCTGGACTTGGACTTCTGAAGCCTTGAGGCACCTGCTACTGACCTCGGGACGACATTATCACTCTTCCAAATTAGAAGAATCAGAGATTTCTTGGCGTTACAAATTTTTGAACAACCTGACCTTTTCATCTTTTGCTCCAAACACTCTTGTATCTTGATTTCTCTATGAAATGTGATAAATACAACTCATTTGTTAACCTGCACAATGTTTAAATTCTTACTTAATTGCAACTGTCAAAAAATTGGGAGAGATCACATAAAAATCCAGTTTTCAGCCTTCTCTTGACAGTCTTCAAGAGGGGCCAATGCTGATCCAGCTCCCTGCAAGGCAACAATTGGATGATGCTGAGTAATGGCTGCCCTTTAAATGCCACTGTCCTCCCCAGTTCATCAACTTCCCCACCCAGACTGCTTCCATATCATACCTCCTGCCAGTCCTGTGCACATTTTTATTTGCCACACCACTGTAAATGGTCAACAAGCATAGCATAATTCCAGCAATATTATTTATTTTCTTCACTTACAAAGCAAGATGTATTTTATATATTACATAAGTTGACTTAAACTTGAGTTGTCACGTTTAGAGCCACCTGTAGCTATTAAATGACAAGTAATTAGACTAATCACGTGAATGTCATTTTAAAATTAACCGGTAACAACAGGGTTTTGTAGTCATTGGTGTTTTCTGTTTTGTTTTGTTTGCTGTTTGTCTAAAGCCTAAGTAAAAAATGACATTATTTGTGCCAGGTTCTCATCTCTTTTTGGCTTTGGATTTTTTTTTTCTTCCATGTCTCTGAGTCCTTTGAAGTAACCAGGGCTGACTGCAAGAGGACTGTTTGTGCAATCCAATCAGGCTAATTTCAATTTTAAGTGCAGGAGACAGGCATGCTTTTCATCGTCTCCTTTGTATAGCTATGATGGATTGGCTAGTGTTGAGTTAGTAAGATTTCCAGGAAAGGACAGTACAAATGCTGTCCTAAGCAGCCTGTTAATAAATAGACCTCAAGTCTTAAAATCTTCCACTTGGTATTTTATTTTAAGAGTGGAGTAAAGGTTCACTAAAGCACAGACTGCATTTCACTTCGCAGTTTCATCTGAAAAGCTACCAGTATTTACATTCCCACATGATTCTAATAAGAAGTACAAGTAAGGAATCCCTGTCTAAAATAATTTACAGATTTGTAAGAGCAAGAACTGGTAAGAGAAAGGAGAATTTTATGTTAATTTAAATATACTCTCTAAACATATTCTTGTTTTTCCTTATTTATTTAAAAATACTTTCTAGAAATTTCTTTTCCAGGGATTGTTGGTAGAATGCAATGAGATAAGCTTTTAGATAACTAATTAAAATTATATTTAAATTATTATCGTGTATGTGTGTTTGTGTGTCTGTTGTTAAGTGTAAAAAAATCAAATCATAATTTGACAAGAAGCATGAGCTATATTAAACTTAGGGAATAATTAAAATGTTTCCTAATGATTTTCTTTACTTTTTATTGCTGGAATTATTCCAAAAGAAAGAGAAAAACAGAAGTATAAAATAATGAACAACAACAAAAAAGGGAAACCAAAATCAATTATGTAACCAAATTCAACATCAATTTTTAATTAAAATCAAGAGAATTAAAAAAAACTGTAGTAATCAAAATAATACCTACCTCTTACTGCACATTCACCATGGGTCTGGCAGTTCCAATGGCTTTATGTTCATTTACTCATATAATCCTCATAATACTTCTGTGTTAAATACCTTTATTATGATTCTCACTTTACAGAAAAGGAAATGGAAGTAATCTGTTTCTCAACTCCATGGAGCTAATCCCTGGTAGAGCAGGATTTGAGCCTAGGAAATAGGAGTTTGGAGGTTTTACCACAACACTTTGCTGGCTCTCTTTTGCCACACATATATGTTTACATATATGTGTTTATTCACAACCACACTTTGCTAATTCGTTCTCCATTAGACATGCATCTTAAAAACATCTTTAGGGATCTCAGGGTACATTAATTCTATCTAATTCTATCTAAATCTGTCCCACTTCCTTCCCCCCCCCACCCCAGGTCAACTTCAGTTTGATTGAAGTACTTTGGGAACTTTGAGACCAGAAGGAGGAGTTTGGTGAAGCTTGGAGAGGGGAGGAACAGTTAGATAAGACTTCATAGAGCAGTGGACATTTAGTGGACATCAGAAATCTGTTGCATCTCTATACATTCATATTGACACAGCCCGAAGAGGAATTAAGAAAAGAATTCCATTTACAACTGCACCAAAAATAGTAAAGTACCTAGGAATAAACTTACCCAAAGAAGCAAAAGACCTGTACTCTGAAAACTATAAAACACTGATGGAAGAAATTGAAGGCAACCCAAAGAAATGGAAAGACATTCCATGCTCATGGGCTGAAAGAAAAATATGGTTAAAATGTTCGTACTATCCAAAGCAATCTATAGATTTAACACAATCTCTATCAAAATACCAACAGCATTTTTCACAGAACTGGAACAAACAATCCTAAAATTTGTATGGAATCACAAAACATCCCAATAGCCAAAGCAATCTTGAAAAAGAAGAAACAAGGGGCGCCTGGGTGGCTCAGTGGGTTAAAGCCTCTGCTTTCGGCTCAGGTCATGATCTCAGGGTCCTGGGATCGAGGCCCATATCGGGCTCTCTGCTCAGCAGGGAGCCTGCTCCCTCCTCTCTCTCTGCCTACTTGTAATCTCTCTCTGTCAAATAAATAAATAAAATCTTTAAAAAAAAAAAAGAAAAAAAAAGAAAAAGAAGAAACAAAATGGGGGTATCACAATTCAGACTTAAAGTTATATTACAAAGCTATACTCATCAAGGCAGTATGGTGCTGGCACAAAACAGACACATAGGTCAGTAGAACAGAATAGAGAACCCAGAAATAAGCCCACAATTATACAGTCAATTAATTTTCAACAAAGGAGGAAAGAATATACAGTCGGAAAAAGTAGGTCTCTAAAAAGTGGGAGAAGTTGGGAAAACTGGACAGCTACATGCAAAAGAATGAAATAGATCCACTTTCTTATACCATATACAAAAATAAACCCAAAATGAATTAAAGACCTAAATATGAAACCTGAAACTGTAAAAATCCTAGAAGAGAGCACAGGCAATAATGTCTCTGACATTGGCCATAATACCATTTTTCTAAGTCATCTCCTGAGGCAAGGGAAATAAAAGCAAAAACAAAGGATTGGGACTACATCAAAATAAAAAGTTTCTGCACAAAGAAGGAAACAATCAAGAAAACTAAAGGACACCCTACTGAATGGGAGAAGATATGTGCAAATGACATCACTGATAAAGGGTTAGTATCCAAAATATATAACAAGCTGATATAACTTAACACCCAAAGACAATCCAATTAAAATTGGGCAGAAGACATGAATTGATATTTTTCCAAAGAAGACATCCAGGTGGCCAACAGACACATGAGAAGATGCTCAGCATCCCTTGTTATCAGGGAAATGCAAATCAAAACCACAATGAGTTATCATTTCACATTAATCAGAAAGGCAAAATCAAAAACACAAGAAACTACAAGTGTTGGTGAGGATGTGGAGAAAAGGAAACTTTTTAAACTCTTGGTAGGAATGCAAACTGATGCAGCCACTGTGGGAAACAGTATGGAGTTTCCTTAAAAAGTCAAAAATAGAACTACCCTGTGATCCAGGAACGGCACTACTGGGTATTTACCCAAAATACAAAAACACTAATTCAAGGGGATGCATGCACCCCTGTGTTTGTTGCAGTGGTATTTACAATAACCAAATTATGGTAGAAGCCCAAGTGTCCCTTGAAAGATGAATGAATAAAGATGTCTCTCTCACACACACACACACACATTATTCAGCTATAAAAAGGAATGAAACTTGCTATTTGTAACAGCATGGATGAATCTAGATAGTATAATGCTAACTGAAATAACTCAGAGAAAGACAAATACCACATGATTTCACTCATATGTGGAATTTAAGAAACAAATGAACAAAGGAAAAAAAGAGCGAGAGAGACAAATCAAGAAACAGACTGTTAACTGTGAAGAACAAAGTGATGGTTACTGGACGGCAGGAGGGTGGCGGGATGGGTTAAATAGGAGATGGGGATGGGCGCCTGGGTGGCTCAGTGGGTTAAAGCCTCTGCTTTCGGCCCAGGTCATGATCTCAGGGTCCTGGGATCGAGGCCCACATCGGGCTCTCTGCTCCGCAGGGAGCCTGCTTCCCCCTCTCTCTCTCTGCCTGCCTCTCTGCCTCCTTGTGATCTCTCTCCCGCTGTGAAATAAATAAATAAAAATCTTTAAAAAAAAAAAAAAAATAGGAGATGGGGATGAAGAAGTGCACTTGTGATGAGCACTGAGTGATGTATGGAAGTGTAGAATCACTCTATTGTACACCTGACATTAATAGAACACTGTATTTTAAGTATACGGGAATTAAAATTAAAAACTTAATTAAAAAAATCAATAGGTTAGAAAAAAAAAGATTTCCTGGAAGGTGGGAGCTGCTCCCTGGCCCCATATTACTGCCAATTTCTCAACCCAGAGCAGTCTACCCAAGTCTTTTCAAACAATTACTGTTCTAGTCTTAAAAAAAAAAAAAAAGTACTGAAATCCATGGCACCAGGTTGTAATACCACCTTTCCTTCCATTTCTCTATGATCTTTGGTCTCTGGGTCATGCTTTTATGTTTAGGAAGAAGTTAAGTGCTTAGTTCACGAATTTTGTTGTTGTTGTTCCAATTCTTGTCATTTTCAGGGAGGCAGAGTTCTTTGACCACTTGATGTCTAACTATTTCCGTTTCTAATCAACGTTTTTCTCCCTCCCTCCCATGATTGTGATCTGGACCTTTATATCAGCCAGCATTCCCTCGTCTTTGGAATGACCTAGGCCACTTTCTGTATCTAGCACTCAATAGAAATTGATCTTGCCAAGGATGCTCTTCTTCCAACTGAAATATTGGCCTTTATTTCTCACTTTATGCTGCCACCATGTCCCTCCTTCTGAAACCCTCCTCCTTGGTCTCCTCTCTGACTTCTATTTGTTGAGGATAGTAGAGTCTTGTTTCCTATATAGACTCCAGCAGACAGTGCTGGGGTTTCATAATGTAGTCACTAATAGAAATTGCACAACAAAGGATAAATACCTAATAAAATTGCCAATAGGAAAATGGCTTAGGATGGCGACTTTGTAAAGCATGTATTATGGAAGTAACAACTGGTGAAATTTCAAGGTCCTGCTGTGGTTAGACTCCACCAAAAACATTTATTCGAAGACATGTTTATTTTGGCTTAATAGTCAACTGAACATGAAAAAATAATTGAATTATCTACATCAAGTCATTAAAAGCTGTCCTTATGCACCCAGCTAAAACAATTCTACAGATAAAACAAGTTTTTATGTGTGCTTCTCTTTAAAGACACTTTAAACAATATAAATTGTTGAATTGTGAACTTTCAACTCAGCCAATAGCACTATAACTTACACCAGAGCCAAGCTTGTATAACGCATGCATTTTCTCCATAGGGCGCATCACAGCCTTCTGTGCTTGGGGATGCGAGGTGGCACTTCGGTACTATGCTTGGGGGCCATTTCAAACAGCAAAAACCCCAGCAAGAAGCACAAATGAGCAACAAACATGGCATTAAAATAAAGTTTGAAAAGGACACTTGTTTACAGTATGAGAACTGACACGAGAAGGTAAAGCATCATGTTGCTTGCTTTCAGTTGGGAACCTGTGCTGCAGGCATTTAAATTTTTCCTCTGCTCTGCACATGTTCACAAAGGACTTCAACAGTGCTGGGTGTTGACTTGGGGTTACAAATAAATTTTAGCTAGTTGGTGAATTTGCCAATATCAGTTGTGTAAATAATGAAGATTGCATATGTTTTGCATGTGTATTCATTAGTGTATTCTCAGTTTTTTTTTTTTTAAGATTTTATTATTTATTTGAGAGAGGGAATGAGAGAAAGAGCCCATGAGCTGGGGCGGGGGTTAGAGGGAGAAGCAGACTCCCCAACAAGCAGGAATTCCAATGTGGGACTCAATCCAAGGACCCTGGGATCATGACCTGAGCCAAAGGCAGACACTTAATGATTGAGCCACCCAGGTGCCCATATTCTCAGATGTCTTTTACTGATAATGGTACATAATAAAGCATGTTTAAGAACTGACCTGTAGACTCAGGCTTATGTTACTCATTCAGGGGTTCCAGAAGTTTAATAATCTAGTCACTAATTGTCTGTTCCTACTAGTCTTTTGTTACTACTGCTACTACTGCTATTATTACTAACTACTACCACTTCTATGTTTCGAGGTTTGCAATAATTTCTTTGTAATCTTCCTTCTCCTTTCAGACTGTAAGATCTTAAAGGGCAAGGGCAAAGCCAAGTTTGTGTCCCCCAACACTTATTACAGTGCTTGGTTCATTGCACCGTCTCAGGAACTATTTGATCTAGCACTGTTGTCATGACATTATTTTTAGGAACATTGTATTGGATTATACTAGAAAAGAATGCTCTCCCATGTAGAAGAAACCAGTGAAAGAAGGCATGGTTAGAAGTGTCCAGGATCGAAGAGAAATTCTGAAGAAACAGAGACTCATTGCAAGCAATGGGATTTGTAGGCCATGATAGCTTTCACTCAAGGGGCGGCTCTCATAGCCAGGTGGTGAAAGAAAGGAGGCAAATTCAGATGTGTCCGTTTGCAAAGGTCCTGTTCTTTCTCTCAGGTCATAGTGTCTCTGTCTCAGAAAGAGGAATGGAAGAAGAGGAAACCAGATTTGTAGCTTGCAGTAGCTTTTGGTGTCTTGTATTAGGAAGGAGTAATAGTTAGGTTTGGGTAAGTGGCCCAGATTTAGCCTATTCAAGTCCTTTGATTCCCAAAGGAAGTCCCGAAGACAATGGAGTTTCTAATTTCCTGTTGGGAAAGCACAATTCAACCTGGTTTCCCTTGGTGAAACTTGCATCCCTAAACTGAGACCTTTGTGACAACTTTTGACAAGGGAGAAAAATCCAGACCGTCTTTTGCCAAATGTCTTAGAAATAGACTGTCTTCTGGGGAGAGCTGCTGGGCATCCTATCTAGGCTTTTGCTCCAGGCATTAAAAGATAAGCAACACTGGGGCGCCTGGGTGGCTCAGTCCTTAAGCATCTGCCTTTGGCTCAGGTCATGATCCCAGGATCCTGGAATCAAGCCCCACATCAGGCTCCCTGCTCAGCAGGAAGCCTGCTTCTCCCTCTCCCACTCCCCCTGCCTGTAGTCCCTCTCTCACTGTGTCTGTCAATAAACAAATAAAAAATCTTAAAAAAAAGGAAAAAAATAAATAAAAGGTAAGCAACATTAAGATTGAAGCCAAACTTGTAGTTGAAATCTGAATGGGAGGGCCCATCCTTTCTCATTCAGTATCGAAAATTAGTATTGTCATGTGCTTTGTAATATGAGGACTAAGCCATCTACCTTCCCCCCTTTTTTGATTGTCTAATGATATCTATACTTAAAATGATAATGATGCACTCAAGAATATTTATTGTATTTACCTTTACCCTCGTCCTATGACTTAGACTCAATGGCGGTGAGAGGAAATTTTGCCTGAATTCTTGTGCCTTTGACCAAGTAATCACATGAGAAAAAAACTTCCTGTCTTCTTTAGGTTAAGTTCAGAGGACCCACTCCTCACTCCTTTTTTTTTTTTTTTTAAGATTTTATTTATTTATTTGACAGGGAGAAAGAGATCACAAGTAGGCAGAGAGGCAGGCAGAGAGAGAGGGGGAAGCAGGCTCCCTGCTGAGCAGAGAGCCCGATGCGGGGCTCGATCCCAGGACCCTGAGATCATGACCTGAGCCAAAGGCAGAGGCTTAATTAACCCACTGAGCCACCCAGGCACCCGACCCACTCCTCTCTTATGCAGAATAAGTTAAATGTACGCAGATTCATAGCAAGTTCTTATGCTGGTTATGATACGAAGACGGTGCTTTTTTTTTTCTCCACTATCCCTTCGCAAAGCATTTTGATAGAACTTACTCTCCATTTGCTTACAAATACTTAGTAACTTCATCATTTTACATAAACTGCTTTAATTTCAATGAAGAATGTTCTCTCCCAGCATAAGATAGAAGCATGTGTGAATTTAAAATTAAATCATCTTTATGTCTGTCTTTGAGAAGCTCTATCGAAAATAGGATTTGCCAAAAACACCAATGATACCATAAAATATTCAGCGCTGTCCATACCAATGATAACAGCAGAAAAAAATCTTCTAAAGCACTTGTATCAGGCTAGCCAGTGTTTGAGGGAGTAACAAGGTGGTCTAGAAGACTTACCTGCTGGGGCATCTCAAGTAGCACAAGCAGTGGGTGTGAGCATGATCCCTTCCTTGCACAAGGACAAAGGGCAAAAGTTCCTGGCAGCAAATGTTTGTTTAACCACCAACCCAGCTTTTTGGATTCGCATCCTCGCAGATTCCCATTTTTGCTCAGCAGAAATCTCCCCTCCCCACCACTGTCCATTTGCCCATGCACTTATTCAAGGAATGTTTATAAAATGAGGAACTATAAGGAGCAAAGCAGCACAAAGAATGAGCCGGGGTGCTGCCTGTGACACTCCAAAGCAGTTCCGGAGGACTTGGGCATAATAGGTCTGTCCTTGGGCGCCTGGGTGGCTCAGTGGGTTAAAGCCTCTGCTTTCGGCTCAGGTCATGATCTCAGCATCCTGGGATCCAGGCCCGCATCGGGCTCTCTGCTCAGCAGGGAGCCTGCTTCCTCCTCTCCCTGTCTCTCTGCCTGCCTCTCTGCCTACTTGTAATCTCTCTCTCTGTGTCAAATAAATAAATAAAATCTTAAAAAAAAAAAAATAGGTCTGTCCTTTGGGATTATAGCTTTCTGTATGTGACATGATCTTTACTGTCAACTATTTTTAAAAAAAGTATTTTAATCTCCCAACCTAATGGGATTCATGGATGTGACAAATTTCTCAGTGTTCTTATGACTGCCTCCTTTTCCTTTTCTACCATGATATAAGGAAATAAGACATAGTATTTACAGAGTTAAATATGTTTCTTTCCCCTGTACCTTCCCTACTCTGTCAAGGAAATAGCAAAAGTCAAATTCCTGTCACTTATTGAATCACAGTACGTAAGAACAGCTATCATGGATACTCAGGGTCTTTTGTGCTTAATGCAAATCCTCAGTTTACAGACAGAGAACCTATAACTGGAGAACCGGAATGTGGTGAATTTAGAGGGCAAAAAAAAGAAGCATAAAAAAATCATCTAAGCATCTTTTTAAAAAATGGCCAATGATAGCATCCTACATGCGGGACTTAAAAGGGAAAGAAAAAAAAAAAACTTGTAGACATGAAGTAGTAATTATGTTAGTCACAGTTAACCATATCTCTTATCGCAAGACTATATGCAAGACATAATCATTTTGCCTCTGAATTATATTACCTAATGATTAGAGAGAATAAACTGATCATGTAAGATTTCATAATCTGGCCTATGTTACTACTGTGACGGAACAGTGAATTCAGGCTAAAGGAAAATCACACCAACCTACATCCTACCTAGACGTATGCAGCACTATCACTTACACTGGGGTTGGAGGATATAGCTGTATACACTTCCAGTTCCTTCTGCCTCCCCAGCGTGGTTCATGTTCAGCTGCCACTCGAGAATTTCTGGGATTCCATCTGGAATCGTGTCCTCTGGAATGGAATTCGGAAAATGGCTGACAGTAAAATCTGTAAGGATGACCTCTCCCATGGGCTTAAATATTGGGTGTTTCTCCTGTTGAGGAGACTAGTGTGTACAGTAGTTTCTGTATGGAGCTGGCTGAGCATCCAAACAACCTTGGAGGCTTTTAAAAATGCAGATTTTTGCATATAAAGAGTCAGGACTCTTTATAAAAGAATTAGGTTGGGAGAATTTATTAGTTATCTTTTGCTTCAATAACACTGTAAAAAACACTTCTAAAAAGCTAGGTGGCATACAAACATTATTTTCTTGCTCAAAAGCAGTGCGAGTTAGTGGTGGCCCAGCTGGGTTGGGTTGGGCTTGGGTTCAGCCTTGCTCCTTGCTCATTCTAGAACACAGGCTAAGAAACAATAGCTATATGGGACTATTATTTTCATGGCAGAAGGCAGAAGCAAGGTGAATGAAAACATGTGATGGTCCTTAGAGCTCAGTTTTGGACTGAGTGAGTGAGGCAGTGAGGTTGGAAGGTATACTCTGTCCCAAGGGGAGAGAGAGGAGGAATGATCACTTGGAGGTCGGGGTGGGGAGTGGGGAGAGCAGTTAGGACTGAGGGACTAGATGTAACAGTTCTACAGGTGACTTTCATGAAGTCAATCCTATTACCTATTAGACGATTGCCATTTGGTGCCACTAGAGAATATGTCATAGCAAGAGAAATGATGGGCTCCATTCCTTCAGTAGCCCAGCAAATATTTATCGTCACTAACATGCACTATCCAAAGATAGAAAATGTTAAAAGAGCAAACGTAAGTCAATAACAGTGGATAATTGAGAGTAGAAAGGGAATAAGAAAATAGGCACCTTATATACATTGAAGATGGAAATATCAGGGAAGGCTTCTCAGAGGAGGCAACATCTGACCTCAGCTACTATGATGAGTGAATGTGTCTAGGGAAGGAAAGTGCAAGAAGGGAAGGGAGTATTCTAGGTGGAGGAGATTACAGGACAAAATGGGAGAATTTAGAAGCAGCATATTGTATTTGTCAAAGAATACTGTGTATTCTCCAAATCCTATTTCTTTTCTTCTCGGTCCCAGAGTTAGATTGCCTTCCCACCCTTCCTTACACTTGACTGTGGCTGAGTATTGATCGAAGAATGAGACCAGAAATGGTGCATTCTTTTCCAGGTCTGGGCCTTACAGACCTCCTACATGCAAATCCCCATTTTCTCAGGCTTTCCCCCTCCTTCAGCTAATTGGGAGGAGGGTGGAACCCCATGATGGAAGGACCTGAGTCACTGGATGACCTGTGGAAAGTCTTCCCCATCAACAAGGAACGTTTGTGTGAGGGAGAGATAAAGTTGTATTGTGTAAAGCCACTGAAATTTAGGATTTGTTTATGATGGCAGCTATGTCTCATCTCACTTTGTAGAGCCTACGTGTGCTTTGCTGATGGTAGGTGAGGACTACGACGGAGTAAAAGAGCGAGCCATCATTGACTAGCTGTGTTAGTCCCTTATTCTAGGTACCCCTGGTTATTTTGAGAACCAAGTGAGTTAAAAGATAAAATAGCGGCTTAGAATTTTAAATTTGGGCAAAACATTAACATGGGATCATGCCCAGTTAAAGAGGCGGTTCACACTGCAGAGACTGTCAGTCAAGCACAGTCATTGATTGTATGCATTTATGGCAGAAGAGCTGTGACAACATTATTCTTCTGGCGGCCTTTTTATTTCTAATGTGCATTGACATGTGTCCCCAAAGGTTCAAGTTTAACTGCAGCTGAGCTGGGCCTCTCTCTGTCTTTCAACCTGGGAAGTGTTTGTTATCCCTGAGACTAAGGAAGAAAACCCAGCTCATTAATCAGTATGTCATCACATGACTGGAATTAAATAGTAAATTGGTAAAGCCTCTGAGTTGATATGATAGCAAGTATCACAGGTGTATGTTTCTGCTTCCATTTCAAAGTAAGACACCATCTGGAAGTTATCCTTTCTGCCAAAAGGAGTAGAGACATAAAGGCTCCCATCCTCTTCCAAATTAGAACTCACAGACAGAACTGAACTCTGCCAAATAGAGAAGCCCTCGTTGGAGATATAAGGGACTGATGACAGGCAAGCAGGAGAAAACTCTTCTCAGAAGCAACTTTTTCTGAATACAAATGATAATAACTTTGTATTGAAAATGGAATTTGAACTTCACACAAACAGACTGAGACTGTTGCACGAAGGGAAGATTACTCACTGGAGATCACTGTGATACAGAGTATCTAGAAGTAGGCTTGGCATAACCCATCAATGCTGGAAGAGAAATACAGATGCAACCGAAACAGAGTTTTTATAGTCACCTCTTGCTAAGAGTGTTCCCGATCCTTAGTGAGGAGGAAATAAGAAATTCATGTCAGCACTCCTACTGTAAAATCTCTTTATGTGGTATATTGTGATGCTTGGTTTAATGAACATGAATTAGATGCAGTTCTGATCCTATGTTGTGGGTGAAATCATTATCTGCCTGTCTTAGTTTGGGCTTTTCCAGAAGCAGACCCTCCGACGAGACTTCAAATGCCAGTGCAAGCAGGTTGTTCGGGAGAAAATTCCAGGAAACCACAGCAGGGGAGTTTGGGTATGAAACCAAGGGGAAGGACCAATGAAAGGCAGGCAATGAAACGGATTACCCCCATGGGTGGGGAAGCTGGGGAACTCCGGAAATGGTACAAAATGTGCACCTCGGAGTCATCTTCTCCGAGGGCCCAGGCAGCTAAGGTATTTACATACCAACTCCTATCAGTCTGGGGCCCAGAGTTGTTCTTGGGAAGTGGTATTTCCAGAACTGCAGCCTGCCTTGTATGCGGAGCGTTGGAGCTGCCGGGAGGAAGCCGGAGCCATGTGCACTGAATGGGAGGGGCGAAGGGATGGGAGTGAGACCTCCAGAGCGGCGAGTATCAAGCCCGGTTGGTTGCCATCTTAAGAAGGCTTTCTCTACACTGGACGTACTGCTTGGGAGAATTCCTTTCGCGCATTTCCCACTCTGTCCTAGCACCTGATATGGCTGCAAACCTGAGGACCTCCTCGGGGTTTTTGATAACCNTCCTGGTGGTGCCAGCTACCTCCGGTTATTATTGCTGCTGCAGTGGTTTATAAATATTGAACAGATCCCTCCCAGAGGTCTTAGGGAAGAGTTCTCTTTGCTGTGTGTGTGTGTGTGTGTGTGTGTATATATATATATATATATATATATATATATATATGACTTACATTAAAAACTGAACTGTACCCTATTTACAACTGTACTCAAAATCTGTCGGTTCCTTACCACGGCTCAGTATACACACACTGTGGAAAACATACTAGACGAACCTAAGGGAAGAGGACATTGTATAATAAAATGTGCTCTCCTGTGGTTATTTTATATATACATATATATTTTTCTTTTTTTTCTTTTTCTTCTGTGGTGATATGTATCTCTTTCAGATGAGACCAAGGCTTTATGGAGGCACATTTGGGATCTAGCGAATACAAAGGGAATCTATGCTAACTGGCCTTGAACGCCATTCCTAATTTATAAGACTGCCTCAGAAAATCACAGTGATATTACTAATGCCTGTTCATTTTTGCTCACTACCAATTATATTTTCTTATTTGCCATTCAAAAAATAAAGGGAAATTATATGATTGCACTATCTTTGTTTAAAAATGTGTAGGGGCGCCTGGGTGGCTCAGTTGTTAAGCGTCTGCCTTCGGCTCAGGTCATGATCCCAGTGTCCTGGGATCGAGCCATGCATCGGGCTCCCTGCTCTGCTGGAAAGCCTGCTTCTCCCTCTCTCACTCCCCCTGCTGCTGTTCCCTCTCTTGCTGTGTCTCTCTCTGTCAAATAAATAAATAAAATCTTAAAAATTGTGTAGATTTCTTAAATAAAAATACATGGGAAAGCGGTGCCTGAGTGGCTCAGTCGGTTGAACATCTGCCTTCGGCTCAGGTCATGATCTCAGGGTACTGGGATTGAGCCCTGCATTAGGATCCCTGCTCAGTGGGAAGTCTGCTTCTCCCTCTACCTGCCACTCCCCCCACTTGTGCGTGCTCTCTCTCTCTCTTTCTTTCTGTCGAATAAATAAAACCTTTAAAAAAATGCATGGGGAAAGGCAAAAGCTGGTTCAATGTGAATTGTAAGCTCGTATCACTGATTTTTAAAATAACACAAATGTATATTTATGTGCACTGGTATAATTTTGAGGGATTTTAGATGCATATTAAATTACCATGGACAAATAAAAAATCCATCATTCATATATTACTAAAAGAGAATTTGCCCCACATTAGTATGAGTTAACGTACTTTATGTTAGGTTTTACATTTCTGACAGACAACCTGTTCATACTGCAAATGCCTACTCTATGTGTGTAACACATTTTATTTTTAATGATTTATTTTGGAATAATCTTAGACTTACAAAAAAGGTGCCAAAGTAAATCAGAGAGATCTCATATGTTTTCCTTAATGTTACCATCATACATAAGTGTTCTACAATAATATGGGACTGATCCTTAAAACAAACAGATGTGAGGAAACTGTTAGGGTTCATTATCTTAGAGACAAATTCTCTCCATATATGGTACTGCAATGGAGAAAAATGTCTTTTTGTTGTTGTTGACTTTCTTTGTTGGCCCTTGGGAACAATCCGTTTCATAATTTGCCTTTTATTGGCCCTCCTAAAAATGGGAGAAGAAAGGAAAAAAGTCTTCTCTTTGGAACACTTACTGCAATCCAGTAGATACATAAGCAGATAGATAGGTGTACATATACATATATACTGAAACGTGTTGGTGGCATCAGGATTGGCTAAGACTTTGTATTAATATTTTCTTTTACTTTGAGTTATGCTACCTTTTCTCTTCCTTTGTTACTGCCAATTGTTAGGGGTCTAGCTAAGCCACTGTGCAGAGAAATCTGATCTGATCTTCTGGAACCTTGAGAAAAACAGAGGGCAGGAGAGCAAATGTTAATGGTAGGAAGGAAGTGTTTGTCTCCAATTTGAGGACTCTGACATAATAGGCATGCAGTGATGTTTGTTGCATAGAAATCAACAATAGTTGCCAACACTCGGCAGTAAATTAAATGGTGAGAGAAGCTTGAACTTGCCCGTGTCAGTCGGGGCTGCTCAGTGCATGACATTAGAAAAACTCTAAATGCATATCACTGCAATACTAATTATGATAATAGCAACAACACGATCAGTGTTGTTAGACCGCTAAAGAGTTATGACAGATAAATATTAATGGAGGCTTATTTTTAAATCCAAACAGAAATCAAAAAGATGGTGTTTGGTTGTCCCTTTCACATTTTAAAACTAGTTATTACCAACATTACTTGAAGCAAGATATACCAAAGGAATTTCCTTACTCTTTCTCTTTCATAATTCTTGCCTCCTCCAGGCTTTTCAGTGGCCTTCAAAACTCCCATACCGCATATCCATCTCCCCCTTCTTTCTCACCTCACCTCCCAATATAACAGCCCTTAGGGGGTCACTTTTAAGTGGTGTGATGTAAAGTGCTTTCAATAGCAAGAAGTATCTCTCTCCTCATGGAGAAAAGGAATATTGAAATGATAACTCCCACCTCTGTCCTTGCCCTCAACATTCTGGGACTTTCACTGCTATGCATAACATGAGTCAGTCCTGACTCAACAGGCATTGGGTCGCACAAATGTAGCGAAGCCTTTACAACCAGGCTTCAAACCCTGCACATGTGTGTCTCCAAATTTTGCTCCAGTGTAAACTTGATCTTTGCTCAAACTGAGCAGTCATACTGTTAGTACAGTGTCTGTCAGTTAGGATCATGTCTATTCTAATCATGAAGTGAAGGCAGTTGTAGGAAGAGGTTTAGACAATTATAATTTGGTGCTCCAAGAGGGTGCCAAAGGAGGGGTCCATCATCAAACAGGTGCTAAAGAAAAAGGACATATTTTGTGGCACATTTAGCAACTTTCTCAGTGAAGATAGAAAAATGCTTGAGTGGACTGTATATCACCTCAGTCGAACAAAAATGAGGAAAAAAGAAGCCTTTTAAAAAAGGTGAAATAATTAAGGAGGCACTTTAATTCTTTCAAGCTTATGTCTCCAATCCTTGTTCAGACCCCCGAACAACACGAGTTTCAACTCTGGGGACCTGCTTACACGTGAATTCTTTACAGTACAGTACTGTCGTACTTTCTCCTCCTTTTGCTTTTCTTCATGACATTTTCTTTTCTCTAGCTTACTTCATTGTAAGAATACAATATATAATGCATACTACATACAAAATATGTGTTAACCAACTATGTTATCACTAAAGTTTCTGATCAACTATTGGCTATTAAGAGTCAAAAGTTAGGACACCTGGGTGGCTCAATTGCTTAAACATCTGACTCTTGGTTTGGGCTCAAGTCATGATCTCAAGGTCCTGAGATCAAGCCCCGGCGGGCTCTGAGCTCAGCATGGAATCTGCTTAAAGATTTCCCCCCCATGCCCCTCCCCAAACTCATGTACTCGCTCTCTCTCTCAAATAAATAAATAAATAAATCTTTTAAAAAGTTATACTTGGATTTTTGACTGTGGGGGTGAGGGGTCAGAGCCCCCACCCTTGAGTTGTTCAAGAGTCAACTGTGTTTGAAAGTCCTGTGAAATTTAGAAATTTACATTTTAGGTCCGGTCTCTAGATGTGCTTCTTCCCACCCAGTCCTCTTACTCTTGGTATAGACAATTTGATTCTCTCTGGACTTTAAGGGAAATGTGGTAGAGTCTCTCAAGAGAAATTTTATTAGGGGCACCTGCCTGGCAGGTTCAGTCTGAAGAGCATGCAACTCCGGATCTTGGGTCGTGAGTTCGAGCCCCACGTTGGGTGTAGAATACTTATTTACTTAAGTAAATTAAAAACACACACACACACAAAAAAAACCAAAAACTAAAAAAAAGATTTTACTAAGAAATTGAGAAATAAAAAAAAGAAGAAAGAAAAAGACATAGACTAGAATGTCCTGTATGCATATACTTATGTTTAGTACTTACTATAAACTACACTTATGTGTGTATATATAAATACACACACACACACACACACGCACACATATACATGATGTGGGAAGTCTGATTCTAAAAATGTCCATTATTATAAATTAACATTATTTTTGAGTGGAGGAGACAGGAAATTATAAAGTAAACAAATCACTGTTTTGAATGAAAATGCAGTGGAGTGACTGGAGTGTTATTTCAGACGGTGTTGTCAGTGGGGCCTCTCTGGGATGTGACATGAAGCTGAGACCTATGTGAGGTGATGGGGCAAGATGCATGTGGTTGGAAGATAAAGAACAACATAAGGCTTAGTCCTCTGGGACAAGTCATACCGTCATGCCCACTTTACATAGGCAAGCTAGACTGAAGGAAACAAAGTGACTTCTCGGAGATTCTATAGCTAGGAAGTGGTATAACCAACCACACACCAAGATCAGCTCTTCTACTTAGATTATCATTTCCTCCTCAGCTTACCCACAGTCCTCTCAAGACCTCACCCTTTCCATTGTTCTGTCATTTGCTACTGTCTTCTCCACTCCTCTCCCCAAGAGACAGGTAATTCTTCTTTTAAATCTTCCCTTACCCTCACAGAAAGAAAACTCAGTGATAGCACTCAGTGCTAACTTTTCTCAGAGTGGGCTCTACTCCATTCACTCTGCTGCTCTCCCTTCCCACCACCAAGGACTTTACGGGAAGGGGGCAAATATATCATTTACCTTTGCAAACCTGGCAACCAGCATGGTCCTTGACATAAGAAGCGATGTAGAAATGAAGCAAGTAAGACATGTTTGAGGGTGGGATTGAGGAAGGAAGGAAACAAAGAAAGGGAGGAAGATTTTTAGTTCATGATGCAATTCAATTTAGAAAATGAGAGTAAGAGACTGCAGCGAAAAATAAAGGTAACTTCACACTATTTCTAGACTTGTTATAGCATCCTCTTATCTTTGCTTCTACCCACTTCCCCTCGTTGAAAGCCAAATTCATTTTCAACTGTCTTCAATGATGGGAGGAAGAAACTCCAGTCGGGGTCTATCAGTAGAGGGGGCAGTGGGAAAGGGAAAGGTACTGGAAGACAGAATTGGTTCCCTGAAAGGACATTGCCTGGGTGGCACTGACTCTGGAGGTGGAATCAATGCAAATTATTGTACCTACTTCCTCGAGTGCACTTGGCTCCAGTGAGGGTGTTACTTGGGTCCTAAGTTTGAGAGGCAGTGGTGAATGTGTAAATCAAGGAGCTCTTGAGTCAGATTACCTGGCTTTGCATTCTTTGTATCTGTTCAGTAGCCATGAGACTCCCTATTCCCATTTCCATATTCTTTCACTGGAGATGCTCAAGGTGGTGCACCAATCTCCTAGCTTTTGTGAGGATTAAGTAAGTGAATATACATAAAGTACTTACATTGGTGCCTGGTGCCTGGCAAGGACCCAGTGTGTGCTAGCTGCAAATTTCATGCTTCCTAAATAAGTAAATAAAACAATGATGAAAAAAATATATTTTGAGAAGAACATATGTAATGTGGAGAGAAAGAAGGGTCATTATGCTTATTATCATCATCCATCACAATCACTGGAGATGAAGAGACTTTGATAATTTCTGCAAGTTGTAGATCGACTTGTACATGTCCTCTGCTGCTTCAGCTGCCTCCTACAGCTTTCAGAGGGGTTGACGCCTGAAACTTTCTTCACTGTCTTCTAAAATATGCTAAATCATTTATTTGTCAGGGTCCATGTCTCCCTGTTGTTTTCATTCATCATAAATTGTGATGGTTATATTTATTGTTGATAAAAGAAATGTTGATCCCACATCGCTTAATGTCTTAAAGGTTGGGTCAACAATAACAACAACAAAGGCTTCTGACTCCATTTTTTCCTTTTCTAGGATAATGGACAGAATTGGAACCTAAACAATGAACGTTTTTGGCCCTTTTATGGACCCAGATCCTGAGGTTATTTGTGTGTCCCTACTAAAATGTCAAAGTTGCCATGCAAGGATTTTTCTGAGAGCTCTAACTGTTTTCAGTTACAAACATAGGTCCTGGAGGAACAGTTCAGAAAAAGGCAGTTAATTGCAAAACAAAACCCCCCCCCCCCGTAATTCCCTTTCACGCCTGCAGGAATGACCTGAGCATAGTTTCCATGAGTACAGTGAATGTTTTAAAAATGCAAAGATCTCTCCTTTTCCTGCTAACCTACCACGAAGGACCCAGGAGGGCAGCGGTAGGTTAGAAACGGGGTTTCTGTGCCAAGTTTTGAAGAAAGCCTCTTCTGTGACAAATGGCCCAGAGGCTTGCTCTCTGCTCTTCCAGTGTGCTCTAGCGACTTGCGTAGTTCCACCAGGTACGGCAAAGGTGCCCATTAAATTTGACATTGGGCCCCGATGAAATTTGATCCGCTACAGACCACCTCTGCTCTCTTCTGTTAGGTGAGCCAGAGCCAGAGTCTCCTTGGGATTCATGGAGGGTTACTCCGGGGTTTTAACTCTCTCCAGGACGACGTCTGACTTCCAAGTCCTTTCTCAAACAATTTCATTTTCTCGGAGGAGAAATCACATCCTCATCCTGGCAATATTCTCCATTCCTCGAAAAAGCCACGCATCCTCTTTTCTCTCGCCTTGCCTCCTCTCCTGCCTGGCGACAATTTCAAAGAGCCTTTAGTTGGGAAACCCAAACCAGAGCTCCTCGTGGCGTCCCGGTTCACCCCCGCGCTCCAGCCGGCGCTGCTTTTCGCCGCCGCCTTCTCGCCTCTCGCCACACCAACTGGCTCCAACTTTGGCTCCCAGGCTCCAGCAGGGGCGCCCTCTGAGCCACGGACTGCGGCCGGCAGGAGCGACCCCGGCCCCGGGACCCCGGAGCCGCGCTCCCAGCGTCGGGCGGAGTAGACGCGCCAGCGCAGCGCCCGCTCCGGCCGCCCCAGCTCGCAGCCCCCCGGTCTCGGAGCTCCGCCCGCGCTGCACGGCCCTCCCCCGCCCGCCCCTGGCTGCTCGCCTCTGGGACCCGCTTCTCCGGACACCAAGCCCTCTCAACTCCCACCCTCTCCACCCCTCCGGCAGCTCAGCAAAACCCAGTGCCCTCCCCTACACACGCCTCCGAGGGCCCTCCCCACCCCCAGCTCGAGCCCCAGAGAGAAAGCCCAGCCAGGGTCTCCCCAGTTAGATCGGCCGCCGGAGGTCTTCACCACCACCACCAGCCGCCCAATTCACGCTCATTCATATTCACCCTCATTCTCATTCTCTCTCTCCCTCTGCCTCTCTCTCCAAAGACTCCTAACAAGACAGGCCGAGCCTCCTCAGTGGCACTCCCTTTCATTCATCGCCTCCCACCACACACACACACACACACACACACACACACACACACACACACACAC
>LNAC01000530.1:866060-964009 GCA_002007465.1 Ailurus styani | reverse complement strand
CCCAGAGGCGAGCAGCCAGGGGCGGGCGGCCGCGGGCCGGGCGAGCGCCGGGCGGGGGCTGCTCCGGAGTCGGGAGCCGCGGCGCCCGAGAACGCAGATCTCTCCCCGCGCGCGCCGCTCGGACGCCGCCGGCACCATGGGCTGCTGCACCGGGCGCTGCTCGCTCATCTGCCTCTGCGCGCTGCAGCTGGTGAGTGCCCCGCGCGCCCGGGTCCCGGGGCGGGCGCCTGCCCTGGGACGGGCCTCTCCGGCCCCTCTCCGCCGACCCTCGGACCAGCCCCTCCTGGCGCAGGGTGGACATGTGAGCTCGGAGCTCCCGGCGACCCCCGCCTCCCCGCCGCCGCGACTCGCACTGCCCTCCCGCCCCGGGCGCTCAGCCGGTCGCCGTTGCCTGGCGGGAGGGCGCGGTCTCCCTCTTGGCTCCACGCTCTGGGGGTCACCGAGCAACCAGCGGGCGTCGCCTTGGAGGTCCGGGGGCCGCTGCCGAGGCGCGGGAGTGAGCGATTTCCCCGCGTCCCCCCTTGGTTGGACCACTGGCTTTAGCACCCTCTGCTTTCCTGCTGAAGTTTCCCCGGGGCTTGTGAGCTCTTTCTTCTCGGGATGATTTCCAGTAACGTTGCTTAATTAGAAGGTGCTTGCGAGCGCTCAGGTTCTGAGCCGACAGAAACCGCTTTAACTCTTAGTTAAGACTGGGGTGATTCTTACCTTCAGCAGTTTGAAAGGTGGTGGTTGAGGAGTCTTGGATCTCCAGGAAGGAGGTCTGGCTGTGTGGTTTTAAGCAGAGTATTCCAGCCCCTGCGCTTCCAATTTCCCTTTAGATTTTGCTGAAATGTTGCATGTTCAGACAGCGACAGACTGACAGTTGTCATGGGGGATAGAACAGAGTGGAAGGCTGCATTGGCAGGGCGGCTTTCCGAGGGAGAGCATGTACTGGGAGGGGAGAGATCCAGAGTGAAGGGGAAAAAGGCTTTCCTTTCAGTGTGTGTGGGGGGAAGTGCTTTTCTAACACATGTCCCATAGGGACTGAGACTGGCCCTGTGGTCTGTTCCATAGTCCCTTGAGGTCAAGGCTACAGACCCATCGTGTCAGACTTTGTGTGTGAAAGATTCATAGATATCTTCTCTTTTTACACTTAAATTCTGTAGATGCTCGCCCAAGCTTTCTTCAGAGTATTGGTTTTTTTTTTTTTTTTTTTAAGTCACAAACATTAACTAGCGTATTTTGACTAGTAAGGGAAAAAGCTTTTCAGTGAACTGTACTGACTAATGTCAACCCTTGCAGGACTCATTAACTGAGAGATGAAATAAAGCTCTTTCTTTGATAGTCCTTGTTCCCGTGAACATATTAAATTTCACTTTTCTGTGGCCTCAGTGTTCCATTCTCCCATTAAAACCTCACTTCAGGGTGTTCTTCATTGTTTACATAATATGTGCATAATTTATGTATTATAGAGTTGCAATTAGTGGCAAGTTTTCTGTGGTCTATAAGCTAGTCCCTTCTGTCCTGTTAAGTAGGACATATTATACAGAGGAGTTTCCTGAAAAATAATTTAAAAAATCACCTGTACATGAATGTTTTCTTTCACTAAGGAAAGGTCTTAGGATAAGTTACACTTTGGCTATTAGAAATGAACATGGATTATACATTGGAAAAATCTGAGTAAATATTTAGTCAACTCTTGACTATGCAAGACTGTCATTAGGCACACTGGATTGTATAATGTATAATGGCATAATTCTTTCTGTTGTACATGGAAATAACATATAAGGGTTTTTGATGCAGTGGATTTATTTATCAATACAATTATGATTTCCTTAGTGGGTATTATAATATAGGTGATGATAATATGTTTGGTGTTTCGTCTATCAGCCTGGAATGCCTCCACTTTCCACATACGCCATCTCAACTGGTACAAATGCAAATTACTCTTCAAAACTTAACTCATATTTCTACCTTCTCTATGAAGTCCTACCTGGTGCTCCAGGTAAAATCACTCACTTCTTTTCCTTGAATTGCATAGCACTTTGCTTTTTCCTCTTTCGGATCGCATTTCATCTTCTTAAATCATTTTATTTACCTCTCTTATCTCTAGACTGACTGTAAGCAACCTGAGGAGAAGGATTAAACATTATTCATCTTCGAAAACTTGAGAATTCTTAAGAGAGCTCATATTAGGAGCTGAAATGTATTTGCTGAACGTTTGGTAGTAATTAACATTTGCAATCCATACAGGGTTTTAGCATAAACTGTTTTATTTTACTCCTAAAATTATCCTCTGAGAAAGGCACTCATATCACTAGTTGGCAGACAAGGAAGGTGATACTCAGAGTTAAACAACTTTTCCAAATCAATAGTTTTCTCATGGTAGAGACAGGGGTGATGGTAAACCTTTAATAATTGGATCTCAAACAAAACAAGTATGTATTATATTACATACATTATTACATTATGATATTGTATAATACATTATATAGAGTGTATTTAAAGAATCTTCAGCACTCACTTGACTAATAATAATGTATGTAATGTTCTTTATCATAAATTTTACATAATCAGTTTAATGTGGGCAGAATCTTTTTGTTGAATTTAGTTAACGCTTAGTTCTGTAGTTCTGACACGAATGCTGGATGATGTTTTTATGTACTTTGAGGAGTAATAGGAAAGTGAAACAAGGAAGCCGGTATTGGAATTTCACTCCATCAGTGATGTGATGTTGGTACACAACCTCAGAAACCTCTGGGGTGAAATTCAGAACTGGCCCCCATACATGGAAATGAGGAGAGACTGAAGAAAGAGGCAGGCCACTCCAGATTGGTAGGTGGCAGATTTCATAAGCAAGGTAACTTACATACAAAGTTGCTACAAGATGAGTAGGTCGTTGCTCCACCGCCTAGAATCTTAAAAGTTTAAACAGAGTCCTTCACTCATGTATATCATCTCTATGGTCTGTCTGAACGGCACACTGCTTTCTCAAGGCTGTGTCCTTGAAATGACTCCCACAGTGGGCAAGATGTATATTCCAAGGACAGGGGAAGGAGTCAGGAGGCTTGGATAGTCTTGGTGCTGCTCGAGGGTCAGCTCGCGGTCATGTCCTCTCAATGGCCTCCTTCTTCAGCAGATTTCTTTGCTGAGTTGGGTAATCATTTTCACATGCCAGAAAATTTCCTCAGGTTTTTTTGTGTGCTATTGACAGGCTAATGACATGACACATTTTAGGTTTAATATGTGTTACTAGAAAACTTTCCCCATGGATTTCTTAAACCTAGATCATCAACAGAACAGAGTTACGCCCTGATTTTTAGCATTTGCCAATTTCTTTGGTGTAAATATTGCCGCCTTGGCCAGTTTTAGGTACACCATTGCATAGTATTTCTAGCATACAGATAAAACAGGCATAAATAACCTCAAAAGCATGGTGAAAGTAAAACACAGTAAAATAGGAAGGGGTATGTTTTAAATATTTAGTACCTCTGTTTTAATATTATTTACTTAAATTTAAATTTATATTGTTTAATTTTAATAATGGCTCTAATTTAACAACTGGCTCACAAAATCGTAAAACTGTAACTGACTCTCTGAGCCCGTATAAGCCTTCTCCAATATGCCACTGGGTAAAACCGGTAAAAACCGGGTAGGAAGATCTAGTGTTCTTTCCACTGAAACCAGCTGTCATTTTTTCCCCTTTCATGTTTTTTTTTTTTTCCTGCTCCCACCAACTGTTGGAAGTTGGAGGTTATGAAGCAGTAAATAAGAGTGGGTGTTGAGAGGGGAATGGCATGTGGAGAACACATTTGCTGAAAAGAATCTACATGTTAATGACTAGGAGTAACTGTGCAGGTCATTAAAAGATGGCACATTAGCTCCTTCTAAAAGTTAAAGAAACAAGGGAAGGTTTTTATTATCTCATTCAGATTTCCTCCAAACCCTGCTCCAGAGTGAAACGTCAGGTTGGGAATAAGAATTGGAGAGAACTCATTTACAGGCTAGCGTATGTGGGTGAGCTTTGTTTTGCAAAATCTCGGTCTTTCTACTTTCTTCTTTCTCTTGGTCATCTCCCATCATTACTTTTTCTCCGTGCTTCTACTCTTAAGCAAATTTGTGCATTTGCCCCAGATTTCACAGTCCTGTCCTTAATTCTGCTAAATGAATTTAAAGAGAAATTGAAAAGACTGAATGCACATCCATAGAAAACTGTGCCAAGTAAATCCTTTCTGAAAAAGCCATTCATCACTGTGTAACGGATTCAGCAAGTCACCTAAGGACTTCTAAGTATATTTATTTTTGTAAGGATACTTTTCATTTTGCTCATTTTCAAATAATGTGTATTCTATTATCATGTATGAGTAATCTAGAAATAAAAAGGAACACCTGATCAAAAGCTTTTAGTCAATCATTTTTAGTCCCCACATTTAAAGAAGTCTTACTTGCATTTTTTTTTAAAGTCTAAAATTGACTCCACACGGCACAGAGCCATCTTCTTATAGTGGCCCCACTGAAGTGTTGAACTTACTAGGTTGGCAGAGATCGTTCCCACAGAGCTTAAGACATTTTCTTCATATCACAGAGGAGACTTGAAGACACAGTCAACAGAATTTTTGTCCCTGGATGTTGTATTACCAGAGGAGATTTATTGCTCCTTGTGTCACTTTATGGAAAGGTGACAGCCATATGCCTTTTAGGCCTAATAATCAGTGGAACAAAATTCAAAACTTTCACTTTACAGATCTATAGTAACAGAAAACTTAGGAGATTTATAGAAAACATACAGTTTTGAACACATCCATAGGCTTTATGTTTTTATTTTAGAGACCATCCTCTCAAATTAAAGAAAACTAGTGTTGTTTTTTTCCCTCACAGTGAAAACCAAGTTAACTTTCTCTCCATACCACATTCAAGCTATCTTGCCACCATCTGCGACCCAGTCATGCTGAGGTAAAATGTGTTGAGAGGTGTCTGAATGATGATGGTGTCCTTGTGGTAACATGTTTTAAACTTAGTTTTGTGAAATGTAGCACTCATCTGGCCTACATATTTGGCAGTGGATACAGAGATACATTTATTTTGCTATGTAGATACATGATACTTTTGCTTTAACATGTTTTTCATTTTATCAGCTCTTTCTTTTCTTCTGTGAAATAAAATTCTTAATCACTTAGTTTCTATTCCTCTTCTTCATTGAAAAACTCTGGTTCATTTTATGAAACTGAGGAAAGATTAGGGAAATGAAATTATGCCTAAAAATGAGACTGATGTTATAATGTGGTTGCTGTTGAAATCCTCAAAATATTCTGCATTAGCAATTTTTTTTTTTTTACAAATCCAGATCCATTTATAGCTCACTTGTTACCTTGTTATTTAAGTATACATTCAGAGTATTGACTTTGCCTGGGAAGTATTTTATTCTTATGGCCTTGGTGTAGGTTGACTTGTGTTCCCCTCCACTCCAAATTTTTATTTTGAAGTCTTCACCTCTGGTAATTTAGAATCTGATCTTATTTGGAGAAAGGGTGATTGCAGATGTATTTAGTTAGATGAGGTCATATTGGAGTAGGGTGGGCCCCTAATCCGTATGACTGGTGTCCTTATATAAAGAGGAAACTTGGACACGGGCATGCACACAGGAAGAATGCCATATGATGAGGAAGGCAGAGGTTAACTTGATGGTTCTATGAGCCAAAGTTTGCCAGCGAACCACCAGAAGCTAGGGCAGAAGCATGGAACAGATTCTCTCTCCTGGCCCTCAGAAGGAAACAACCCTGCCAAAACCTCGATACTAGTCTAGCCTCCAGATATCTAGCCTCCAGAACTGTGAGACCATATAATTTCTGGAGTTTAAGCCACTCAGTTAGTGCTATTGTTTTATGATAGCCCTAGCCAAATGAATACTGATCTTTTATTTTTATTTTGTTATTTTCTTAGGACTCTAATCACATATTTCTTTGTGTTTATCTCTTTGTGTATGTGCTAATTCTTTTAATGGACTTTAAGTGCAGAAAGAGCAAAGACTTTGATTTACTCACAGGATCTTCGGCTCTACCCTACAAAGGGTAAGCATTCAGTAAATATTTGGAGAATAAATTAATGCATAGATGAATACTAAATTTTATTGAATTTTTTAATGTGCCAGACATTATTCTAGGTACTTTATATCTATGAAATCGTATCGTTCTCACTACCACTCGTTTTAGAGATTGAGGGGTTAAGGCAAAGAGAGTTTGAGTAACATGCCAGAACCATATAGTTGGAACCAGTGTTCAGATTCGAGTCAGCACTCTCTTTACTTTGTTCTGTGCTTCCTGGACCTGAAATAATCAACAACATCCAACAAATATTCATAGAGTCCCTAAGCCAGGGGCATCCCAGTGTGAATTATATCTGAGGGCTGAAGGGCTGTCAATAAATATGTAAACAAAGATTAAGTAGTCACAGATGTTGTTAAATGTCATTAAGGAGGTGAAAGTGTACTTCTTAGATGGGGTGGTCAGGACGACTTCCCAGAATTTGGAAGCTGAGTCTGAAAAAATGACCAGGAATTAGTCATGCAAAGAAAGGGGAACCATTCTCAGCAGAGGAAACCAAATGGGCAGAGTCGCCAGTTTTAAAAGAGCATGGTATGTTCCCAGGTGTACAGGAGTCTGGTGTGGCTAGGAGTCAGTAGGAGAGAGTGCATGGTATGAGATGGTATTGGCCGCATGCTTTGACACCCGACTTTGTTTAAGGAGCAATGTGGATCCATTGCAGCACTGTATTTTATTATTTTTTTAAAGATTTTTTAACTTATTTGTCAGAGAGGGAGAGAGAGCGTGCAAGCAGGGGAGCAGCGGGCAGAGGAGAAGCAGGCTCCCCGGAAAGCAGAGAGTCCGACACGGGACTCGATCCAAGGCCCTGGGGATCATGACCCGAGACCCCAGAGCCGAAAGCAGCTGCTTAACCAACTGAGGCATCCAGGCATCCCCATTGGAGCATTTTAAACAGTCATGCCATCATCTGATTTACATTTCAAAATACTCTCACTGCTGAGTAGAGAACAGATTAGAGGGAAACCAGAGGAAATGGGAGACAGGATGCTCTTCTGTTATTCTGAGCAAGAGATAATGCGAGTCAGGCACATGTCATAATAGAACAGATGGGCAGAGGATGGACTTGAGACATGATTTAGGAGGTAGGAAGACTTGGACTTGCTGATCTACACATCTTGTATAACAGAATATAACTGGTGTTTTTTACTGAAAGTGTGAAAATTGGGTGTCGTTGGTGGGGAGGTGGAGCAGGAGTGTTTGTCTGGAGGTATAAAGGTTCTGTTGGATACACTTTGGGATTCTGATACCTAAGGCCAAGTAACTGTAAGGTTTATGAGCTTGGAACTCAGAGGGTAAGACTGGACTGAATATCGGACAGAAATTTGGATAGAATTGAGTCTCATGAACAATACTGGTATTTAAAGCCCTGGATGAGATCACTCAAGAGAGAGAACATTAAGGATAGATGAGAAACAGGACTAGAAGAAAGAAAGGAAGAAAGGAAGAAAGAAAGAAAGAAAGAAAGAAAGAAAAGAAAAGAAAGAAAGAAAGAAAGAAAGAAAGAAAGAAAGAAAGAAAGCCAGAAACAGTTGTAAAACTGAGAAAATGGAAATGAGCAAAGTGCACCAACATGGAAATATTTGTATATACTTGTCTTACTTTATTCTTCATAAAATGTCAAGTGCTATTGATTTTTTTTTTTTGGAATTTTCAACTTTAATCAAATCATTTTCATTCTGGTCACTTCCATGTTTTTGTTTTGCCTAGTTTATTTGTTTGTTTTGTTTTGTTTTCCCCTAAAAGAGTAATCCTTATCATAAGATTTTGAGAAATAAATTACTTTCCTACCCAGAACTTCATTAGTGCTTTCTACTTAAAAAAAAAATTACTTTGTTCATCTTTTCCATCATTCTGTTACAAATTGTACAATGTATATTTTGGGTATCTAGGAAAAATTTGGACAATTTTCCTGATTACATAAGGAAGAATTTCAAATACTTTCAATATAAGAAATTTTGACTTAATATTACTTGAGATTTGAGTATTAGAGACAAAATGCACATTAATGCAAGCTTTGCAGAGTTTCTTTGCGAGAGTTTGCATTCACGAGCAAAAAAAGAACAGATCATATATGTATATTTGGACCGTTTTCTTAAGCATTTGTTTTTTACCAGGTGAAGTGTGCTTTGCTTAAAATAGCAGGATTCAATTGTTACTTGGTAACAATGACTTACTTATTAAAGATAAAAACAAAACCAGAACAGAAAACACAAAATTTGAGGGCTTTTGAAGCAAGATGACAAACAAGTAGAAGAATGTCCCTTCCTTTCTCCCAAGGTCCCAGTGTCCAAATGAAACAATAATAGTGCTAGGAAGAAAAAAAAATAGAGCCTACAGATGACCAGCACAATTGAAGAGTCCAGGAAGAAAGGAAGCAGAGTGTATTTGAGAGAGCAGAGCCTTAATCTAAGGTTGTGTGCTTTAAGCTCTGTGTTGAGCTATGCTCTGCTTGCTACTAGGAGAGCCCTGACATGGGGCTGCAGAATTGGGTGCCTTTTACTTTGGCATTTCTTAGAGTTAGCTGCCTAATGTTATTGTGAAGGTGATACGGAATAGGAGAATAAATATATTAATTGTTTTGAAAAGAAAGCTGATTAATGGGTAAGTTAGGACTTTTGGGAGTTTAGGCAACAAGGAGAAGATGAAAAAGACAATGCAAATGATTATTTTTTAATTGCTTATTTTGATTTTCTTGTAATACTTCTTGTGTTACACTTGAAGGTAGTTTTAACATTAAAAGGTGAGATTTTCAAACATCGCTTTGGAGGTGTTCTGAATGTCAATTTTAGGGAGACTATTTGGCAATAGTTGATAACATTTGAGTAGACCTTTCTTAGGTGCATCAAAAATTCATGCTTTCTAATCCCCATTAACACTAATTGGTATTAATGTGTGTGAATCTTCATGCATTTACAACAAAATATAACATTAGACTAAAAGATAACACTTTATCAATGATTAGTATTCACAATGCCAGTTAAATAGTAGTACGAGCAAATGACACATCACACAAACTCATTTACATTTTTAATTTGGTACATTTTGCAAACATACTAAAATAAAATAGGACACAGGCCCTACATCCTTTTGATAGAACATTTTTATCTTACGGTCTAGGTAGAGAATCGGAGAACAGATATTTTAAGATGGGCATAAACAATTCTTGTGAAAGCGTTGCGTCTTACTCGATGCCAAAGGAAAGGTGAAACTTGAACTATTAGATTGCTGTTGGTTTTGCTGCTGGTGAGAGAATCCCCAGTTCCTTGATTTGGAGGAAAAGCGTATGTCTATTGAGAAAGAGATATAAGAGTGAAGGCCAGTGGACAACAGGGTTCGGGAAGCAGGGCAAGATCACGGCAGGGTTAATGATCTTGTTCTTTTCTTTTCTTTTTTTTTTTTTCCTAGTTTTTTGTTCTCAGCATAAAGGACTATTCTTTAGAATGGTTTTCCTGATTAATTGTATTTCAGAATTATAAAGTAGAATTAAGTGTTTGAGTTTCTTCTCTCCACTCCCTTCACGGATGCTTGCATTATAAATGCTTTCCTACGGATACCGAGTTCCTTTATTAACAAGAGGTATTGGAATAGGATTTTAGCTATCAGATTCTCGTAAGAGATATGAGGTCAATGGATGTGATGATAAGTCATAAATCTATTTCTGACGGTTTCTCTCGATTCCAGTAATTAGAGACATGACTGTACTTTGCTATTGATTAATATGTAGTATAATAAGTGCTTGCATGTGGGAAGCCCTAGGCGTTAAGAGGTTGATTGGTTAAATCGGTTAATTAAGGTACAAAGAAGAATGCTCTAAACTCAGGTTATGTTTCCTGTACTGATAACTAGCTGTAACTGATCATAATTATGATAACAGGAAATAGAAAATTCTCGTTAATGGCAACTCTTTATCAATTTGTATTTAAAATATGAATTCTTGATGAGGGGGCTCTTGCAAGTGATAGTTTATGAAAGGTAATACATCTTAGATTTGTGGGGTGCTCAAGAAATTATCTAGGACTGTCCTTAGCACCATGGCAGGACTATGAGTGACTCTCCAACACTGAAGACTGTCCTGTTGATTCTTAAATATCTCTTAGAATGGAAATTTTTACTGTTAGCAAAGTCATCCTTATTTTTTTTTCTTAAAAGATTTTATTTATTTATTTGACAGAGAGAGAGCACAAGCAGAGGGGAGGGGCAGAGAGGGAGAAGCAAGCTCCCCACTGAGTAGGGAGTCCAAAGTGGGACTCAATCCCAGGACCCTGAGATCACATCCCAGGACCCTACGATCACAACCCGAGCCGAAGGCAGATGCTTAACTGACTGAGCCACCCAGGTGCCCCTATATTTAAATTGAATTTCTTGTGCTTTGATTTCTAACTTCTCTTCTATACACATGCCTTTTACGTGGATGAGGAATAGCGGGTGGTGGGAGTGAGGTCCTGGAGCTGGCTCGTACCAGCTGGGGAGAGTTCACGGTTACATTTCTAGAAAGTCTGCGAGCCAGTTGTTAAACCCAGCCTTTATTAAAAATTAATAGTATACATTTTAAATTAAATTAAATTAAAAACTCAACCCTTCCTGATTATTTTACTGCATCATACCGTGAATTGTGCTATCCATTGTGTCTGTTTGGTAGAACATTCTGTAGAGCAGGGTGCTGTTGAGCTTCTCTTTCCAACTCTGCATCTGGTGAGATCATATTGGTAGCTAAAAATCTATTAGGGTGGAAGTATTTACATCAAGAAAATACACAAGCACAACAACTCAGGCCCTCCCGCCACCCCTCAGAGGCAGATATTAAACATTTAGTAGCATGCTACTGGGCCGGGGCTTTCCTCGGAAGAAAGCCAGTTTTCTTGTACAAGAAGGGACTGATTTATAAGCCCTTAATGTAACTAATTAATGCATGAATAGAAAGTTTATTTCCTAACCTAAATGTTTTATTTATTGCTTTGAGTGCATCTGTAAAATTGTTTAAACATAATGGAGGAGTTTTTATTTTCAGAAGTTCCAATATTAACTGCTTTCATATAATAGCTTTCAGACCTCCCTGTACATTGTACTTGGTAACTGATTTGTGACTACAGGATCCAGAATTGACAATGATTCTTAAATTTCATTTCTAGGTGATCGACTACACTCTAGAATCCCTCACTATGAGGGAAAACCATTTCTGCCTCATGAGTGTTAATCGACTCCCACGAGTGCTGGAGGACTTAACTCCAGCGCCCAGCCTGGCCACCTGGCTGTGTTACTGGTTCTAATTAGCTCCTTCCACAGGGATGCCAACTAATCCATGGCAAAAAGATCAAAATACCTTCTTGCATCACATCTGGTTCTTCCAGGCTTGGGATGGGCTTTAGTTTTCTATTCTTCCCACATTGAAATCCTCAATAGTCATTCTTGAAAGAAGCTCTCGAAAGGTGATTTATTTGAAGACACACTAAATGATATTATTTATATTTTATTGTATTTTTTTTTTGCTAAAAGCTGTTTTTTGAAAAGTAAGTATTTTCACAAATTGGAACAAAATCCTATTGCACCTCGGTTGTCTTGCTTCATTCTTTTAACATCTCCGTAGGCAGATAATTAATATAGTCCCATTTCCAGATGAGCAAACTGAAACATGGAAATATGAAGGAGTATATGAAATTGTTAAGATGTGGCTTAAGCCATCAGAAATGCAGAAATGTGGGTAACAGAATTCTATGTGTGTTACCTTATGACTGGATTAAAAGAGTCTTTTATTCTGGGCTCAGGCCAAACCTGCTGGAGAGACTAATTATTTAAGCAAGCAATTTCTTTACCTAAAAGGTAATTTTTAAAATGTGATCCAGGTGATTTAAGTAATAAGAAGAGACACTGTAACTCTTTGAAACAGCTTTTATATCCCTTCTGCTTCTGTTAGTAGAAGGTAGCTTCCACATAATTGATAACTATATTTGGAGTCCCTCAGGAGGCACCCCATTTTATCCTAAAACGAAAGAATGAAATGCAGGTCTTCTGCAGACCAGATATTCCACAATTTTTGCATGCTCTATTTTCTTCAACAGATAAACCACTTCTGAAATGCTTTCACTGTCCAGATATAACTGTCTTATACCATTGGGACATCTACTCACAAATATACTTTCTTTCCGTCAAAGTTTAAGACACATTCTTTTTTCTCTTTGATGGGAAACCTTCTTGGCCTTGGAGTGTATGACGGTCAAAGATCTGAATGTTACAGTCACACCATTGACTGAGAGTCTTAAATGCAGGACCAATTACAAAATCATTAGATGAAGCCTCTGAACAATTAGGAAGCCTGCAAAGATCCTCTAACAGTCTTTTCATCTGAACAGAGAGCTGTGGTTGGAAATACAGATGGAGTCATCCTCAGGGATTTGTCCTTCATACACATGGTTCTCTTGAAGGATTTCACAAGTAGGAGACTTAACGTTTTGTAACATTTCACAGACTGCATCACGCAGAGGAGCATTGGTCATCTAGTATTAATATATTTGTTTGACTAGTCCTAAAGTATCTGCATACATACTTTTAAACTCCTTCTCCATTGACTATATATATATATATATATATATATTTTTTTTTTTTTAATAGCTGTAATTCTCCACCACTCTTCAGCTTATTCTCCTTTATTTTTTTTAAAATATTTTATTCATTTGTTTGACAGAGAGATACAGCGAGAGAGGGAACACAATCAGAGGTAATGGGAGAGAGAGACAGAAGCAGGCTCTCCGTCAAGCAGGAGCCTGATGCGGGGCTTGATCCCAGAACCCTGGGATCATGACCTAAGCCGAAGGCGTACACTTAATGGCTGAGCCACCCGGGCATCCCTCCACTGATTATATTTTTATTGGAGGGCAGAGTTTGGGGGAGTTTGTTTTATGATATAAGCAGTAGCTTGATTTTCTTTTAAGACAATACAAAATAAAGGATACTGATTTTCTTCATATATTTTTTGATGACAAACCCACTTGATAGTCGAAAAAATATGAATGGAGTCTAATTCAAGATGCTTTGTTTTTGTCCCATTATCTTGAGGAAATAATATGATTCTCCTATTTTAGAGGACCATATCAAAATTTGTGAGATAATTACTTTTAAACATTTTCAGACATCTGAACTTTATATTTATTATATTTTTAGTCATTATAAAATTTGATGTGATTTTGAAATGTTGATTAATGGCCATTCTACCAAGGAAAGGTTTAAAATGCCCATAGGGAATGGTAGTTAAAACTCTTTTCTAAAAAGAAATGCACCTCTTTGGTCACTCTGTATTTTGCATTATATTTAATTTGGAGGTAATCTGAAATTTAGATTTGGGTCAAGCAACACCTGCCATGCCTATGTGCTTTCCGTGACTCAAAGTGAAGGAAAAGCAGTGGAGAACCCTTATCCCACAGGCATCAGAATTATGCTAATGAATGGTTAGCTGCTGTGTAGCCATGATTTTCTCCAAGGTGCTCTGGAGCACTGGAGGTTGACCTCATAGAGGCAATCGCAACTAGGTGGTAGGATTAATGCTGTAAGAGCAACATTTAACGTGATGTAATTTACCCCAAGATAGCAGCAGAGTCAGGTGACACTAGAAACAGGTTGTCCATGTTGAACTAAACGTGAGTTAGAGATAATGCAGTAAGTCATGGTAAATTTTATCAGCTTTATCTATGTAAGCCTAAGGACTAAAATCATTGAACATTTCTTGGAGTTTCTGATAATCAGACTTATTTTCTTCAATTACGTTCGTGCATAGGGGAAATGGTGCTTTTGGTGGGACTAAACTATGTATTCATGTATAAAGTCCATTATATGGAACGAGAACAATCTGCAAGAAAGTCCTGGAGATAAAGATCTTAACAGTAATAAACTACAAACAAAAGATGAATGAGCATCGAATATTGGAATGCGTAAATATAAACATGATATGTAGCCGTCCATTCTTGTCGGCATTTATCAGATATATTTAAAGAAAAGAACGTGATAGTTTCTTGTTTTCGTAGTGAAATATTTCGAGAAATATACAGTCAGTTTTAAAGGGAATGCTAATTTGGAAACAGTTCAGAAGGAAAAAATGAAGGAATTCAGATTATTTAGCTTAATGGCAGATTGTTGGTATAATAAGATGCTGTCTCAGAACGTTGAAAGGAAAGTATCCCCCCCCCCCCATTTTCTGCATCCCTGGAATCATTGTCCTACTGTGCATATTCTGACCCACCCTAGTTACTCAGCCAATGTTGACAGAGTCAGAGTACATATGTCATCTTCAGCTCTTCCATTGGTTGCCAATAAGATATACGTCAATCTTTTCTTAGAAGCAGGATGAATGAAAGACAATGATATAGCAAGATTACTTATCAGACAAAGATGACCTTTCCAAAGGCGCCCCGTGTTGCTCCTTACTCACTTGGTTCCTGAGCTTTTGTGGTGGTTCCTAAGTCTGACAACTGATTCCACCCTATGTTATTGGCCTGGGCCTATCGATGTAATAAGATGCAGTAACTTAGCACTATACTTAGTTACATCCTTGGCCTGTGCTTCCTGCATCAGTCTCTGACCACCATGAAAGATGCAGACATGGAAGTTTATATACCAATTGTCATTACAGACCACCCACACTCTGCAAATCCCAGCTGCAGCTTGATCTGTTCAGCTATCCTTTGTGATGATAAAATTGCAACATAACAGTGCCTGTGCCACTGCTCCTATGACCACCGTCTGCTGGTGTCATCCCATGAATTCTCTCCTCAGTTGTATTTTTGTGGATGTGACATTCTTATGGAGACTTTCAGAGGCCACCTGGAACAGTGTTTTATGGTCCGGCCTTTTCCACCCATATGGCTGAGAGAAGAGCCATGTGACATTTTCCAGCACGGTCACTTCCTTGACAAAAGAGAAAAGTGACATCAGAAACTTATACCTTATGGTAGCACATGGCAGATAAAAACAGGTGCATAAAAGGTACCATTACAGAAAACGAATTTGATGTTAATTTAGGTGTGTAAGTGATCAATTCTTAACTGTCTACTTCTTGAATCATTGTTTAAAATTACTACCTGGACTTTGAGAGTAATCATGCATGTTTCTTTCTACTACTCCATTTGCTATAGATGTGTGTGTGTGTGTGTGTAAAGCCACAGCAGTGACAGCTCTGTAATTATTCTCTTCTGCAAAATGGCAGGCATGATCAGACACTTTTGTCTGAACAACATGTGTTGTGAAGCTGTTGGAAAGAGGTTTTAGAAAATATCCCTATGAAGACTTGAAGAATAGAGTAGATTGGGGCTACTTATATCTAAAAAGATAGACACACAGCTTATATTAGTCAGTTCCCTCAATTGTGATAGATAGGTGTATATATCAAGTACACACACACACACACACACACATATATTAGGAGATTTATTATAGGAATTGGTTTATGTGGTAATGGAGGCTGAGAAGTCCCACTATCTGCCATCTGCAAGCTGGAGGACTGGGAAACCTGGTGGTATAATTTAGTATGAGTCTGAAGTCTTCAGAACCACAAGGACTGATATCCAAAGACAGGAGAAGATGGATGTCCTAATGCAAAGACAGCAAATTCTCCCTTCTGCCCATTTGCTTTATTTGGCCCTGAACAAACTCACTCAATGCCCACCAGCATTCCTGAGGGGGATTTACTTTACTGATTCAAATGCTAATCTTTTCCCAAAGTCACTCTCACAGGCGCAACTAGGAATAATGTGGATTTCCCCCCTAGTTTTGTTGAGAAATAATTGATACGTATCACTGTATAAGTTTAAGGTATACAGCACGACGGTTCCATTCACATATATTGTGAGATGGGTATCACTGTAGGTTCAGCTAACATCCATCCTATCATATACATACAATAGAAAGAAAAAAAGAAAAGCGAAAAAAGAAAAAAATTTCCTTGTGATTAGAACTCTTAGCATATTCTCTCATAACAACTTTCTTAGATATCATAGAGTAGGGTTAGCAGAAATCATCATGCTGCACCTTGCATCTCTAGTACTTATAACTGGAAATTTGTGGCTTTTGGCCCACTTCCTCCAATCCCCACTCTGGCCACCTCTCCCCCCCCACCCCCCACCTCCAGTAACTGATTTATTTTCCTAGGAGATTTTTTTTCAAAGATTTTATTTATTTATTTGACACAGAGAGAGAGATTACAAGTAGGCAGAGAGGCAGGCAGAGAGACAGGGAGAGGAGGAAGCAGGCTCCCGCTGAGCAGAGAGCCAGATGCGGGCCTCGATCCCAGGATGCTGAGATCATGACCTGAGCTGAAAGCAAAGGCTTTAACCCACTGAGCCACCCAGGCGCCCAGGAGATTTTTTTTTTTTTTAAAGATTCCACACGTATATGAGATCATACGATATTCTATGTCTGACTTACCTTACTTAGTATAATGCCTTCAAGGTCTATCCATGTTGTTACAACATGTAGAATTTCCTCATTTTTTATGGAATAATATTCATATATATATCACAACTTCTTTATCCATTCATCCACCAGTGAACATTTAGGTTGTTTCCATGCCTTAGTTATTGTGAATATGCTGCTATGAACACGGGGGTGCAGATATCTTTTCCATTTAGTGTTTTCATTTCCTTTGTGTATATTTCCAGAATTGGAATTGGTGGATCACATGATAGTCTTTTTTTTTTAACTTTTTGATCCTCCATACTGTTTTCTATAGTAGTTGTACCAATTTACAATCCCTCCAACAGTGCACAAGAGTTCTGTTTTCTCCAAATCTATGCCAGCATTTGTTATCTTATATTTTTGCTGATGGCCATTCTAACAGGTGTGAGGTGATATTTCATTGAGATTTTAATTTGCATTTCCCTAATAACTAGTGATGTTGAGCATCTTTTCATGTACTTTGACCTCTTTCCTAAATTGTCTTTGGAGAAATGTGTATTCAAGTCCTTTGTCCATTTTTAGTTGGATTATTTGAGCTTTTTATTTGTTTTTGTTTTTGTTTTTTTTGCTATTAAGTTGTATATATACAACTTTATATATTTTGGATATTAATCCCTTATCAGCTATATGATTTGCAAATTTTTTTTTTACATTCCATTGGTTGTCTTTTCACTTTCCTAATGATTTATTTTTTGGGAGGGTGTATAGAAGCTGTTTAGTTTAATCACTCCCATTTATTTATTTTTTATTTTGTTGCATGTGCTTTAGGTGTCCTATTTCCAAAATCATTACCAAGAATCATATCAAGGAACTTTATTTCTGTGTTTTCTTCTAGGAGTTTCATGGTTTCAGGTCTTATATTTAGGTCTTTAATCCATTTCGAATTAATTTTTGTGAATGGCATAAGATGAGTTCTAGTTTCACTTTTTTATATGTGAATATCCAATTATTGAAGAGGCTCTCTTTTCTTCATTGAGTGTTTTGGCTCCTTTGTCAAATTTAGTTGACCATATATGCTTGGGTGTATTTCTGTGCTCTTGATTCTGTTCCATTGATCTGGTTGTTTTCATACCAGTACCACAATGTTTTGATGACTGTACCTTTATAGTAGAGCGTGAAATCAGAAAATGATGCCTCCAGCTTTGTTTTTCTTTCTTAGGATTTCTTTGGGTATTGAGGGTCTTTTGTGGTTCCATATAAATTTTAAGAGTGTTTTTTTCTACTTCTGTAGAAAATGCTATTGGAATCCTGATAGGGATTGCATTGCATTGAAATTTTTTTAAAGATTTTATTTATTTATTTGACAGAGAGAGATCACAAGTAGGCAGAGAGACAGGCAGAGAGAGAGGGAAGCAGGCTCTCCACTTAGCAGAGAGCCGGATGCGGGGCTCAATCCCAGGACCCTGAGATCATGACCTGAGCTAAAGGCAGAGGCTCAACCCACTGAGCCACCCTGGTGCCCCTACAGATAACTTTTGGTAGTATTAACTTTGTAACAATATCAATTCTTTCAATCCATGAACACAGGGTACCTTTCCATTTTATTGTGTCTTTTTCAATTTCTTTCATCAATTTTTTTTTCAAAATACAGGTTTTTAACCTCCTTCATTCAATTTATTCTCAAGTATTTTATTGTTTTTGATGCTATTGTAAATGAGATTGATTTATGTCTTTTCAGGCAACTTATTGTTAGTGTATAAAAAAATACCACTGATTTTTGTATGTTAATTTTGTATCTTGCAACTTTACTGAATTCATTGATTAGCTCTAATAGTTTTTTCATTGAATCTTTGGGATTTTCTCTATATAAAATCATACCAACTGCAAATAGAGATAATTTTACTTCTCCCTTTTCAATTCTGATGTCTTATTTGCTTTTCTTGCCTGATTGCTCTAGCTAGGACTTCCAATACTATGTTGAATAGGAGTGGTGGGAATGGGCAAGCTTTTCTTGCTCCTGAAATGGAAAAGCTTTCAACTTTTTACTCTTGAGAATGATGTTAGGTGAGGGCTTGTCATGTATGGGCTTTATTGTGTTAAGATATATTCCTTCTTTGACAAATTTGTTAAGAGTTTTTATCATAAATGATAAAATTTGAATTTTGTCAAATGCTCTTTCTGCATCTATTAAAATGATCATTGGATTCTTTTCCTTCATCCTATTAATGTGATTTATCACATTGATTGATTTGCATGTTTTGAAATATCCTTGCATCTCAGGGATAAATCCTATTTTATCATGGTGAATGATCCTTTTAATGTGCTGCTGAATTTGTTTGCTAGTATTTTATTGAGAAATTTTGCATCTGTATTCATCAGAGATATTAGCCTGTAGAGAAATAATGTTTTATCAACTATCCAGGCATCCCTTTGCCCCGTCAAGTTGACACATAAAAATTACCATCATACAGCCATTATTGAGGCAGAAAGATAAAACAAGAATCTTTTGGTAAATGTTTATAGGCATTTAATAGGTACATTTCACTTGCAGAAGCAAACATTTTTGACATTTGTTTATTTTTAAAGTTGTAAATTTTAATTATGTGATTTCACTTAAATATCATACAAAGCATATTTTATATTTTAATGATGTCATTGAGTCAGTTCCCTTCTTTTTTTATTAACACTTAAATTTTACACTCTTCTAGGAAGCTCTACATTGGCGAGACTTTCTTGGTTGCATATTTTTCAGTACACATTTGCAGTATGTAGCATCACAACTGTAATCAGGTGGCTTTAGATTTGGAAGCACAAGGAAATTTGAAACAATTCCAAACTTTTAATATTGCATACTGCCTTCCCAATCAGTTTGGCTTAAGATTTTAAGTTTCTGGAAGTCTGTGGATTCAGATATGCAGTGTAATTCTTGCATTATCATATATGACCACAGTGAAAATTAACAGTGCCCTGGGGACATAGTCTCAGGATATTCCATGCGCCACAAAACTGATCTAAATTGAGTTCTCCTTTACTTCAAAAGGAGCTCGTTCTTTCTTTCCCTCCCTCCTCCCTGTCTTCTTTCTTCATCTGTTCTTCTTTCTCTTAGGCCTTTCTTCTGCCTTCCCTATATTACATTTGTTTTCTATCTTCTCTTAACTTTGTGTAGAAAAAAGGGAGTTTGAAAGGTTAACAATATATTTTATAATGTTACATATTATTCCTGGCTGCCAATTTACTTTTGTATATTATTATTCCCATTTGATATACTCGTAGCATTTAAAATTAACTCATTTCTACCAACAAGATTGTTTGTGAGGCTTTTTAGAGACTCATCTATGAAGTCACAACAACAGGTATGATTAGATAGATCTGAACCAAATTTCAGAAGCCATTACATTCATTCATTCTCCCAAGCATCTATTGATTTATTCATGACTTTATTCAGGTATACTTACTGAGGGCTACCCATGTGCTTTGCATATTGTCAGACACTGGCTGAATAGGGCAGACATAGCTTCCCTCTCAAGGACTGCTGGTGTGTAATGATAAAACATAGTTGAGTTACAGTAAGTGTCTGGCACACAGAGGATTATAACATGAGTAATTGTTTTATGTCTGGGTGTTTTGGCTAATGTTTATAGTAAGATAGTGATTATTATTAGCATGACCTAAGAAAATATTTGAAATAACTTTTATTTACTCTTTTCCATACTTAATGTGTGACTGTCTATGAGAAGAATTAAAAATCAGGGGTGCCTGGCTGGCTCAGTCAGAAGAGCATGCAACTCTTGATCTCAGAGTTATGAGTTTGAGCCCCATGTTGGGTGGAGAGATTATTTAAATAAATAAAACTTTGTTAAAAAAATTATCCTTATCCTGAGGAGTTTATAGTCTTGGGACTGGAGACAATTAAGGAAATAGACAATGTCAATGTAATGTGCTATGATACAGAACTAAATTCTGGGGCTGTGAGTAGGCATCCATCCCAGGTTAAGAGTCGAGAACTCTGGAGGCTTTCAGAAGAAAGTCATACTGGGATAAGGTGTGCAGGGTGGTGGCTCAGTGTCAACCAATTTGGATAAGATTAACTGATTAATATGGTCATGAATAAATAATTCATGCATGGTATCATTGTGAACAAAGTAGAAGGTCAAGCCACATGATACACTAGTAATAACTAAAAGAATGAGAAATATCAATAAGCAATGGAGTTTTCTAGTACAAAAACAATCTACCATACCTCCTCCACCAGAGGGAATAATAGGCGTGAACATTAAAAAAAAAATGCTGTTGGGGCACCTGGGTGGCTCATTGGATTAAAGCCTCTGCCTTCAGCTCAGATCATGGTCTCAGGGTCCTGGGATTGAGCCCGGAGTCGGGCTCTCTGCTCAGCAGGGAGCCTGCTTCCCCCTCTCTCTGCCTGCCTCTCTGCCTACTTGTGGTCTCTCTCTCTGTCAAATAAATAAATAAAGTCTTTAAAAAAAAATGCTGTCGCACCAATATGCTCCTTCACACATACGCTAAAATGTCCTGAGGGGAGTCTTAGTGCCTCTTGGCTCCTCAGAGGGGGTGATAAGGTAGTCCCAACCAAGGGGCCCTGGACTCTACTCTTGATCTTATTCTGTAGGACATAAAGGCTATGAACATTTTCAACAAAGCAGGTAAGAGTCTATGTTTTATTAAATACGTCTAACTAAAACTTTATTTGGGAAAGTGGTTCTACTACTGAAAAGACTCTTAAAGCCACTAGTTTAGGAAGTGTTAAGTGGCTGACTTATTGAAATCTAGGTTATCTATTTTTATTTACTAAAATTAAAAAAACCCCTCCCTTATTAAAATTCTTACTAAGAAGTTTCCAGATTTAAAAAATTAAGATTTTTCTCTTCACATGCATACCTTCTCACTAAGTGATGGCAAGTTCATTTAGCAATATACACACATATGAAATAAAAATGATTATTTTAAATACATAGTATCAAAACTTCAGACATGTTCAAAGGGGAACATAGCACGAAACAGTTAATCTACAGTGTGGCTTTTAGGGAACTCTTGAAAACTGTAATACATATTCCATTGAAGAAGTGAAGTAGGCTGCATCCGTCACTGCCATTGTACAATAATTATATTTAAAGCAAACATTTTTACTATGTTGTATTATTTTCAAAAGTGTAATAACTCTTGTTTTCTGAGTTATAACAGATAATAAATAGAACTTTCTTCTTGTGTTCCACAGTTGAAATTTTGGCTTGTGTAGATTATTCAGAATTGTAGCAATAGAGCAAATGAATCAATTTGATTTTCTTGCACACATATTTTCCTTACATGGAACCCATTTGTTTACTTTTTAATAGATTACTAAATCAGTGAACTCTGGTGAAATTTCAATGGAATTTCAGTGCTTTTACGTCAAATATTGGCAGATTCTTATGTTTTCCCCCATTTGTCACATTGCTATTAGCAGATGATATGCTACCTGAATATGAGTATATTTTATATTTGAAAATGGTTATCTTCTCTAAATTATTAGTTTGTGCCGACATTCCAAATTGTTATCACTTTTTAGTTTATTTTTATTTTTTTTAAAGATTTTATTTATTTATTTGACACAGAGAGAGAGATTACAAGTAGGCAGAGAGGCAGGCAGAGAGACAGGGAGAGGAGGAAGCAGGCTCCCTGCTGAGCAGAGAGCCCGATGCGGGCCTCGATCCCAGGACGCTGAGATCATGACCTGAGCCGAAAGCAGAGGCTTTAACCCACTGAGCCACCCAGGCGCCCTATTTATTTTATTTTTACGTATGTCCCCCTATTGTAAGGATGGAAGGGTTCTGTTCCACTTGTTTTTGTATCCCTCACAGTGCCTGCACCCTGATTTATACATAGGAGCTGGTCAATCGATGTCTGTGATGTGACATCAGGATGCTTTTGGTTACACAAAACAAAACACATAGGTAAAAGTTACTTAAAATGGTGCTGCACAAGGTGTGATTCATAGACCGGTCATCAGCACACAAACTTCATTTCTGATCTGTAAGGAGCTCGGTAATTCGGTAGGTATTTAGAAACATTCATAGCAATTTGAATTTATCATGACATTCAAGTGTCTGACCATTATCCTAAGAATTTGTCTTTATTTTATAACAGTTTGTGTCTTCAAATGATTGGGGAAAGAAAAGCAAAGAGTCCCTGTATTTCAGAGTGTTTGAGAAGCACACATTCTGCCACTGTTTTCTTAATAGATTTTAAGAAATCAAGAGGGAAATAGATGCTGGGGTTGACTTCCTGGTTCAGCAATGTTAGGGCTCAAGGTTAATGTTTCTGGGAATGCCTTTCTTCTACCCTGGTTACGATATGCCTTCAGTGGTTCCAAGTATCATGTTTTCCCATGAAAATACTCACCTCAGATAAGAAAGGGATAAATGAAAAAGAGCCTTTCCTCTCTGGTAGCTCTCTTTTCATCTAGAAAGAGAATCTTTTCCAGATTTCTCCCTCTATTTACTTGACTAGATTTGGGTCACTCGCCCTCCCTCAGTCAATCCCTACAGAACTCTCAAGGGCCAGTCCGGCATGACCCATCCTCTAGGCAGGCCACCTCCCTGCATGAACAGAGCCAGGGTTCTATCAGCAAGAAGGACTGGGGAATGGCTGTTCTGCCCATTTCTCTAAAGACCTAACATTATCCGAAATTGACACAACCACTGAGAATATTTTAGTAAGTTGGGTGGTATAATAATAGTTCCAGTTGGTAGAATGCCTATCATGCTAGGTATTTTGTGTGATTCTTCATATTTTGTACAACTACCCTGTACATAGTCTGTGTTACTCTATTTTACAGATAGGAAAAATGAAACAGAGAGAGGTTAACCATCCTGTCCAAGGTCACATCCCTGGGAGATAAAGCAGAGCTAGGAATCCAGCCCTGCATCACGAATGTCTCCACCCAAGTTCTTTCTACTGTGCTACAAAGGCTAGTTTTGTTTGGTGCCATTGGGTGACCAGACAGTGCACGTGATATCAGAAACCAGGGAAGGGCTGACCCAAGAGATTGACTTGAGTGAGGCCCTCTTTTATCTATTTTTAAGATTTTATTTAGTTATTTGAGAGAGTGAACAAGAGGGGACAAGCAGGGGCAGGGGCAGAGGGAGAAGGAGAACAGACTCCCCTCTGAGCAGGGAGCTCAACACAGGATTCAGTCCTAGGACCCCAGGATCATGACCTGAGCCAAAGGCAGACGCTTAACTGACTGAGCCACCCAGGTGCCTCAAGCGATGCTATCTTTTAAATAGGTAATATGAACTATCTTAACTTTTCCAAGCGCTCTCTGGCACATGGGTCTATACTTTCTTACCTTCAGAGAAAAAGTCGCTCTGCTGGTGTCTGAAGAACACCCTTCCCCATACAACAGCTGTCACTGTCAGTTGCTGCCCCAAGGGTCAAAGGCCCCCTCTCTTGTGACAGGGTTGGACCTAATAGGCAGATAGCTGTATTCTCTGTAATTCTGCAATCTAGAAGAACATTGCTCAATAAAACTCTTGTGCATGGTGGATAAGTATAGCTTGAAACTTTACTAATATGCAACATATCAGCAACACTGTAGTTTACCTAGGTTTTCATGAACTTTCAGAAACCATTTTGAACCCCAAAGCATGCCAAACACCCAACTTTCAAACACTTCTTTACAACAAAGCTCTTTGGTAAGCTGAAAATTGCTCAGTTGATGGGGTTTTTCTCTCAGTCCTATAGTTTTTCATATTCCAATTCCCTAGAAAATTGCTTTTGAGATAAGTTAGATGATATATCTCTGGAGCAGTCCATTTTTTTTTTAATCATTCTACTGCAGATCTGGGCATATGATCCTAATTATCTTTGACCATGTTCCTTTCTGCAGGTGATACTCTGTTCTAGTTAATGTATGCTGCACAGCAAAGTTTATAGGGCTGTGATAATAAGCTTTAGAACATTTATGTTTAATGCCCAAATGTGTGGATTTTATTAGCACTGAAGATTTTAGCATTTATCAAGCTATGTGTGTCTACCTTGAGGTATGTTTTTCCTATCACAGCCATTTATTGTCAATTATACTCAATTGTAAGTTAGTTCAAGTCAACAACTTTGACATATGTGGCATTTGATGATGTTCATTAATGTTGCTGAACTGCCTTGGATGAAAACCTCTAGCATGTACATAATGTATAATTAAATATCCTTATCAGATTCACCATTTCATGAGAAGTTATAAAAACAACACTTGGGGTAAAATAAGTCCATCCATCTTCTAAAAATTTCCGTGTAGTTTAGGTTACGTAAAATAAAAGTAATAATTTATGTTGTAGCACAACTAATGAAAAAAGTTTAATGAATTCATTTTATTTTATCTCATCTGGGGGTCTTCATGCTTTTTCCATTTTTTGGTAACTCACATCAAATGTTTATCTTGAAAAGATGTTGCAATATTGGTATTGCAATAATGAGGATGGCTATGTTGAAATTTGGGGTGTCTTGTGAAATAATTTATTTTTCTGAAAAGATTAAAAATTGGTATTAACAACATAACTGATATTTTTGGATGCCATAAGAACATACATATTTTTCATACATTCCTAGTGTTGAACATGAAACATATTTATTCTGTCTCCAAAAAAAATCTCAGAGTACTTACAAGGCTGCTTTAGTTTTACTTAAAAACAATACAGAGAGTCAAAGATTGAAATTATAAATCAGAGTGGATCTATTTCTACCTGGATTGGAATGTAGCATAAATAAGATTTACTGTGACCTAAGCTTTCAACAGAATAGCTCATGACAGCAAGATAGAGCCACAAATGAGTTTTTTTTTATTGCAATAAACTCTATGACTTGTCTGTTCTTACTATTGTCTTTATGCCTGAGATTTGTGGCAAGCCCAGAAATTGGGAATTTTAGAAAGAAAGCTCTACATGGGACTGACTCAGGGAGAGACTTGAGGATAGCTTGGTTTTTTTGTCTGTGATGAAGTATCAGGGTGTGCCTAAGAGCCAAAGTATATAAATAAACCCCAACTCTGGGCTGGCAGTTTTAGGAGGTTTGCAGGATAATATGAGCTAAGAATTTCAATTACCCTCTATCAAGCCAATAACATAATGCCTTCTTAATGCTATATTTTCCATGTAGTGAAGAGGATCAAGGGTTATATTTTAATTCTTTTAGGATACTAAGGGTTCCATTGGTGTGATAGCATGGGAAAGGATTTACCTTTTACCTTTTTTTTTTTTTAAATTATGCTTTAGAGGTCATCTACCACAATCCCTTTCTTCTGAGAATACAGAATTGATTTCTGCTGTCATGTTTCTTCAGTGGGCTGAAATCCTGTGGTTCTTCAGCTTTATTCTCCATTACACTTAGTGTAAGTCCACAAGGATCTGTGGTGAGCCAGGGGCAATTTGTCTCCCACTGTGGTTCGAGGCAGGATTTGAGGGGTGGAAGTGTTGATCTACTTGCATAGTTCAGCCAAGCAATTTATAAAAAGATGTGGCTAATGATAGAGGCAGTAACTGGTGGTTAAACAATGGGAAAAATTCTGCCCTCCAGCCAGCCTCAGATGAAGTAGTAGGATCATAGTGTCGTGTAAGAGGGGCTCAGTAAGTATTTGTTGTACAAGTGAATGAAAGAGGGAATGAGTCTATAGACTTTGGGAGTAGAAGTGGATCTTAGATTCAGATCGGTCAATATTTTTTTCTTTGGAATTCCAGCAACATTATCATAGCAGCTTGATTCTTAACCCAGAACAGTGGTGCACCCTTCTGCTTGGCTAGGGAATTTAGACTTGTGTGAGGACATTTTGGTTATCATGATGTCTGGAGTGATGGGGTGTGTGAGGGCTACTGGCACTTAGGGGCTATCTAAGGGCCGAGATGTGAATGCCCTTCAGTGAACAGGGAGTCCTATGCAATGACGAATTCTTGTATCAAATATTAAACAGTATCCCATCGAGAACTGAGTCTCCATCTGAGTTCTCAGAGAGGAAGCTTAGAGACGTAAAAGTCATCACTTTATTAAGTATCCAAATACCTTGTTGGACAGATAGCATTCAGAAAAAGGTCTTTCAGTCTTGATAGGCCATTCAGTCTCTTACAACCACTCAAAGCCGTTGTAGCTTAAAAACAGCCATAGAAATCTTTGGGATACAGCAAAAGCAGTCCTAAGAGGAAAGTATATAGCAATACAAGCCTTTCTCAAGAAACAAGAAAGGTCTCAAGTACACAACCTAACTCTACACCTACAAAAGCTAGAGAAAGAACAGCAAAGAAAGGCTACACCCAGCAGGAGAAGAGAAATCATAAAGATCAGAGCAGAAATCAATGAAATAGAAACCAAAAGAACAGTGGAACAAATCAATGAAACTAGGAGCTGGTTCTTTGAAAGAATTAATAAGATTGATAAACCCCTGGCCAGACTTATCCAAAAGAAAAGAGAAAGGACTCAAATTAATAAAATCATGAATGAAAGAGGAGAGATCACAACCAACACCAAAGAAATACAAACAATTCTAAGAACATATTATGAGCAACTCTACACCAGCAAATTTGACAATCTGGAAGAAATGGATGCATTCTTAGAGAAATATAAACTACCAAAACTGAACCAGGAAGAAACTGAAGACCTGAATAGACCCATCACCAGTAAGGAGATTGAAGCAGTCATCAAAAATCTCCCAACGAACAAGAGCCCAGGGCCAGACGGCTTCCCAGGGGAATTCTACCAAACATTTAAAGAAGAATTAATACCTATTCTCCTGAAACTGTTCCAAAAAATAGAATTGGAAGGAAAACTTCCAAACTCCTTTTATGAGGCCAGCATTACCTTGATCCCCAAACCAGGCAAAGACCCCATCAAGAAGGAGAATTACAGACCAATATCTTTGATGAATACGGATGCAAAAATCCTCAACAAAATACTAGCCAATAGGATCCAGCAGCACATAAAAAGGATTATTCACCACGACCAAGTGGGATTTATTCCTGGGATGCAAGGTTGGTTTAACATTCGCAAATCAATCAATGTGATACAAGACATTAATAAAAGAAAGAACAAGAACCATATGATCCTCTCAATAGATGCTGAAAAAGCATTTGACAAAGTACAGCACCCTTTCTTAATCAAAACTCTTCATAGTGTAGGCATAGAGGGTACATACCTCAATATCATCAAAGCCATCTACGAAAAACCCACAGCGAATATCATTCTCAATGGAGAAAAACTGAGAGCTTTTCCCCTAAAGTCAGGAACACGGCAAGGCTGTCCACTATCACCACTGCTATTCAACATAGTACTAGAAGTCCTAGCCTCAGCAATCAGACAACAAAAAGAAATAAAAGGCATCCAAATCGGCAAGGAAGAGGTCAAACTCTCACTCTTTGCAGATGATATGATACTTTATGTGGAAAACCCAAAGGACTCCACTCCAAAACTGCTAGCACTCATACAGGAATTCAGTCAAGTGTCAGGATATAAAATCAATGCACAGAAATCAGTTGCATTTCTATATACCAACAACAAAACAGAAGAAAGAGAAATTAAAGAGTCAATCCCATTTACAATTGCACCCAAAACCATAAGATACCTAGGAATAAACCTAACCAAAGAGGCAAAGAATCTGTATTCAGAAAACTATAAAGTACTCATGAAAGAAATTGAGGAAGACACAAAGAAGTGGAAAAACATTCCATGCTCATGGATGGGTAGAATAAATATTGTGAAAATGTCTATGCTACCTAGAGCAATCTACACATTTAATGCAATCCCCATCAAAATACCAGCAATTTATTTCAAAGAAATGGAACAAATAATCCTAAAATTTATATGGAACCAGAAAAGACCCCGAATAGCCAAAGGAATGTTGAAAAAAAAAAGCAAAGTTGGCGGCATCACAATTCCAGATTTCAAGCTCTATTACAAAGCCGTCATCATCAAGACAGTATGGTACTGGCACAAAAACAGACACATAGACCAGTGGAACAGAATAGAGAACCCAAAAATGGACCCTCAACTCTATGGTCAACTAATCTTCGACAAAGCAGGAAAGAATGTCCAGTGGGAAAAAGACAGTCTCTTCAACAAATGGTGTTGGGAAAACTGGTCAGCCACATGCAGAAAAATGAAACTGGATCATTTCCTGACACCACACACAAAAATAGACTCAAAATGGATAAAAGACCTCAATGTGAGAAAGGAATCCATCAAAATCCTCGAGGAGAACACAGGCAGCAACCTCTTCGACCTCAACCGCAGCAACTTCTTCCTAGGAACCTCACCAAAGGCAAGGGAAGCAAGGGCAAAAATGAACTATTGGGACTTCATCAAGATTAAAAGCTTTTGCACAGCAAAGGAAACAGTCAACAAAACCAAAAGACAACTGACAGAATGGGAGAAGATATTTGCAAATGACATATCAGATAAAGGGCTAGTATCCAAAATCTATAAAGAGCTTCTCAAACTCAACACCCATAAAACAAATAACCCAGTCAAGAAATGGGCAGAAGACATGAACAGACATTTCTCCAAAGAAGACATCCAAATGGCCAACAGACACATGAGAAAGTGCTCAACATCACTCGGCATCAGAGAAATACAAATTAAAACCACAGCGAGATACCACCTTACACCAGTCAGAATGGCTAAAATCAACAAGTCAGGAAATGACAGATGTTGGCGAGGTTGCGGAGAAAGGGGAACCCTCCTACACTGTTGGTGGGAATGCAAACTGGTGCAGCCACTCTGGAAAACAGTATGGAGATTCCTCAAAAAGTTGAAAATGGAGCTACCCTACGACCCAGCAATCGCACTACTGGGTATTTATCCTAAAGACACAAAGGTAGTGTTCCTCAGGGGCACGTGCACCCGAATGTTTATAGCAGCAATGTCCACAATAGCCAAACTATGGAAAGAACCTAGATGTCCATCAACAGATGAATGGATAAAGAAGATGTGGTATATATATACAATGGAATATTATGCAGCTATCAAAAGAAACGAAATCTTGCCATTCGCAACAACATGGATGGAACTGGAGGGTATTATGCTGAGCGAAATAAGTCAATCAGAGAAAGACAATTATCATATGATCTCTCTGATATGAGGAACTTGAGGGGCAGGGTGGGGGGTTGTGGGGGGTAGGGAGGGAAAAATAATGAAACAAGATGGGATGGGGAAGGAGACAAACCATAAGAGACTCCTAATCTCACAAAACAAACTGAGGGTTACTGGGGGGTGGGAGGGTAGGGATAGGGTGGATGGGTTATGGACATTGGGGAGGGTTTGTGCTTTGGTGAATGCTGTGAAAGGTGGAAGCCTGATGATTCACAGACCTGTACCCCTGGGGCAAATAATAAATTAATAAAATAAAATAAAATAAAAATCCAAGCATAGTACTTTCTTATTATATCTGTATTATTGTATTGGTTTCAGCCAGTTGTTCCAACCAGCTGAGAACCTCTTGAATTTTAATTTTTGCAGTTCTGGTTATCCAGTAAAAAATTAAGCTCTTGGGCGCCTGGGTGGCTCAGTGGGTTAAAGCCTCTGCCTTCAGCTCAGGTCATGATCTCAGGGTCCTGGGATCGAGGCCCGCATTGGGCTCTCTACTCAGCATGGAGCCTGCTTCCTCCTCTTTCTCTGTCTGCCTCTGCCTACTTGTGATCTCTCTCTCTGTCAAATAAATAAATAAAAATCTTTAAAAAAATTAAGCTCTTTTTCACTTTGTGTCACCTAATACGTACATCTATACTTTTATCTAGTTATTCTCCAAACCAAAACAAAGACACCTTAAACAGAATAAAGCCTAATAGTGGCTCTGTACCATGTAACTAGTTTTTTAGTTTCATATGATTAGCAGTCTGAGTAATAACTATGTTTGATTACCACAGTTAAACGATCGGTTAATTCATGAAACCATACCACAGTTATATTATGCAGTACACTTGCTGATTTTCTTCCCAAGAATCAAAAGGGGATTGTCTGTACTGTATTTTCTCCCTAAAATCAAGACGAGTGTCTCTGACAAGTTCTTGCATGCCACTCTATTAATGCCAACAAAATTAATGTTGCTCATATAAAACCAACTTTTAGTAAATCATCTGTTTACTCATATATCCTTGCAATTTGCCAAGAAGAGATGTAAATCTGATCAGTCTGGCTCCTATACCCGCCCCTTTTAAGATATTTGCCCAGATGTATAGCATGAGACACAAATGTCTGACTGTGGTCCTGAGGTCATAGTTATGGATCCAGTAGTGCCCTAGGTGGTGAAGAAGGAGTTAACAGTTCTCCCAGCTCCTTCCTGCCCTTCTCAAGGACATTAGGGCCAAGTGCTGACCTCCATTGGACATCCTGTAAACATTTCAAGGAGATTTAGTCACAGATGATCTAAGAAGTTCATGTCTAAGAATGTTTTTTACAGGGATTCTTTTTCTGTTTCAACTACCTATTATAAATAAATCAGGGATTTATGTGATACGGGGGCCTAAAGAGTGGTATTCATAGGAGCTCTTTATCTCCATGAGGAATAAAATATAAAAACTAAGAAACCCTAAACTTTTTTTTCCTGAGACGACTTGTACACACACACACACAGTATTCATTTGTTACCCTGAGACCAAATTGTGTCCCATTTGAAAAAAGGAATTTTTTGGAAGTTTTGATAGGTCAGGGATCTTGAGATTACAAGTGTGCCTGTGGTTACTTATACTGTCAAAGAGAAGCAAAGCCTGACACTAAAGTGATAAGAACAGATCTTAATTGGTATTAACTATTGTTATTAGTTACTGAGTTCCAGTGTGAATGTAACTCAAGTTCAGTTTATACAGAGGTGATGGGCATTTTATTATTATTATTATTTTAAAGAGTTTGTTTATTTACTTAGAGAGAGAGAGAGAGAGAGAGAGAGAGCGCAGGGAGCCTGATGCAGGGCTCCGTCCCAGGACCCCGAGATCAGGACCTGAGCCCAAGGCAGATGCTTAACGAACTGAGCCACCCAGGCATCCTGAGATGGGGCATTTTAAAGGGAGAATGAGGAAACAGGGAGTGGGGGCCAGCAGAGGCTTTGTAGAGTGAGGGAAGTGAAAAATGACAAAAAGGAGGACCTGTGGGGTTGGGCCCTGTGAATCCCTTCTGGGTTTGCCAGCGGGCACGTATGGAAGTCCATCTCCACTCCTCCCACAGAGACTGGGAGACGCATATGTTCAGGTGTTGCCTGGAGCAAATAGTGAACTCTTTTATCAACCTTGAGTTTTCTTAGGCAGGCACTTTGAGGAGAGTGAGGGTCATCCTAGGGATGTGACCTAGAGCTGTTACAAACTATGTTAGTGTTTGTTTAAGTCGTTTTAGATCACAGTGGATGGGCCTATTCAAGAAGCAGACTCGGAACCTGGCTAGAGTTTTCAAAGACAGATTCTTTGTCACTATCCTCCACTCATCATTTGTGAGGTTGGGTGCTGTCTAGGATCTATGATTCCCTGAAGTCAGCTGTGATTATATAACTCTGGGATTCAGCACTGGTAAAATTGAGTTGGGCCTGAGACTTTCTCTGAGTTTTCCCTTCCATTTTCCCCAAGTTGTAAGCCTACTACCTCAGTTGTCATATAGTTACTTCGGGTTCTTCTTTTTAAAACGATATAATCTTGTCTTTTCCAGTTTAAAGACCAATTTCATGAAGAACTAGTAGAGTAAATCTAAGTGCTATGAACCATGGTCAAATATTATTTATGTTAAAGGAGTAGAAGAATGTTTTGTAACTTATATTTAAAGTATTATTTAGTATAATTTAGTGAATCACAGTGTACATTTTTTGTAATATATAATTTTTCTAATACAGTTCTATTAGCATAAAATGATTTCTGTGAATATTACCATAATGTGAGCCTTATAATTATTTTAATGTTGAAATTGAGAAAATATATTGAACAATATTCACTCTTCTGCATTTGAAGCTTACCACTTATTTTGTTGGAATTTTCTATGACTTCTTAGATGCTGAAGAAGAATAATTATGGAAGGCCATAACTTAGCAGTGTAGAAACTCAGGGTATCTTTTTCCTGGGTTTAAATAGGACCCAATCAGTTGGAAATGTAGGGAGAAAAATTCAGATTGAAGAGCATGGAAGGTTACTAGTGTAGGTCTATTATGTCAGTTCTGATTTTTATTTCTTAAGTTAGTAATTGATGAGAATTATTTTAGAGCAGTGACAAAACTCTACATTGCTAAGCAACATCACTGGACTTAACGAGAGAAAACTAGAAATAAAGCAATTATTGTATTTCAGATGACCTCAAGCTCTATCCTAATGACCATTTATGAAAATTAGAGATGATGTGCTGGACAGTATGCATATGCTTCATATCAATTTTTGCATTAATTTTTACCTACACATTCAGCTTTGTCATTAAAATTACTTTTTTGTGTGTGTATTAGGTTTGCATATTTCCTAATTTATTAGTTCTTCTATTTATTTTGGGCACTATTCCATAGAGTGCTAAGGAAGGTTAAAATTAAAAGGCTAGGAATTTATAATTACTAGCAGTCATGCTTAAATTAGTGGGAATGACAATTTGCAAAGCTTTCTTCAGTAGGAATAGTTTTGAGTTGTTTAAGTCAATCGTCACAATAAAATAATTATTTTGACTTTTTATTTTATTTTTTAAAGATTTTCTTTATTGGGGGGGTGAGAGAGAGAGAGTGCAAGCATGAATGGGGATAGGGAGAGACAGAGAGGGAGAAGGAAAGGAGACTCCCCGCTGAGCTCAGAGCCTGATGTGGGGCTCAGTCCCATGATCCTGAAATCATGACCTGAGCCAAAGTCAGCCTGTTAACCAACTGAGCCATCCAGGAGCCTCTTGATTCTTTTTAGAATTCAACTAATATTTCTACAGTTTATATCCAATGGTGAATACATGCATATTTTCTTACTATTTTTCTGAATTTTATTTTTCCTAGTATTCCATACTTTCACCACATGAGTTACTATTCTTTTGATCCTTGACTTGTATATTTTTCTTTTGATTTGCATAATTTAATTAATTGTTAATGGTAGTTAAATTTTATTGATCACTGAATTTCAATTTTAATAATGATGTATAGAATACACTTTTCAAAAAAAATACCCCCAAACGAACTACTTTTGAAAATCAAGGATAAATACTATTGAGTTTTTTATTAAAGAATAGGTGTATTTCAGCTAGGTTTTTAAAGAACCTGCAAAACAGTATTGGATATAATATTCTATACATAAGATAGCTCTTTCTTAGGGTATTTTCTGAACCTGTGCAATTACTAGTTTGCAATTGAATAGAAAGAGATTGGTATTTTAGAGCATCTGGTTTTCTCCATAATTAAATTTAGAACAGGGCAGGTTTGTGGAGATGTGTAGACGTGGAAGTGGACGAGTGTTATCGATGATGGCTGTATCAGTCATGCAGACTTCTGACCCTTCTGGGCAGTCTAGTGTTGCAAACTCTCTCTCTGTGGGCTGTGGGTTGTGGGTGATGACTGACCTCTTTCACCAGAAAGGAAGATGAGTCATTATCCTTTATGTGACATAGCTTGTGTGGTATTAAAATTTATCATCTTCTCTGAAACCATCTACTAGATGGTCATCTTTAAAGTTGAGATGAAATTTATTTATATAAAGCTATTTCCCCAATTAGAAATCCAAAACAAGGGGATTTAAATTTTGTTTTGTTTTGTTTTATGGAAAGGATTAAGATAAAGTTAACATGGGTTTAGGATATGGCCTTGAATAAAATTCACTTTATTTATTTTTTAAATCCTGCTATAATTACCTGTAGATTTCTGCTTCTGGAAGATGAAGTGACTGATACTGAATTACTCTTTTGACGTAAACAACTATTATGCTGGGCAAAATAGATGAGTTAATGGTTTTCAGGTGTCAGACACTACTCAGTGCAGGACTATGACCTTGAGAGAAGAGACGCACTGTAGGTTGCTTTCTGTAGATGAAACAGGAGCCTCCCCAGACAGCAGTGGTCATGCTGATTGGAGGAGACAGGTATTGGGAGGTGAGGACTGAAATTTGTGGAGCAGAATGTAGAGAAAGACAGTGGAACTAAGGAGTTGGTGTGGTCGTGTCTCAAGACACTGACTGTGGACTGGGCCACACATGCTCAGAGTAAGGCTCGGTGAAGCCCAGCACAGAGAGGCTGCTGCAGGACCAAGAGATGAACATAGAGATGATGTCCTGCCATCCAGGGAGCCACTGGATTTCTTGCGGAGCACTGTTTAGACAATTGGCACCACCAAAAGCCATGTTCAGGAGTAAGGGTCATTACTCTAAATAAAATAAATAGGGAATAAAACAAAATAGACCTACTATATAAAGCATAAAACCATTCCTGGCAGGATACAGAGATCCTGCCATTAGTGTAACAAATACCAATGTCCTTTAAAGGAGGACAATGCAATTTAGATTCCACATAATTATACTCATGATGGCCAGAATAAAAAATATATATATATTAGATAGTCAAAGAACCAGCACAATAAATAAAAAAGTTATCTGGAATTTAGAGGAAGCATAGACAATAGAAACAGACTTCTGGTTGATTTGAAGTATTGGAAAGAACAGACAAAGACTTTAAAAATGCTATTATAACTATGTTCAAGAATATTTAAAGGAAAACATGTCAATGATGCATGAATAGAACTCAGCAGAGAAATTCAAAATAAAAAAAGAACCAAACAGAAATTATGAAACTTAAAAGTAATATATCAGAAGTGAAAAATTCCTGTAATGGGCTTACCAGCAGATTGCTCATTAAGAGACAAGACCTACTGAACTTAAAGAAAAACCAATAAAAAATGTAAAACCTTAAGGAAAGGGATAAAGTATTATAAGAAAAAATGAACAGAACCTCAGTGACATATGGAGCAATATAAAATAGATAGAAGAGGATGAAAAAAGAAATAATATTTGAAGAAGCAATGATAGAAGTTTCCCAATGTTATGAAGAAAAATCAACTTACATATCCGAGAAGTTAGTAAACCCCAAGAAAAATAAACACATAATAAAACTGTTGATTACCTAAGATAAAGTCTTCAAAGATGCCAGAAAAAGAAAAACAAAAAGACACATGATATATAGGGAATACACACACACACACACACACACACACACACACACACACACACACACACACAAACACACACATATGAATTATGGCTAATATTTCATCAGTAACAGTGAAGGCCAGAAAGACAATGGATGTCATCTTTAAAGTTTTGGAATAAGAAAAGGTCATGTGATAACTTAGTGTACTATACCAAGTTAAAAATGTCCTTCAAAAGTCATGATAAAATAAACACAATTTTCAGATAAGCAAAATCTAAAGCAGTGTGTTGCCATCAGAACTGTCTTGCAAGAAATGCTAAAGGAAACTCTTGAGGCTTGAGAGAAATGATAACAGAGAAAATCAGATCTACAAATAGCAAAGAATAGCATCAGAAATTATAAATATCTGAATAAATATTTTTAATTTATTTCCTTAAAAGACAAAAGTAAAAATAATGGCTTGGCATTATGAGTATTATATCACATAGAGATGTAAAAGATATGAAATAGGGATGGTATGAACAAATGGAATTATATTACAATAAGATTCTTATATTTTACATGAAGTAGAATATTAATTTTAAGTAGACTGTGATAAGTAAAGGATGCATTTATAATCCCTATGAAAATATGAAAGATAGTTCAAAGAGGTATAGCTTTGAACCAGCAGAGAAAATAAAATAAAACGACCCTGAAGAAAGCCTAAAGAGAAGAGGAACATGACAAATTAGCCCATAAGTTATGATGCTGTAGAAAATTTCAACACACAATAATTGCATCAAATAAATTTATTAAACACTCCAATTAAAAGCTATATATTGTCAGACTGGATACAAACTCAAAACCTTGATATGTGCAATAAAAAATCAAATGTGGGAGAGTGCCTAGCTGGGTCAGTTCATAAAGCATGTAACTCTTGATTGTGGGTGGTGAGTTCAAGCCCCATGCTGGTGTATAGCTTATGTAAAAAAAATCAAAGATGGGAATAGATAAAGGGATAAAGATACACACACACACACACACACACACACACACACACACACACAGGGAATATTGTGCAGTGATTTAGAAAGATGAGATCTTGCTCTTTATGACAACATGGATGGATCCAGAGAGGATGTGCTAAGTGAAATAAGTCAGATCGAGAACAAAAGACAAATACCGTAGGATTTCACTCATATGTGGAATCAACAAAACAAAACAAATGATATAACAAAAAATCAAAAAGCAAAATCAGACCTATAAATACAGAGAACAAATTGATGTTTGCCAGTAGGAAGTGGGAGAGGGGATGGGTGAAATAGGTAAAGAGGGGTGGGAGATATAGGCTTCCAGGTATGGAATGAGTAAGTCATAGGAGTAAAAGGCACAGCATAAAGAATATAGTCAATGATACTGTAATAGTGTGGTACAGTGACAGATGATAGCTACACTTTTAGTGAGCATAACAATATGTAAAGATGTTGAATCACTATGTTGTACACCTGAAACTAATGTAACATTTTGTGCCAACTATATTCAAATAAAAAAAATTAAGTGGATGTATAGATACATCATACTGCTTTATGGTATATTTGAAAGCTACTAAGAGAGTAAATCCTGAAAGTTCTCATCACAAGAAGATACATTTGTATTTGTGTGTTTATCTATATGAGGTGACAGATGTCAACTAAACTTATTGTGATAATCATTTCACAGTGTATTATGTCAAATCATTATGCTGTATACCTTAAACTTTTACAGTGCAGTATGTCAATTATATCACAGTACAATAAAAAATTAAAAATAAAAAATCAAAGATAAAGATAGATGTACTATGCCAACAGCAAACATCAAGAAGCTAGTATGCTTTATGAATATTAGACACAATGGAAATCAGAAAAAAAGTATTGCCAGTTACAAAGCGGTATTTATAATGATGAAAGGGTCAATTCAAAAAAATCTTAATGTGCATCCAGATTTTTATTTTCTTATTTATTTGACAGAGAGAGAACACAGGTAGGCAGAGCGGCAGGCAGAGGAAGAGGAGGAAGCAGACTCCCTGCCAAGGAAATAGCTCCATACGGGGCTCTATCCCAGGACCCTGGGATCATGACCTGACCTGAAGGCAGACACTTAATAGACTGAGCCACCCAGTCGCCCCCTTAATGTCCATTCAGTTATTAACATAGTTTCAAGGTATATTAAGCAAAACCACCACCACTAGAGGGAAAATTAGATAAATTCATAATCAGCAATTTTAACAACTCTTAGTAAACAGTAGGAAAATCAGACAAAAAGATAGTCAATAAGGATGTAAAAGAGTTAGACCACACTTTAAGCCAAGTCAACATGACTGTTATTTATAAGATAATATATTAAAAAACTGCAAAATATAGATTCAGTACAATCCCAATAAAAAAATCTTAATTTTTTAAATACACTGATAAGCTGATTCTAAAATGTATATGGAATGTAAAGGACCCATATATACAAAGTAATCATGATAAAGAAGAACAAAGTTAGAGGACTCATACTACCTGGATTTAAGATTTGCTCTAAACCTACAATAATCAGGGCAATGTGGCTTGGCATAAAAATAGACACACAGATTAAAGGAACATTAAAAGTACACAATAGAGTCACATGTAGCTGGTCTATTAAATTTTGACAAAGGCACTGAGGCAATTGAATGGAATAAGGAAAATCTTACGCACAGATGGTGTTGGAACACTGGATGGACATATGGGAAAATACAACTTTCGACCCCTATTTCATTCCATTCACCAAAATTAATTTGAAATGGATCATAGATACAAACATAAAAGCTGAACTTGTAATTTTCTAGAACATGGGAGAATAGGATTGCGACCTTGGAATAGGCAAAGGCAATATATAAAAGCATTGTCCTTAAAGAAAAATAAATTGATAAATGGCAGTTCATCAAATGAAAAACTGCTCATCAAAAGACAAATTTTGCAAATGAAAAGACAAGACACTCACTGCAGAAAATATTTCCATTATACCTACCTGACAAGGGACTTGTATTTAGAATATTTAAAGAACTAATGAAACCAATAATTAAAAGACAAATAGCCCAATTTAAAGATGAGCAAAAAGCTTGAAGAGATACTCACACAAGAACATATGCAAATGACAAATAACCATATGAAAAATACTCTCAGTTATTGTTCATCAGGAAAATGGGAGTTAAAATCACAATAAAATCCTATTTTGTATCTTCTAGAATAGCTAATGCTAGGCCCCCTGGGTGGCTCAGTTGGTTGTGTCTACCTTAGGCTCAGGTCATGATCCTGGGGTTCTGGGATCCATCCCCACATGGAGCACCCCTCATCAGTCTCCCTGCTCAGTAGGGAGTCTGCTTCTCCCTCTGCCTCTTTCTCTTCCTCTTGCCCTCCTGTGCTCTCCCTTGCTATGTCTCTCAAATAAATTAAAAAAAAAAAAAAGAATAGCTAATGCTATAAGACAGGCAAACAGTGGAGAGTATGTGGAAAAACTGAAACCCTCACACATCAGGATGTAAAATGGTATAGATGCTTTGAAAAACTGGCAGTTTCTTGGAAATATAAGCATACACTTACTCCACCCCAGAATTCCACACCTTACTATTTACACAAGAAAAATGAGACCGTATATCTCAAATCAAAAGTTGTTCACAGTTTTTGTAGTTATTTTATTCATAATATTCCCAAATTGGAGACAACCCAAATGTCCTTCGATGGCAGAATGAATAAATAAATTGTGGTATTACACACCAAAGGGAGAGAAAAAAACTATGGATACACACAATAATATGAGTTTCAGAAATATTACATTGAGAGAAAAAATAACAGAAACTTCTAGAAGGAAACATGAAAGTTCTTACTTTACAATACGTTTATTTGAAGTTCAAGAACTTTTATTGTGATAGAAATCAGAATGGCAGTTCCTTATGGCTGCAGAGGAGGAAGAGAAGTTGAGTGGAAAGTGGCAAGTGAGAACTTTCTGGAATGGTGAAGTTTCTGGATCTCCACTGCGTTGTTGGCTAAAGCAGTGTATACATTTGTCAAAACTCATTGAATTGTATAAGGTTTTTGCATTTCACTGTGTTAATGTTTCTTCAATTAAAAAGATGTTTAAGTATTCAGTTGTAATTTCCTTTTAATACACTACAACTCTGAATGTTTTTGGTGTTCCCAATTGTAGAAAAATTGTTTTTGTGTGTTGCACAGTTACCTGCTAATTAGCTTTCCTAGTGCCTCATTTTCATGGCTACAGACATTACACTGTCAGCACTCTTTAAGTCAGTTCTGCATTTTGTCCTTTCATTAAAAGCCGTGTTAGTGCAGAGACCGTTTCTTCCATCTTGTTAACCATTATGTCCATTCTCTGTAATGGTCAATTGATTGTTAATAAATTTCCCATGGACTCCTGGAAACAGGTAGTTAGACTATTTTCTTTTCAAGGTCTGACTTTCCTTGTCTTTTGATCTGAGGATCCTATTCTGGATATAGGGAACATGCACATATAATCCTGCTCAAGTTTCGGATACTTTGTTTACAAGGCAGATGGTTTGACAGAGTGGTCATGGGTGCAGACCTGTGTGAAGAGGATGCCTGGGCTGCCTCAGTGGCTCTGCGGGTTGCAGGAATGGGAGGAGAGCCCATGGAGCTCTCAACAGACCTGCTGAAACCACCCCAAACAGAAGCAACACTCATTACATAGCTTCTGAAAACCAATCATCTGGAATGCTTTTGCTCACTAAGTTCCCAAATAAACTGACAATATTTATGCTTAAAGCTTGCAAGTGTGGCAGGGGAGCTGCATGGCTCAGTGGGTTAAGCGTCTGCCTTCAGCTCAGGTCATGATCTCAGGGTTCTGGATTGAGCCTCCTGTCCAGCTTCCTGCTCAGCCGGGAGTCTGCTTCTCCCTCTCCCTCTGCTGCTCCCCCTGCTTGTGCTCTTTCGCTGTTTTTCTTGTCTCTCTCTCAAATAAATAAGTAAAATCTTAAAAACAAAAAACTTGCCAATGTGGTTATAGATTGGAAAGTTCTTAATTTCAAGCCATGACTCCTCTAATAGTCTACATTTTAGGTGATCCATGGGCAAACACTTTATTTGAAAGATTTTCTGTTTTACGTAACTTTAGAAATAAGTGTAACAGGCCCGGGAAACTCTTTGATTCCTTTAGGGATACATTTCTGTATTTTTTTTTTTTTTTTACAATGGATTCATTTAAAGGGAAATCATACAACAGGCAGCACAAAAGTGACTGGGATTATGAAGGTGATATGTGAAAATGAAAGTTTGAAAATACTATTCCTATGGTTTCACTTATGTGTGGAATATAAAGAATAGCATGGAGGACATTAGGAGAAGGAAGGGAAAAATGAAGGGGTGGGGGATGTGAGAGGGGAAGACAAACCATGAGAGACTATGGACTTCAGGAAACAAACGGAGGGTTTTAGAGGAGAGGGGCATGGGGGATGGGTGGGACCGATGATGGGTATTAAGGAGGTAGGGATTGCATGGAGCACTGGGTGTTATATGCAAACAAAGAATCATGAAACACTACATCAAAAACTAGTGATGTACTGTATGGTGACTAACATAACAAAACACACACACGCACACACACGCACAAATAAAAAAAAAAAGAGAGACAACCACACCAATGTTCAGTGTAGCAACATTAACAATAGCCAAGGTGTGGAAACAACTTAAATGTCCATGGGCAGAGGAATAAATAAGGAAAATGTGGTATACACATACAATGGAATAGTATACAGCCTCAGAGAAGAAAATTCTGCTACAGGTCACAACATAGATGAATCTTGAGGCTGTTATACCAAGTGAAATAAGCCAAAGAAAGACAAATACTGCATGATTCCACTTATGTGAGCTATTAAAATAGTCAAATTAAAAAAAAAAAAGAAAATACTATTCTTGTCCACGGACAAGCTGAAATTCCTCCCTGGCTTGCCTTGCTAGGAACTATGAACTCCTCCTTCAACTTTTCCTCTCTTAGACCTTGAGATCGCACAGCCCAGAGCACCACCTGCCCCCTCTATGTCTGAATGTGCTCCCCAGAGGACAGGCAGCCCTGAACGGATTTGAGAAGGGGGTGTCTGCTGGGGGGCGGGGTGGGCCACATGGCACTGGTGCAGGCTGGCTCCAGAAACTATGGAACTCTGGGATGTTATCTGTTTTTTAGTCATTGTCACCCCTGTGACTAGGATTTAGGGGGACACCGTGGTGCCCATTCCTCTTTTTCTGCTTCCTGTGGGGCTTGCTGTCGTCCTCCTGCTTCCAGTTAAAATGGCGGACCCTCGCGATACTTAGTTTCCGAGTGCCTGGCTCATTCAAGATCCAGGAGTTAATGAAGCACAGTGGGGAGAATTTCAATAGGAAGAAAGGGGTAAAACATGGTATAAGTGAGAGGGCAAAAAAAAACCAAAAAAAACAAAAAAAACCTCCGAAACTGGAAAATCTCACATGTAATTAGCTAAATAGGAGCCAATCAGAATTCCAAGATAAGTATAGTATAGATGTGGAACTCAGTTCACCTCAGTGACCTACATCCCAGTTCAGTGGTATAGATGTACATGCATCTGTGAGCAAGCTCGTGGGGAACACTGACCTTTTAGTTTTCAGATTCTTTTTAGTGAAAAGTGGCAAAACAGTACTTTAAAGCATAGGTCCAGGAATACACTGGAATGACTGAAATTTCAAGTATATGACTATTTCTGGAAGATAAAAAGGCACTCTTCTAGGATCCTTCAATGCTCATTATAAAACCTCTTCTTTAATCTTTCCCCTGATATATCCCAGGCTTCACCAATTCGAAAGCCCCCAAAATACAGGTATTCACTGGAGAAGAAAAAGTCACTGTAAAATTGAGAATGTATGCCTTCTAAGCCATTGATCTGAAGTTCCCAGCTATAAAATCTTGGCAAAATATTGCTTCTGCTACATTATATATTTTATGACAGAGAAGAGACGAGAGAATACACAAATATATATTGTGCACCTCACCTACAAAGATCCTGTCGTTTTTTTTGGAAATTCTGGCTTTTGTATATCTCATTATCAGGAGCTCTGATGTTCTTTTAAGGTATCCCTGAAATGAGAATTACAGTTTAAGGGGCTGAACCTACAACCAGCCAAGGCCAGAGCAGATGATGTTATGTGGAACAGAGTCTTCAGAGGTTCCCTGAGCCCCATCCTGGGCTCTGTCCTGTGCTCTGGTCTGTCCTCTCCTGTCTCTCGCTGGGCTCTGCATTAGGATTTTAGGTTGCTCTCCATGTGGCTCTGAGAGCACTCTGTGCCAGCACAACAGTTATTGACCCCACTGCCCATTCTTGATTCCATTTCCTGGATTTTGGATAAAACTCGACTCCCAAGGGCCTTTAGATTCCATCCCTGTCCAGTCCGTTCTTTGGAGTCAATAGACTGGCTTAACACACATCCCTGCGGAAATACCTGAGTGAGCCAGGAAGCCTGAAAGCAACCACAGTTTTTCTTTATTTAGAGCTTTACATGATTTATCAACTCAATTTTCTATACTTGTATGTTGGGGGGAAAAAAAAGGAAAAGAAAGCCTAAATTAGACACAACTTTTCTCCTAGAAAATGGAATGTGTATTATGCATGTGGACATATTTATTTATGATGTACATTCTTCCATTTACTGGACTTGCGGTAGCTTACATATCTTTTTAAAGTGCAAGATAAGATACTTATTTATATCTGCATCCCAAATGTCTAGCCTAGTGCTTGGTATATTGTACGTACTCAGTAAATGTTTGTCAAATCAAATTGAATTTTAAAATAGAGCAGAGATGGTTTATAGGAAGGAAGTGATCATACCAGATGTCTGAATGCAACAGAATCTTATCATTGGGCCATTAATTTGACTCTGAGCTTCCTAAATTCAGCACAGTATTCCCTTTGTAATAAATTGTTCAGGATTTAGTTTCTGACAGAACAGCATATAAGCCTTATTTTGAAAGTAAAAGAATATAAAATTTATCTTAGCAGGCCAAATAGAAAGAAATGGTAAAACACAGTGGTCAGTATCTTTGACTGTGGGTTTTTTTTCCTATTTATATAAAAGAAGAAATATTTTTAGAGTGCGTAGTTCTTATTTCTGTACTCTCAAAGGTAGAAGGCACAATACTATACCGAATTTCAATGCTGGGATCCTCTGTGAACCAGAGATAATGCTGTCTATGAATCTTCTATTTATATTCCAATTTAATATAATAGGACTTGTATAATTTAAATGAATGGATTCCCGTTAAACTATCACTTTCAAATATTAGTATTCTTGGCAAGTTCCCAGTGCCAATCAGTTCTCTTTTCCCTAGCAAGTACCAGCAACCCAGCTAGTCTTGGTTTCTGATTTACAGAAACAATCCCAACATGTGGAGGCCCCGCTGACATTGAGTGGTGGGCAGATTAGGAGCCTGATTTGTGTTCTTACCTGGAGAGAAGCCAGTTCATTTCAGTATAAGATTGAGGCGCAAGGAAGTTTTCATGGGGGAGCTAATGGAAAATAAGTCAGTGGCTTTTGTCTGTACTTAGACTATAGATACTTGGACATATGTTTTCTACTATTGTTTGTTTTTAGAAAATTTATTATGGAATATTTCTAAATTCCTTGCAAATCTCTTTTCAGAAAACATAGGAAAGAATGAAAGGACAGTCTCAGTGTATTTCAAGTGGGACAGAGAAAGTCCCGGATTATACCCTCACTGCCTATTAAAAAATTTGTGGTGGGTCTCCATAGCCTAAAGAGAAGTACAAATTCTTGCCATACTCCTTTCACGATCCAATTCTAACCTTGCTTTTTCTGACTCCCTTTACCCACCTTCCCCACGCTATCTCCCTGTCCCCCTCCCCTGTGAAGCACACACATCTCAACCCAGCTGTTTATGCTCCAACTATGTTGGCTTGCTCAGCCTTGGCATAACCTGTACTTCCTAGTGTCCATGTGTTTTCTCCCCTAATGACTTTCTCTTCTTCCCATCTTCACCTGTCAATAGCCTATCAGACTTAGAATCCCACACCCCTTTGTTTATAGCAACATTATTACAATAGCCAAATTATGGAAGCAGCCCAAACATCCATCCATAGATGAATGGATAAAGAGGATGTAGTATTACAATGGAGTGTTAATTAACCATCAAAAAGAATGAAATCTTTTGCAATTACATGGATGGGCCTAGAGTATAATGCTAATAAAATAAGTCAGAGAAAGAGGGACACCATATGATTTTACTCAGATGTAGAATTTAAGAAACAAAACAAGTGAGCAACGGCAAAAAAAAGAGGGAGAGAGTGGGGTCAGCCAAGAAACAGGCTTTTAACTATTTAGAACAAATAGAGAGTTACTAGAGGGGAGATGGGTAGGGTGATGGGGATTAAGGAGTGCCCTTGTCATGGTGAGCACTATGTGGTGTATGGAATTGTTGACTTAGTATATTGTATACCTGAAACTAATGTAACACTGGATTTTAACTATAATGGAATTAAAACAAATTAAATATATTTAAAAAAAAAAAAGACTTCCAGTCCCAGTTTACATAGTTCCTCCTTGAATCCTCTTAGTAAATAAATCTTTCCACATGATTTGTGCTTTCATAGTGTCTTTTGGTAGCATCACATTATTTCTTAAGATGTATATTCTTGTTCTACACATGCGATTGTAAATTCCCTGGGAACAATATTTTAATCAGTTTTTATTATACACAGTCCAGTTCCTTGCTCATAATGGATACTCAGAAAATATTTATTGAATTTATTTGAAAAGCTTTGACAAAAAGTATCTTTCCTCATTCAACATTTCTAATTGAATTGCACAAAATATATCATAATAAAAATTATGAACATTAAACACTTTGCTCAGTAGGAGTTCATTAACAGATATGTCTTTCTATTCTGAAATTTTCCTATAGAAATTGAGTCAAAGTAATCTATCAATAGTATAGTTTAGATTCTTGAGAGGACCCAAAGCTTCTACCCTTCCCCAAACACACAAACATCTACATTTTCCCCTTTGGGGTCATGTTCTAATATTTGTATCAGTTTCTTGGGAGTGAACTTTTAAATGAATCCTTGGATTACTTTTCTCTCCTGGAAATCCATGTGGCCTCTTTTCCTCCTCAGACTTTAGGAGGTCCAGCAATACCAGGTTTGGTTTGCAGGGAAAGGATGCAAAGACTTCAATAGAATGGTTTCTTTCCTTGAATTTCTTTTTGTTCATCTCAGTATCACACTAGTAGGCTCTTGCAGACCAAATCAGGACATGTATATAGAGGAATATGTCCTCGCCTAGGACATGAGAAGTTTAGTAGATGCCTGGCTCGTATGAGTAAATAAATTTTTATTTATTATAATTTATTACATATAATTATATAATAAATAATAAAACCGATTTAGTAGTAATTATTAAATTAGATGAATAGATTTAAAAAAGGGTAAGATTACTAGTCTCTCTTATTTTTATATCCAACAAAATTGTGTAATGAAATGGTTTAATATCCAACAAAAATGCATTAGTGAAACTGATAGGTGTGTCAGGCAATCCCCCTAATAGACTCAGCGTGACTCCATGACAATAATATGTGCTTCAGAGTTAGGCTGACTTGAATTTGAGTCCTGATTCACTGACTAGCAATGTAACCCTGGACCACATAATAACTTCTGAGCTTCAGTATTGTGATCTCTCAAAATAAGAATATTAACACATTTCTTTGGGGATTATTCATATGCTTCTATTTCACAACTTTTAAAAAGATCACTTTAGTAAAAAATCCTGGCTGCTGAATTTAATAAAAACTAGATTAAATTTGTGTAGTAGAAGACTTGGTGTGTGTGTGAGTGTGTGTGTGTGATATTAAATCTTTACTTCCAAGAAAAAATCGTATCTTTCCATTGGTTCCCATCAATAAGATTTTCATTTTTTTCTTAGAATTCTTGTCTTTCTTGCTATAAATGTATTCCTTAACATTTTATGGTGTTTTTCTATTTTTTTGTTTTTGTTTTTGTTTACCAGCTGAGGATAAAATATGTTCTGATTTACATTTGCAAGTGGATCTTGTGAACAGAGAAAACCTGATTTTGGTGCATTTATCTTGTATCTGAGCAACTTCCCCAAATTGTATATTAATTCTACCAGTTACTTTATAGTAGAATATCTTATACTTTCTGATTCTATCAGAAAAAGAGGCATTTTATATTTTCTTTTTTCCAAACATTTGTATACATTATTTAATTTTCATAATTTATTGCGTTCACCAGAACCTCCGAGACTATGAAGTAAAAATGGAGCTTTCAGCTCTCTGATTTCAAATGAGTTGATTTCAAAAAGTTGAGGATAATATATTCTTAGTTTTTGTAAAATCTTCTCTTCTGGTTTTACACAGTAGTTTCATTGGGATTAAATGCTAATTTGATTTTTTTTTCAAATGCTTCCTTGGCATTTGAAAAATGTGATGTGACATATGAATTTCCTTCCTCGAATTTGTAGATATTGTGGATTTTAGTAGTAGACTTTTTGCTTCCTTACTTCATTGCCATTCCTCCTTCTCCCTTTTTATCTTGCTAATAGAACTCCAGTTTATATCTCCATCTGGAAAAGGGTGGCCTCTAAGAGCCCATTCCTAGGGATGGTTAGTGTTACCCCTTAGGTAATTGGTGTAATTGACATCCCATTTCCTTTTATCAGAGCTCACTGTAAATCCAGGCCTGTGGCATAGTCTAATCAATGAGACCTAAGAAGAATCCTTTTCTGGTTAAAAAAAGAAGAAAACCCCACAGATCTTCAGGAGAGAAAGCTTTTACATTTCTGCCTTCATTCCTGCTTGGCCTCTAGTGTGGGGACATGATTCCAGGAGCTGCAGCAGCCCTATCTGCAGCGAGGTAATGGAGAATGAAGACAATGAAGAGTCCGTGTTCTAAGGGTGGAGCTAGAGAATTGTTAGAAAACAGCTTGGCAGAGATTCTGGGCAACTGAAGCAATGTAGCTGCCGAGTGTATGATTTCTTGTTCCGTAAGAAAATGCTCTATTTGTTCAAAATCCAAAGCCCTTCATGACCTAGTCCCTGGCTTCTCTCTCATCTTGTTGCCTTTCCCCATTTCGCTGTGCTCCAGCCTCATTAGGCTTCTTGCTGTTATAAAACACAGCAAGAGGGGCGCCTGGGTGGCTCAGTGGGTGAAGCGTTTGCCTTTGCCTCCCGTCATGATCCCAGAGTCCTGGGATCGAGTCCCACACGGGGCTCCTTGCTCAGTGGGGAGTCTTCCTCTCTCTGCCCCTTTTCCTCTGCCCCTCTCCCTGCTCGAGCTCTCTCTTTCTCTCTCCAATAAATAAATACAATTTGAAAAAAGATAAAACATAGGAATAGTGTCAATTCAGGAACTTTTACTCTCACTTTTCCTTCTGCCTTGCTGAACTGCCCAAGGTATGTGTGCTGCTTCCTGACTCTGTTCAGGTCTCTGCTGGATTGTTGCTTTGACAGAGTATTTACAAGAGCAGCTCCCATCAGGTTCCGGTTCCTTGTCCAGTTTTATTTTTCTTCGGACATCTTTACCTTATGAAAATGCATTATGTATATATTTTATTTACTGTCTTTCCCTAATATGATATTAGCTCCACGAGGGCAAAAACTGTACAGCTTTATTTATTGTTGTATCTGAAGTACTTGGAAAAATAACTTGTATACAGTAAGGCAATCAATAGTTGTTGAATACATGAAAATAGGTTTGTTATAAACTTATCCTTTTCCTCTGCCTGCCCTCCTCATGAGATTGTTTGCATTGCTTTTACTTTTCCAATTTTCTCTACCTTGAGTTACACCAGTCTTCACCCCAATTCTAGGGTTTACTGAAATAGTTTGGCACTCTTAATTCTACCCTATATTAGACTTTCCCTTGCAGTGTATCTCTTCATTTCAAGGTTCTTTATTCAGGTTGTTTTGTTTTTTGTTTTTGTTTTTGTTTTTTTACAAATCCCTGGTCAGCTTATCTTTACCCATTTTTATAAAGGGGAACATTCCTTGCTCACCACTGTTTCTTCTTCTCTTTATCTTCTTTTTCCTCTTCTCTCTATCCTCTTTATCACTTTATCTTCTATCTCTTTTTATCAAGTGTCAATGTCTTTTAGCGGGAAGACCACCAGGAGTACACCAGTAGTTGAGCAAGTTGAATTTGTTTGGGACAATGAAGCAACTGATACCATAAGAAACCATAGTGTGGGGTGCCCGGGTGGCTCAGTGGGTTAAGCCTCTGCCTTTGGCTCAGTCATGATCTCAGGGTCCTGGGATTGAGTTCCACATCGGGCTCTCTGCCCAGCAGGGAGGCTGCATCCCCCTCTCCCTCTGCATGCCTGTCTGCCTACTTGTGATCTCTCTCTCTGTTAAATAAATAAATAAAATCTTAAAAAAAAAAAAAAGAAAAAAACATAGGGAGCCTTAGAGGATGGCAGAAAGGATTTACAGAATTTGGGTTTATGTTTAGGGATTTGGGGAGTGGTTTTAAGGAAGTAGGTTGGCTACTGCAAGGAGCAGGTGTAGTTCTATGATTGTGCATCTTAATAGATAGTGGAATAGATAATAGAAGATAAAACTTCAAGGAGAGTAGGTATGAGTGAAGCTACAGTTATATTGGTAGAGTTGCAGGTATCATTGGTATTAGCTGAGAAAGGAAGATGTATGCTGTTTTCTAGTTTGGACAGTGTTTGTGTTTTGGTCTGAGTTCAGACATGATTACAGAATGGTCTTGTGTTTAACACGACCATCAAGGGCTTTGTCTGATGGTCACGTGCTTTGTAAGATTGTTTATGTTCAATGAGAGAATGCCAAGACCTCACTCTGAGCTACCAGAAATCAGGGACTGCTTTCCTCTGTTATCCCATTTTTATATCTCTAATCTCTTTCATTTGGTATCTCCTTAAGTTGATTTAAGTGTTTTTTTCTCCTGTAAAGAACATGGATGATGTACCATCTGAATTTTGCTGTTCTCCAATATCTTCCTCTCATACTGACACATAAATGGTATAAGATTTTGAGTTCCATTCTCTCATTTCAGTAGATAGTAAAGGGCATTCCACTGACTTGAGACTATACAGTTGAAAACATAGTCAGATGACACTCATATTATCTCCTTTGTAGGTGGCTTATCCTTTTTACTGGAATGTTGGAAGATATTCCCTATTTTTGAAGCTTAAGAAATTTTCACCAGAATTTGCCTGACCTCTTTTTTCTTCTTTTCAGTCTTAGATTATGAAATTGTATTTCTGAGGCACCTGCTTATTTTCTTTTCTCATTGTTCAGATATCCCAAGTATTGGTTTTCTGTAAATGAAGGAAAGGAAATGTTGAAGGACTTTGGCCATTCTCCTTTCTGGAAGGAGCTTTCCTGTTCCCCATATCCCCAGTCTTCTTGAAATCTCATTGCTTCAGGAGTTGGAGGTACTCAGCCCACTGGTTCAGCTACTTGTTGCTCTTCAGAGGGACAGGACGATGTGGTCCTCTTGTGGGGAGCTGATGTCACTCTTCCCCTAGGGGTATAGATATCTGTGTGCCAAACTCATGCTTCTTAATGCTAATCTCTGCCTGAGAATGGGGATAAAATTTTCTACCAGCCATTTTCATAGACCTTAGAATAGCCCAAGTCCTCCCTCCACTGCCCACAAACCCAGAAACCATAGACTCTGGACTGGAGGATAAGGGAGCTGCACTTTAATTTCCATGTTCCCATAATTCTCTGTGTAAGATTTTGAGAGCATAGTTCTGTCTTTCTGGCTACCCTCTTTGGTTGGTAATTCTATTAGACTTGACTTTTTCAATTAATTTTCTTTATTTATGTATTCCACAATGTTTATTGAGTAGTTACTCTATGTACTGGGGTTACAGCAGTGAACAAGACAGGCAAATCTGTGCTTCCATCAAGTTACATTCCTAGTAACCTCACACCCAATGTAAATGTTCTGCTTTTGCCAAGAGCAACTTGCACCTTGGGGGATTAAGCTAGTATACATTATTGGTTGATCTGCAAGACTACATCCAGTCGTTTCAGAAAGCACCCCAGCTTTGACTAGAGCAGCATTGCCTTGTCTTAATGTTTGGTGTGATTTGTAAAATTCCATTTGGGGCTAAAGATATTTTTTTGTTTGGAGAAAAGAATACATATGAGGACTCCTTCATGGAGAAATAGAAGAAATGGAGGCTGAGAGACTTGCTGTTATTTCCTGCAGGGATACAATTAAAGGAGGAAAAAGGAGAAATGGGAAGAGTCTGAATAACTTACAGGAGGCAGCCATGTGAACACAACTGCTGGCAAAGCGTTTGACTAACTAAATTAAATGTATCAGTGTGAACTATCTACAACCTGTTTCATCATGAACCATCACTAATTCGTAAAGGAATTGAACGTGATGGGAACTTTGAAAGTGCTATCCTGAATAAGCATTTAAAAGAAGTTTCATGTGGCTGTGTTTGGAAATCTTTGAGTTCATCATCTCATATTCAGGGATGGACACAGCATATTTACTGCAGTAAAAACTTAGAGGTATTCTACAGTTACTGTGATTAACATCTTTGGAAAAAAATCAAGAAAGCACAGGAGATTTTTCAAGTGATTGAAAACTTGAATTTTCACAGTTGAATGTTAGAGAAACTGTGTTAGACTTGTAAATGTGCAAATATGCATCCAGAGGAGAGGAAATAAATATGTTCCTTTGGTGTCCAATGGCTATAGAAAGGCCATCTGTCCGCAGATGGTCATCAATTAGGGGAACTAGAAATTATCTAAATATTCGTGAGTTGTTACAGTAGCATCATACATTGAAAAATAAAATCCCTTTCGTCCACTTTTTTAAAAGTCTTTCTAGATTGAATTTGTACTTCAATTACATCAAGATTCCTTTTGAAGTAAAGTGACTATAATGGATTTTCTCTTATTCAGTCACAAGACTTCTCCCACCAGATTCCATTACAATAAAATGGTTAATCTCCCCACCCACTATATCTGTTTCTTATCTCAAACAGTATTCGATGTAACAAAATTAAACACTATTTATCACTGTAAAGCAGTGGAACAAAATAATTACAAATCCTTTGGAGTTTTAAAAATAGCTTTGTAAAGATATTTTTGAATTTAAAGAACAAGCTAAAAATCTTCAACTTGCATTTTCAACCTGCTCATCTTTTATTTTCATGAGAATAACCCCAACCAGAGTGTATTATAATTTTAAATAGGATTGTTGGGAAAAAATATTTTTCAGCATTAATGAGTGTCCCTTATAAACAGTGAGAAATATTTAATTTCTTGTCTCTTTTATTCAAAATTTGAAAGTGTTTAGAACACAATATAGCAAATGATACTTTTTTCCTTTTTTGGCTCCCAAATATTTAGAGATATTAATCTTTATAGACTTTCCTCAAAATGAAAAATAAATTCTAAAAACCATGTATGTCCTCAGAGCACTTTCTGCTAAAAGATGTCTGATGTTGCCTGTCAGCCCTCAGTACTGTTACAGAGATTTTTTTTTCCTAAATCAAGTACTGCAGATGGAGAAGGAATTATTTTATTAGAGCCAGGCAGTTTTATTTTTAAGTGTTTGGTTTTTTTTTTTTTGTTTTGTTTTTTTGAGGTATGGGAATAAACCAAAATGGGGAGAAATAGTTTTAAGTTTTTAAGATTTGTTTATATAGTTATTACTTTAGTCAGAATTTCACAAATTTATGTAGGAGTAAACTGATATTGAGGAGAAAGATTTATTAGGAAAATTGAAGATACTTTTGAGGGCTGAAAACCTTTTTCTGAAATTTCTTTTAATTAAATATAACTCTATGGGCGCCTGGGTGGCTCAGTGGGTTAAAGCCTCTGCTTTCGGCTCAGGTCATGATCTCAGGGTCCTGGGATCGAGGCCCGCATCGGGCTCCCTGCTCAGCAGGGAGCCTGCTTCCCCCTCTCTCTCTGCCTGCCTCTCTGCCTCCTTGTGATCTCTCTCCCTCTGTGAAATAAATAAATAAAAAATAAAATCTTTAAAAAAATATATAACTCTATGTAATGTAGAATAGAACATTATGAAATTAATCCGGAGAGCTAGTATGTTTAGGCCAAGAAAACAGAAATTGGTTCAGTTATTGAGCACAAGATAATCTAGCTGGCCAACTGAGATTATGCATCACATATGAAAGATATCTCAGGAGTGTGTCAAGTGAGGTTTTCAAATAGTTTCTCTATGATTATTAATTTATGCATGCCTAGTGGATACAGGAAAAATATAAACTAACAGGTGTTTGGTACAATGTACTTTACAGTCTTTTTCTCACTCAGTTTTTAAACTAGTTCCAAGAGGAAGGTACAGATATTTACTGCCCCAACAACTAAGGCTTCTGGTTAATATGTAGCTTGTTCAAGACAAAGAGTGGCCGTTTGATTTCCAGAGCCTAAGCTCTTAACCCAAGCATTGTACTGGCTTCCATGTTTTTAACCACAGCATCTCGTTCTTTTTCTTACTGTTAAGTGGATACAGAGGGCCCAAACACTCATCTTTCAGTACAAGGCCTGGGGAAGGAAACTATGTCTGTTCAGATATGCAGAAATGCAGATTACAAATTTCTTGAGTTCAGGACATGGAATTGTTTGTCTTTGCATTTGCAAGGCCTTCCACCCTGTGAAGCTCATCATTGTAAACATTCAGAAAGCCAGAATATTGCCCAACATAAGTCATGCTTTTATCTTCTCTTTTGTCTACTTGAGCCTCATTGTTTTGTTTGTGTAGTTTTAACTGAAGTATAGTTGACACACCATGTTATGTTGTTTCAGGGATATAACATAGTGATTTGACAACTTTATATATTATGCTGTGCTCACAAGTATAGCTACCATCTGTCACAATACAGTGCTATTACAATACTATTGACTATATTCCCTATACTGTACCTTTCATCCTCATGACTTAATCATTTCATAACCAGCAGTCTTTACCCCTTTTTCCCATCCCCTCACCCCCTTCCCCTCTAGCAACCATCAGTTTGTTCTCTGTATTTGTGGATTTGTTTCTGCTTTTTTGTTTATTCATTTTGTTTTATTCCACACATAAGTGAAATCATATAGTATTTGTCTTTCTCTGTCTGACTTGTTTCCTTTAGCATAATACCCTCTAGGTCTATCCATGTTGTTGCAAATGGCAAGATCTCATTCTTTTTTTATGGTAGGTAATATTCCATTGTATATCTCTACCACATCTTCTTTATCCATTCACCCAGCAGTGGACACTTAGTTGCCTCCATATCTTGGCTACTGTAAGTAATGCTGCAGTAAACAAAAGCTTGCATGTGCCTTTAAGAATTAGTGTTTTTCTTTTCTTTGGGCAAATAATCACTAGTAGAATTAGTGGATCATATGGTAGTTCTATTTTTAATTTTTTGAAGAAACTCCATAGTGTTTTCCACAGTGCAGACACTGAATTTGCATTCCCATCAACAGTGCAAGAGGGTTCCTTTTTCTCACCAACACTTTTTATTTCTTTTTTTTTTAAAGATTTTTAAAAATTTTATTTATTTGACAGAGAGAGAGAGATCACAAATAGGCAGAGAGGCAGGCAGAGGGAGAGGGGGAAGCAGGCTCTCCGCTGAGCAGAGAGCCCGATGCAGGGCTTGATCCCAGGACCCTGAGATCATGACCTGAGCTGAAGGCAGAGGCTTAACCCACTGAGCCACCCAGGTGCCCCACACTTGTTATTTTTTGTCTCGTTTTGACTCTAGTCATTCTGGCAGGGGTAGAGTGATATGCCATTGTTGTTTTTTTAAATTTTTAAATTATTTTTTCATCGTTTTGATTTACATTTCCTTGATGATTAGTAATGTTGTGTATGTTTTCATGTATCTGTTGGCTATCTGTATGTCTTCTTTGAAAAATGTCTATTCAGGTCTTCTGCCCATTTTTAGTCACATTGTTTTTTGGTTGGGTTTTTGAGTTGTCCAAGTTCTTTATATATTTTGGATTTAACCCCTTATCAGATATATCATTTAAAATATCTTCTCCCATTGAGTATGTTGCCTTTTGTTGATGGTTTCCTTCACTGTGAAAAAACTTTTTATTTTGGTGTGGTCCCAATAGTTTATTTTTGCTTTTGTTTCCCCTGCCGAAAGACATATATCTAGAAAAGGCTGATGTTAAAGTGATTACCATGTATATTTTCTTATAGGAGTTTTACGGTTTCAGATCTCACATTTACGTTTAATCTATTTCGAGTTTATTTTTGTGTATGGTAGAAGATGGAGGTCCAGTTTCATTCTTTTGCATGCAGCTGTCTAGTTTTCCCAGCATCATTTATTGAAGAGCCTGTCTTTTCTCTGTTGAATATTCCTACCTCCCTTGTCATACATTAATTTACCACATACATGTGGGTTTAGTTCTGGTTGAGCCTCATTTTTGAACCTTCTTGTTTAATTAAAAGTTCATAACTTAATATTGGTTTAAAATGCTCATTGTTGTTTTTCAAATGGGACTCGTAAAGCTCCTAACAGATACTGAGTTTATAAATAAAGAGGATCACCTGGGTGTTCTGAAATTTACTTGTATCTTCCTCTTCTTGTTTTTCTTCTCTTTCTCCTCCTTTTCCTCCTGCACCTTCTTCTTTGTCTTTGCTAGCAGGAGAGCTTATCAAAGGAGTTGAGCCCTGAGCACATTTATGGACTCTAGAATTTTAAAAGTATGGGTGAGAAGCTGTCTAAGGCAATCTTCTCATTTTAAAGATTAGGAAAGTCAAGATCAAAAAAAAGTTATCTAAGATCCGACAGCCAGTTTGTATCACAGATCAAATCTAGGGCTCTATGTTATCATAATACCACCTTACTCGATGAGGGATCATATCTAAATTCATTTAGCTCTCATTAAGTTCTGTATTTATGCATCAGTGATTCCTTGAACATGCTATGCTTCAGGCCCTTGGCTTGTAGGGCTGGCTTCGTGGCTCTGTGACTTGTGTGGCTGTCCAGGCCCTGCAATCTCAAAATTGCCATTTTGAGATTCTTATCTTAATAATTTTTTAACAAAGGGTCCTCATTTTCATTTTGCACTGGGTGCTACAAATTTTGTAGCTGGTCCTGTCTGCTGGACATTGGTGACACAGAGGTGAACATTCGATCTTTTTTTGAGGAACACACAGTCTAATGAGGATCTGGACACATAGAAGCACTAGGACTGGAAGTGAGGGAGTAAATTAACTTTGCCTGGAAGGAGAAAGGGAATTCTAGGAGAAAAGGATCACAAAGAGATATAGAAATAAGCCAGTGTTGAAATGAACAGTTCTAGCGGCTGTGGTGAATAAAGCAGTGGGGTTGGGTAGGATGTCAAGGGAGAAGACAGCCTGGAGGATGGGAAGCTGAAACTTACTGCCCTTGTCTATGTTGGCAATATTGAGGGCCTGGACTGGGGGGTTTGGAGTTTGAATGCATAGGGTTGATGAGAAGTTCATGTAGAGGGAGGGCCAAGATGACTGCAAGCATTCATGTCCAATGCCTGGGTGGGTGATAAATGCTATTAATTTAGAGAGGAAATAGAGGGGGCAGCAGCAAACTGAACATATTGGATATTGGTGCGGGTGTGTATTTCCTCTCACCCTTTTCACTAGTCTTCAATCTTTCTGTGAATTCCTAATTGCAGTGACTTCCACACATTGTCCACCTTTTGCAAACCTTCTCCACTTTTTTGTCTCATCCTTCTGCCCCTCTGTTCACCCTCACATATTCCATACATTTACCAAGTGAGAGACGGAAGCCACCAAATGCCCCATCTTTCCACCATCTATCATCATATTTCCCCTCTTTTTACCTCTGAGCCCACCTTTTCAAGGGTGGCTTGTCTACTTTTGATCCTATAGCTTCTGGTTTCTCAGGTGGGTGTGTTTTCTCTCCAATTCTCTCCCTTTCTACTTTTTCATTCCTCTTAATGTATAAATATGCCTTTTATCTTCCATTTAAAAAAGCCCCACAATCTCCTGTGTTCTACATTATAGGAATATTTCTAGGATATTCTTCTAAAAATCTATCTCTATGTATTTTGACACTTATCTGCACCCTCTTCCAGTGTACTTTTCAACTCACATAATATGGTTTCCACCCCTGATATTCTATTGAAATGGCTATTGCATATGGCTTTCTTATTGCAAAGTCTAATATTCACCTTTCATTCTTCATTTTGCTGCACTTGACCATTTTCCTTGAACTCCCCTTTTGATTAACTTCTGTAGTGCTTTTTCACCTTCTCTCCTTGCAAGGTCTCTGCATACGATGTCTGCATGTTATCACATGGCAAGGATCAGTCCCAGAGGTAGCCTTCTCTCTTACTTCATCTCTTGTCACCTGCTGTCCTCTTGTCATGTGCCCTCTACATCCTAAATTCACCTCCCTGGCCCAGCCCTTCCTTCCTGATCCCTGCATTAAGTGTCTACTTCCTCACTGGCCTCTCTAATGTAAGAATTCCAAAGTGTAGCCCTTGATCCCCTCCCTATCACCCATGTCAATGTCTTTGTCCAGTTCTTCCATCTCTGACACCTGTTCCCATCCAGTTTCTCATGACAGAAACCCAAGAGCTTCATGCTCTCCCTCCTCTCTCATATCTGATCCATCAGTGGATCTTTATGTTCCATCTCCCAACAGCTCTTGAATGCATTTGCTTTACTCCTTTGCTATGACCATTTGCCTGTGATAAACCACCATTCCTTGCTAGACCACTGCTAGCAACTGCTACATAGACTGCTCTACCTCCTCTTATTCCCCATTTGGCAGCCAGGGTGCCCTTTCAAAGAATTGCTCAGATTGGATTCTGCCAACAACTTCCTACCCCAATTAAAATGCTAAGCCCCATTCTATACCGAGAGTGTATTATCCCTGCCTTCCCCAATGGCCTGGCTTCCCTCTGTTTGCTTGGCTGCAGCCACACTGGCCTTTTTTTTCAGTCCTGAAAACTCCCATGCTCTTTCTACCCGGAGCCTTCCCACATGCCACTCCTCCAAAGAGTTGATTCCCCTACTCTTTGTTTTTGGGGATCAGTGTAATGTCACTTTTTCTAGAGAAGCCTTCTGTTCCTTTCTAACCTCATTTTTGTCCTTCATGGCATTTTCCTAACTTTAGCTGCATATTTATTCGTGGACCTCCAAGACCATGAGCAATCCACGTGTTCTGGGGACTGTCCACTCTCTCATCACTACATCCCTATCACTCAGAGTCCCGGCGACAGAGTGGATCCTCAGTAAGTCCTTGTCATATGCATGAATGAATCTGGAGAAGTTTAGGGATGAGAAAAGAATGTTTTCCCTGTACTTCTAAGACATAGCTTCTCTGAGTTGAGGAACCCATGCCTGTCTGACCATCTGAGCAGTCGGTGTTTTGTGTACTAACATTAAATTGCTACCAAAGTCGAGTAAGTGTTTGATTTGGTCATTTCTCTCTTGTTCATAAAATGTTTGGGGATCTGTGAAAAGTATTTTATGATTCTATCATTTTCACCTTTATGCATTTGTTTTTTTGTTTTGTTTTGATTTGGTTTGGTTTGGTTTGGTTTTTGGAATCAGTACTGAACAGTTGGTGAAGAGAAGAACCTCCCTTCTCGTCCGTAGTCACTCGCATTGCCTCTGTGCTCTGTGGGGCAGGGTGTCGGGGTGGCAGGTGCCCGGATGAAGTCCTGTCATGGGCCTGTGTTACAGGAAAAGGAGCCACACACAGTGTTTCCGTGGCCCGGCGACAAGGACAACGCCTGACCACAGGCTCCGAAGTGCTCTACCCCTGTTTACACAGGTCTGTCTCTCAGGGAGACTGAGTATCCGGTCATCTTGCTGAAGTCAAGGCTCCTCAGATGGAGAACTTGGGGTTACAAGTGCAGAAGGGCTTTTTCTGCCTTCACAGAAAGGTCTGGCTTCAATAAATTTGTTGATTGTTCATGCGTAGATATGATCTATACTCAAGATCATTTTAGAGACACATTTTTTTGAATTTGGGATTTAATGGTAATTCAAAACAAAATCTATGCAATACTCTAGGTTGTGGTGTGTCCTTTATGTAACAGACCTTTATGAAGATGTTCATAGATGGTATATTAAAAGAAGGGTTTTTTTAGTTCCTCTTAGAAATATGACACTAATGGAACAATATGTGGATGTAGAAAGGCTTTGTTACTTTTGCCACATTTTTTATTTAAAAAGAAACACTACTTTGTTATCAATCTGGGGTGTATTGTAAGCTAAAAAATGTGCTACTTTGACCGTGAGTGTGGATCATGAAATTGTAAAGTAGAGATTTGAGGAATGATGGTGCTGTCTGTGTTGAAACCCATAATCAGAAAAAGAGCCACTTCCCTTTCACTGAGAGGATCTGAGTGCTAAATGATGCTCACCTCCTGTAGTAGTTGGAACAGATTGCTGTTGTTGGCTGGAAGCAGCATTGGTGTCATCCATTTGGACCCTAGTTTGTATGTGTGGTTATGGCTGTGGTGTCCGTGTGTATGTGAATTGGGAGGCATGGGGGAAGCCCTTCTGAGTAGTGGCTATGCAGCAAAGTTGAAAAAAAGTTATAATAACCTGAAACATAATTATATTATTTTAATTCAAAATAGACGAGAAGAACCCTTTTGAAACAGATGTATAAACAAAATCAAATTAAAGGAGAAGCAACAAATGAAATTATAATCCTACTGATATATCTCTTATCTCTATCTGGGGAACATAATTAAATAAAGTTAGGTATGGATCGTAATGAGATTATCCACTCAAATGGAAAAGCAAAGACAGACTTCAGTAAAAAGTTTTATTTCTAATTATAAAAAAAAAGTCATGGTCAATTTTAACCTATTATTACCAGCTTCAAAATATAGTTCTAGTAATTAAAAATAAATGACGTTGTGAAATAAAAATATTAAAGTTGGGATAAATAAAAGTTAAAAATAATCCTATTTAATTAGAATAAGTCTTTTTATTATAATTTCTAGAATTTATCCTAATTTTAGTGCTTGACATCAGATGGGAAAATGGCAAAATACCTTTTTCATATAAATAATTTAAAACATTTAGAGAAATCAGCTAGCAAGGAACATTTCTGGTGGGGCAGAGAGTGTGAGATGGGGTCAGAAAGTGCTCTGAGCATTTTTGGTCCATTGAATCATTAATATGATCCTTAAAATGTGTACTTTCTTTTCTCCTCAGCCAGATTTTGGAGCTCCTTTAATACAGGAATCATTAGGAAATATAAATTATAGTGTAAAAGAGAGTGCACTAGGAGAAAATTAAGTATATATTATTATAGTAGTAAACTTCACAGAAATGGTGAAGGCCTACAAATAGAACACTACCAAACTTTATAAAGATTTTAGTACAGAAGAAGGCTGATCATTGCTCTATTTTGCAAATATTAAATATATAAAAAGTATGAATTCTCTGTAATCTACTTCATATGTTTAAGGAAATTAAATCACAATCTCAAAGAGGAAATTCTGTAAATTCAAAGAAATTATTTTTTTAAAAAGATTTTATTTATTTATTTGACAGAGAGAGAGAGAGCAAGCACAAGCAAGGGGAGTGGCAGAGGGAGAGACAGAGAGAGAGGGAGATGGCTCCCCGCTGAGCAGAAAGTCCAATGCTGAGCAGAGAGCCCGGGGCTCCATCAGAGAACCCTGGGATCATGACCTGAGCCATTGAGCCACCCAGGCGCCCCACAGAGAAGTTATTCTGAAGTTCACTTGAAGTAAACTGTAGTAAAATAAAAATAAAAATAAGTGCGAACTGTTATTTAAGCTAATATAGCTATATTAAAAAACAAATTAATTTAAACACAGATTTTTCTGGTTTGGACACAAAAATAGAGCTCTAAAACAGTACAGGTTTCCTAGAAATATTTCTATTTTGGAATTTAGTAAGTACTGAAAGAAGCATTACAAAAAAATGAAGATGGAGGAGGATTACTTACTAAGTGGTATTGCAAGACTTATTAGAAATTTTGGGAAAGATCCACATAAACCTTTACCTTAAGCTGTCAGTTTCTGCAGGAAGATAGTTCTCTATTTTTTTAAGATTGGGAAATCACAAAAGAAAGGATCTATGATTACCGGAAGAGTAAAAATTGTGTGGTGAAAATTAAAAAGTCAAGCAAAAGATTATTATTTGCAACAGTATAATGAAGATTTCTTTATACTGAGTTAAAAAATAATGAGAATTATTAAAGCTTAATAAATGAATGCCAATAGCTGTTAATTTTGACATTTCTTAAAAAATGAAGATAAGACAATTGTCCAACAATAAAAGGGATACTCAAATAAATTATAGACTATCTCCTTCATAGAAAAATAGGCAGCATTTTAAAATAATGGTTAAAAACATAGGTAGCCACAAAAAAAATGCTTGGTGCACAGCAATAAATAAGAATGCAAGACACAAATTTGGTGCAATCTTATTATGAGGTTAAAAAAAATGTCTTAAAACACCAGAAGGGAATACACACACATTATGAAATTTGCATAAAAAAGTTGCATAAAAACTACAGGGTGTTTTATTTTTCCTCTATTAGAAAAGCTTTCATTGTCATCATTTTATAGTTTCTAAATTAAAAATAAGCTTAGAAAGTTTACTAATAAGTACCTGAACAAGTTCATGTACTTGAAATATAAAAAGCAGAGAAAAAAATCATAAAGTTTTTATAATTATTTTTATTCTCAAAAATTATATTGTACCCATAAATGTAATATTTCCCATTTGATTATGTTAACTATCAATTTGAAATAGATACTTTTATTACACAAGAAAATACAAGTGATACCTTTAGGAGTGGATGGTGTAAGTTGTTAAGTATATTTTTAGCGCTGACAGGGTATTTTGTTTTTCATTTGAACTATTGTTTCTTGTAGAGTGCAATTGGTGGAAAATCTGGTAATTGTGGGTGTCCTTATTTGTCTTTCTTTTTACACATCTAGCATGCTCCTCTCCTCTAGCTTCCAGTATAGACCCATTTAATCTCCTGGGTGAGAACCATCCCCACAATCTGCTTTTTGCTTTATTGTCCACTATCCTATATCCTCAGTGTCATTTAGTTCATCTGAACAGAATTGAACTGTAGAAATGAAATCTGGCTCCACCTATTCTATTCCTCTTTCCTTTTCATGTCTCTTTTGCGTTATGGGTTCCCTCTGGGAGCTTGGCAATAGGCGCTGGGTGTTGTCTGTAGGGCCAAGGAGTTGGGTTGAACTTTATGGGAATACATATTAATCTGGAAACTAGGTCTAAATTCCAGAGTGCCGAGTCAGGGAGAAGCTAAGTCCAGGAGAGAGTTTGGGAGGTAGAGAGGGTGAGTGAATTCAGAGTAGGAAGCCAGGAGATAAGATTTTACAAAAACCAGGTTCTAATTAAATGGAAGGAGGACAGGGCTAGAAGGCTCCAGAAGCAAAATAAAGAATAAAGAAACTTCACATATTTTTGTTCATGTCATAACTATTTACTGATTGCCTGCTCTGGGTGCACCCTGGACAGGACTGTGACAATGTGATCATCCTAGTGATGGAGTGTGAGAGCCTGAAAAGGATTTGTGTAGTGAGTGGACAAGTAGTGAAATTATCTACTTTAGATATGACATGTGCCTGTGTTTGGTGGGCCTGGTCCGGTCTTACATGTTGTGATTGGTTCTCCCTTTCAGGGAAAGTTAAGACAGCACTAAAAATACATATCATGCCTTCAGGAACAGGGAAAGTTTTTCTTTACATAAACAACTATCTGGATCTTGTACTGCTTCAAGCAGTACATATTGGGAATCTATATATGTTAATGATATAGTTGCCATTATTTTCTGATAATGTTCAATTTACCAGAGTGGGCACATTTATATACACATCACTGCAAATAGACCTTTTCAATTGCTAACCTTCAAAGAATTGTGTTTCCTTCTTTTTAAATAGACATTTCTTAGCAAAGAAGTGGTGTGTGTCAAAAGTACACTCCTTTAGCATATTTTGTGCTGAAACATGGCAATCAAATAGGGACAAGAGTGGTGATTCACGATTCTTGGCCTCAATTACTTCTATGTCCAGTGACATATTATCCCAAACCATGCAGTTTGAAAGGGAAAACTTGAAATCACAAGCTCACACTGAAATACTAGTTTAAAGAGATGAACTAGATATTGAGAGGAATAAAAGCTTTGATGTTCCATTAGTTAAGCTTTTGAGTCCTAAGGAATATGAAATTAGGCTACTACTCCTCAATTTGTTGACTCAGCCATTTAAAATACTCATTGGTGCACTTGGGGAATCTTTAAGAATTATAGCTTTTTAAAGTGCTGCCTACTTCGGTCCTCTTTCCTCTTGTCCCACTTTAGGTCCAAGGGAGTTAGTCTGAGCACTTTTTTATCTGACTATGGTCAAGATTTATGGTTTGTCTTTTAAATGTGTTAGCTATAACTCTAGACTCTGACTAACAATGACAATGATGATGGTGACCATAGCTATGGCCACATTTCTGGAGGACTTATTTCTCCAGTAGGACCATTTCAGCTTGAGCCTTCCTGTCACTTTCCCACTGGGAGTTGGGGAAGATGGATGGCCTGAGGCTTGCAGTTTGGGAAAAGTGTGTGGATTGCAGGAAAAAGGAGTTTTTATCGCTTGATATGTGCTAGGTAAAATTAGAGCTTAATTGTCTTCCAAGAAGTAAAAGTCAAGATCACAACTGAAAGTAAAGATTATACTTTATGAAAATATTTTAAGGAGATATAATGTAAATTAGTAGTAGTGTAGCACCTATATAATAATAAAAGCTTCTATGCTTTTGAACTTGTGAAGTTGATTCTTGCAAGTCCTGTGAAGTAGACTTGAAAGGCTCAATTCGGTCATTGTATTTTAAGGTGAGGGAACCAAGGTGTAGAGACCCTAACTGACTTGCTTGGAGCAGGGAACTAGACAGGGAAAAATCTTCATGTAGGGAACTCCAAGCTGCATGCATAAATCATATTCAAGAACAAAACAAAACAACAAAAGAAAAAAGAATATCTGGTTTTCATGTTACTCTATCAATTTCCCTTTGTCTCACTGAGTCTTTAATAAAGTCTTAATATTTTAGAACTGGTCCCAGCAGAGCCAGATATAATTAAATTAAGCAGCCTCGCTTGGCCCAGAGTTGTGAAGGGGAGAAGCTTGGGTCAAGGCCTGTGTCAACAGGAGTCGTTGAGAAATCCCTGTAGGAGAACAAGTATCAGAGTCATCGGGGCTGGCTGTCCCAGTCCTCACCACACTTCTTTTTGGAATCCCTGGGAGGTTAAATTCTTGTTTTATGAATGAAGCCAAATATACCCTTCTCCAGGGAGTAACTCCTCTCTTGATAGTAATCCTGGCTCTCAACCACATCTTGAGTGTCACCGGCGACTGCCTGACCTCTGCAGTCTTATACTCTGTTTCCGGGATCCCAACTCCCACCACCCCTGCTTTTCAACTTCACTGAGATATTCATGTCGCATCCCTTGTCAATTCTTTCCTTCCAGTTTTCTTGCTTATCTTGGGGTGTTAACCTCTTCTACCTTAACCGTGAATCTCCAGTTCAGCTGTTCTTCCGTCAGTCATTTCAGCGCCCTTTATTAATCTGCTATAGCTACCCTAGAGGTTATTAGCCCTGTGTCAGTCTAGTCATCCACCTACACTTGGGTTTTTGAACGATGTGAAGAAAATGACACTGTTGTATAGATTGTTGCTGGATACACATTTAGAGTCTACAATTTAGCTAGACCCGTAGAACTTTTGTGGGAATTATACTCTTATTCCAAAGATCATGCGTTCACATTCCTCAGAATGATTATTCCAGATCTTAATGGATCACTTTAAGCACTTATGTCACTAACAGCCTTTCTCATACTGAATAAAAGACAGGCCTGAGCTGCCTTAAATGCTCATTTTCAGACTTCTAGATATATCTATATTCATAGTCCTTCTCCCTGCCTTTTTTGTAGGGTCGTAGTGATGTCTCATTGTTTTAAAGTGCCTTTCCCTAATGTCAGCATGGTTAAGCACCCTTTTTATATAGCCGTTGGCCATTTGAGTTCCCTCTTGTATGATGCCTGTTCAAGCCCTTTGCCAATTTTTCATTGTTTTAAAATTAATTGATATGAGGGTTGTTTATGGATCCTGGATATAAGTCTATTAGTATTTACCTATGCTACAAATATTTCTTCCCATGTGTGCTTGCATTTTTACTTCTTAATGGTTTCTCTCTTGTACATTTTCAGCCTCTTCCTTTTTCTGCTGCCTCCTTCACCTGATTCCTTCTAGTTGTTAGTATACGTGTTCTTAAAATCTATCTCCACTTGCCCTCTCTTCTTCCTCCACTTTTATTCACTTCTCAAATAAATGCAATCTTCTTTTACCTGTCATTCTTGGAAAGCTGGCTGTAACAAATGCTTCCTTACCAACAAAGGCCATAGATACTTTTAGTTTTCTTTTTCCTTCTGATCTGATTTGAACTCCCTTGAGCATTTTGACGTCTTGGTCCTACTCAACACTCCTCTGCATCCTTTGACTTTCCTGTCCTGACTGTCATCTCATATTTACTCAACATTTACTGAGCAGCTGTTATAGTCCAGGTGCATGGAACTTAATCTCATGGAATCTTCAGTCAAGTGGCGAAGATTGAGCCTGGAGAAGCAGACCGTAGTTCAGGATGCAAAGGAGAAATGTCAGGGCTTTGTGTGAATAAGAAGGACCCAGACTCGTTTGGCGGGTTGTAGGGAATGAGGAAGACCTTCTGGAGGAAGTGGTGTTTCTACTAAGACCTGAAGGAAAAAAAGCATGGCTGCCATCAATCCACCACATTTTATAAGACTACAGAGTTATAAATTGTAAACCTGTTTTTTTTTTCTCATTGAAGATAGATGTTGCTTATTCTTACATTGCTCACACTGAGTGCCATGGCCCACCAGTAGTGTAGGAGTAATAACTCATTGAATAGTCAAATCAATGCATGTGTGATGATGATTTTAAATCATACCAGATATATATAATGCTTGGATCTTTAATCCTGAGTTATATGAAATTTGGGATGACCTTAGTATTTGCAAAATACATTTGAAGGAGCACAGGTCGAGAAGGCTGCAAATATTCATAGACACTGCCCTTTAGTTCTTGTAGTGAGGCCCACTGCAGTTTTTTCTACACAGCACTTGGCTTTAATCTTCCCCATATAAAAGTGATTTAGTAGGTTACTCGAGAGCCTGGCCATTTGGTCTAGGTCAGTAATGGTCCCAGAGGAATAACCTTGTGCCACTGGACTCAGACTCAGACACAAAACACGTTTCCCCTGATATATTTCTCCTCTATTGTCCTTAAGCGTCTTGTAAATTGTAGCCTTTACACGTATGTGCCTTCTATGGGCAGATATTGTACAAGGTGTTTGGTTAATACTATCTAAGACCTCAACTAATTCTGTAAGATAGGTATTTTATAGATTGGTAAAACGAGACACAGAGAAGTTACGTACATAGTACTGGATCACATCGCTAGTGGTGGTGGGTGATTGGAGCTCATGTGTCTCTGACTCCACATCCTTATCATTTACACATCTCTTTTCAAACTCGGCACTGATCTTTTCTTGTTCTCTAAGGTTTCATTTACTCTTTAGAGACTGAAGTGTTCAAGAGGAAGGAAATCTGATTTAATCTTCAGTCATCCATTCATTCTACAAAAGGTTTTGTGCCTCATGCATGGCTGTGTGTGCCACATGTCATGCCGTGTATTGAGGTTATACGAAGAAGAATAGCACGCGGTCCCTATCTTCAGCAAACTCACAGATGATAGAGAGGTGATAGGGAAGAGAAGCCAATAAACAAGTTGCTCCATTCAGGGAGATAAGGACGACCAGAAAGACACATACAGGGTATGGAGTACAGCACAAGCAGTGAGTGGGGATCTTTCTTGGGATGGCTGGCATTTGGTAGGCTCCTTGTAGTTATTCCGGTCCAGGGACCTCTAATTATAGCCCCAAGATGCTGAAGTATATGGCTATACTTGTTCGACAAAAAGACAACTGGCTTAAGTGCCAAGATGATCTAGCTTGGCCCGCAGGGGTAACTCTTAGAGCTTCTCTGTACAGGTCTATGATTACAGCTTCCCACACTGGTGGGATGAGCAGAGAGGCCAAACTTTGGCTGGAAAGGACTCTTCTCGCATGCTGTGAAGGGCCTTTTGTTGCACTCTCTGTCACCCTGGTCCTCCCTATCACTGTCCTGTTCTAGTGTTTGTGCACATGTCGCCAACCAGCGCCAAGCTGCAAGTGGCATGGAGGCTGCCCTCGTGAAGTGTACACACCCCCATCGCCCAATAGCTCTCTGATTACCTTTCCCAGGAGATCTAGGGCTTCTTGCAACTTACAGCCTCTCAATAAGTTCTGGGGAAAGAGCAGGATGATCCGGATTTAGTCACCTTGAGGTGCCTGGTGGCTCAGTCTGTTAAGCCTCTCCCTTCGGCTCAGGTCATGATCCCAGGGTCCTGGGATCGAGCCCCACGTTGGGTGTCCCTGCTCAGTGGGGAGCCTGCTTCTCCCTCCGCCCCTCCTGCCTTGTGCTCCGTTTCTCTCATTCTCACTCTATCTCAGATAAATACTTAAAATCTCAAAAATATACAAGGATTTAATCACCTCATTGGACCTTCTCATGCCTCAAAGCTACACATGAGATGAACTAAAGCTATTCAACTTGGGGAGGTAAATGGGAACATCCTCAGATTTTTCTGTTTCTGACTCTGCCTGTCTGCCCCCTCCCCCTCTCTTTCTCTTTCTCTGTCCCATCAGTACACACACACACACACACACACACACACACACACACACACACACACACAGTGGTTCCTGTGGGCCTTAATATGACAAAAACAAAACTCCAAAGTCAGTCCTTTAAAAGAACAACGGCATATAAAGGAATGGCATACAATGGAAGTAAATATGAGGGTTATCTGGCACAAAACCAAAGTTGAAATTAAACCAGGGATGTCAATAGGGCCTTCAACTTTGTATTTAATCTACAAAATCCCTACTGAGTGTTAGTTACTCTATCCCCCATACCCTTTACAAAATTCTCAGTTTTCAACAGCTGCCACCACAGGCTGTCCCAAAAATAGCCTCAATGCCACTCCTTACTTAATCGGAGTGTTCCCACTTCCCTAATTACCCTACAAGGCTTCCAAGATGAATAAAAACATGCCCATCTAGCACTGCCCCCTTGACATGTTCAGAATTCTCAAATGGAGCTATTCATTGAGGCATGACTTGGCAGTGTTTTCTATTTCAGGTTCGCCAAATGGGTAAACCGAGAGCATTCATGTGGGTTACCTATTCATTAGAAAGAAAGCACTTCTCTATTCTTGCTCATTAGACTCTTCTACTTCCCTAAACCACATGAATAAAAGGCACCCTTTCTTCTTTTACCTCAGCTGGATTCCCAACTTCTTTTTCAGTCCTTTTTATCAAAGGGAAGTTTACAGGTCAGGATTTCAAAGAGGAGGCATTATTTCATGGTGCTATACAGAAAAATAATTAAAGTTCATTACACAAAAGCTGTTTCTTTATAGCTTTTTAAAAAGAAGTTGTATCAATAACAAGGAAACTGTAAACATAAATTTTAAAATATCATTTTAACTAACCTTATGCTTTGTTATGGATACAGACTAGCCCAGGTTAGTTGACCATCAGGCATGTGAATATGTCCTTTGGAGGCTTGATAGTGATTTCTGGATTTTGTCCATAGAAGCTATTTCATGAATATTTGCTGCATCATGATGTAACCCTTATCCTCTCCATTGAAGCAGAGGTGAGAAAAACTAACAGCAGATCACCAAAGAACATGCAGCAGGGGCTCATTTCCTTCTTAGTAACCAAAGCATATTCTTCTTAGTAAACAAATGCGTAAGGGAAAAACAATGAAGGTAGGACTTAATGTGATGATAATAAACTATTATTTAGGGCATCTTCATCTAAAGATTCATGTCATGGGGTTTCTCTTAACAACAGTGATCTACAAAGGTTTGGGCTGTTAACTCCTCCCACTCGTGCCTCTCAAGAACACAGTGGCATCTTGACAAGTTCACCTAGCCAGTCTCTTGAGCTGCATACCTGAACTCTAATGGGTGGAGTGAGTGTACAGTGCCACAGTTTGGTTTCCTGGTCATGATTCTGGACTCCTTGAGACGTTTAAAAACAAGGCCTAGAATTCAAAGAGAGCAAGGATGAGTGGGAAAATGTGTTCTTCGGTGGTTGATTTACGGTTTATTTTGAAAAGGGCTGTGCTCTTTGGTCACTAATTCTGTAACAATTAAAATGAAATGTGTGAAGCTGTTGAATGATGCCTGTGTGAGCCCAGGAACCCTGGGAGTGCTCCAGTGTGTGAGCGAAACTCCCTGTTCTCATTTGCTGAAATCATCATAGGACTCTTGAAATATAGCCAATGACTGAGGATATAATTTTTAGCCCACTCATTTCCTACCTCATGCATTTTTCATAAAATTTCCTCCCCCCAAAAGTGTTTGCTAACACCTAACTGTCCTTCAGGGTACCTGAGTGAGCTTTATCTAGACCAGATAATGCTAATTTTGCAGAAGAGATTGCCTTAAAATGAGGACCCTTTTGGAAATGGTAGCTTAATGTGGTGAAGGGATTTACATACATAATTTGGAAGCTATGGGAAAATATGGTTGACTTACCAAAGAATAGTATTGACAGGCACTCTGTTACTTTTTCTCAAATTGGAGATAATACATCTCCAAGTAGGAATTAACTTATTTTTCAAAAACTTCAGTGTGAAAAATAAGATAATTTAAAAATTCAAGTTGCTAAGATTGCAGAACCTTTCAAAATAGATATTGAAAATATTGTCTGATTAATAAAAGAAATACAGCACCTAAAAGTCAAGGCCTATTGTCTTAATTTTAATGTTATAGAATTCTAGGTGCATAGAATAAAAATACCCCACGTAGGTTGCAGAAGTTGTTACGATTTCAGTACACATAGACATTTAACACATATTTCATGAAATGTAAGGATGCAAATAAGATGAAGAAACAACAAAGAAATTGAGAGCCAATAGGTATGAGAGACTAATTTCAGTCTGTTGCTGTGTCCTGGGTTGATTACTTCAACACTCCAGGACTAATATTCTGGTTTAATTGTTTCGTGTATCAAGAGATTAAGCACCATTGGTGCCACAGAAAAGTATTTGCCTCTGTTCAACTTGACTAGAGGGACAGACAGCATCCTGCTGTGATCTGTGATCATGTCCCTGACATATGGATGTTCAGGGTAAAGTTCCCAGGATGGCAGAAGTTACTCCAAAGTCACAGGAAAATTTATTTTTGGGTGGACCAAACCTTGCTTTGGAAAGTCTGGAAAGTGCAAAAGATAGGGAAATAGCACATTGCCTGTCACAGAGTAGCTTCTCCATGAGCAGTGACTATTCTTACCATTATATTTACTGTAACATGTCTTACCCTTGATTATACAAATCATGAAGAAGTATTTTCTTACCTTTTAACCCTCAGAGTTGCACATCCATTTTATTATGGTTTTAATTATTGGTAACTGTATTGAGAACAAATATTTCTATTAAATATGACTTGAAAGCTTTGATGGTTATAGATCATTCAGCAGGAATTGGGTTTTAGGAGAAAATAGAATTTGAGCTAAGAAATTTCATAATTTATACAGATGGTAATGTTGACAAGAGGATATAGCAAAAATTGCAACAGACTTAAAAACTCACCTTAAGGCAGAATATGGTTGTTAATTAGGAAAGTCATGTACCAATAAATTTCACAAAGTGCCCACTGACTTTGTTGTTTCACATTGACAAATGTACTCCTAGAGGCCACTATTTGTTATTTATTTATTTATTTATTTATTTTTATTTTAATTCTATTTGCTTTTTTTAAATTTAAATTTTGTTAGTTAACATCCAGTGAGACCACTTTTTTTTTTAAGATAAATAACTTTTGATTTCCTTTCTAAAGACAGTGGACACCTTTCCTCTTCCTCTGTGTGTTCCTTTAAAATGCCTGTCCAGGGTCCTGTAAATCTCCCCAAGGTCTAAGCATGACGGTGTCCCCCAGCCCTCCTTCTTTGTCCTTGGGCACTAATGCATAGTAACAGATGAAAAAGAATGAAAGGCCATTCCCTCCTTAGAACCCCTTCTGGGTTCTAAGGGCTTGTGGTCCTTGGGTATATTATTAGGTTTGAGAACCTTGATTCATTGTCATGTGTCACTGTGACAAATGGAGACTTTGGCCTGTGAGCCTTGAACCCTCTGTACTCTGCTGTCTAACGACCCAGTCATTGCCCTAAGTTCTGGTGAATCATTTACTCTTCCTAGCCTAGCACTTCAATCTAGTCAGCTTTCTTGAACTATTCATATCACTCTTGGAATTTTGATCTGTAATCAAATACTGTGATTGAGCTTCCTTTCCATTTATAAGTTTTAAACTGTTTCAGCATTGAAAGATTCAGTGTATACCTGTCATTTTACTTTTTCTTTGTGTTTGTTATAGTTCTTACTGTTTTAAGTGCTTGATAGTTTTTTCTTACTCTTTGTATTACTGAGTTTTAGTATAGAGAGAATTAAATTTTATAATTTTTTGCCAAGGAGTTATTTTTATTGGGATATAATCGACATATGATGTGATTTTCAGGTGTCTGACATAATAATGTGATATTTGTATGTACTACGAGATGATCACCACAGTAATCCTAGTTATCATCCATCACCACACACAGTGACGCACTTTTTCCCTCGTGATGAGAACTTGGAAGATCTACTCTCTTAGCGACTTTCCAAAATACAAGACAGTGTTATTAACTATGGTCATCACGGTGTGCATTACATCCCCAGGCCTTATTTATGGCAACCTGGAAGTCTGTACTTTTTGACCACCTTGAAAGTTCTTGAAGACGTTCTTTTTTTTTTTTTTTTTTTTTAAAGATTTTATTTATTTATTTCACAGAGGGAGAGAGATCACAAGGAGGCAGAGAGGCAGGCAGAGAGAGGGGGGAAGCAGGCTCCCTGCTGAGCAGAGAGCCCGATGCGGGCCTCGATCCCAGGACCCTGAGATCATGACCTGGGCCGAAAGCAGAGGCTTTAACCCACTGAGCCACCCAGGCGCCCTTGAAGACGTTCTTGAAAGCACGTGGACCATACATGACAGGTGGATAATGGTTAGGTATCTCCCATGAATTCAGAATTAAGAACAATAAAACAGGTAAGAAAGGTAAACTGTTAAAGTAGAATACAAGAAGTAAGAGCTGAGCTGTGAAAATCTTAATGAGAGTTTTTCCCAGCTAGAGAAACATCTGACTGAATATATTCATTAGATAAAGAAAGGATGTGTCAATCACGAGAAGGCGGCGGAGTGAGGGGGGAGGGGCAGAGGCAGGTATGGCTTGCCGTAGAACACAGAAAAGGGAGTCAGAGTGTCAAATTCGGACACTGATCATTCAATAACTGATAGTTTTGGTGAAGTGATAGGCTTGGCCAAAGAGCCAGGTCATAGAATTTCACGTTCAGGATGAATGACCGACCACTGAGCAGATAGACACCTTGAACCGTCCTATCCCCAAGGCTATTACCGTTTCAAATCATAGAACTTGCCTGGTTCTGATCCCAGTGCTCACCAAGAAATATGAACAGGGAGAGTGTATGTGGGTCATGACCTCATCAGTTCTGCTACAGGTTTATTCCTCCCTGTACTTTAGAAGAGTCAAGTTGCATTCTAATCTACCTCTTTGGTTTTTGTGAGCTTGGTAATTTGAATACCCTCTGGAGAAATGACTCACTGCTGTAGCATGCTCACATTTCTGAGCCTCTGGAGCTGAGGGGCCTGTCCTTGTCATTCTGCTGCCACTCCAGAGACTGGGGTAGCTAAGTAGCTGGCTTCTGGTGATGAATTTACCACCCCGCAGGTGATTCCATTTTTAATGCCCTTTTACCTAATCACTTTGAAAGAAACAAACAGCTCTTTTTTACCTTATGGTCTAACTCACTCTTTTCTATTTAAAATGCTGCACAAAGAGTTTTATTGTTCTGAAATTCAGTGGAGACTAACAAGTCAAAATTTTATCTATGAATATGTTCTCTTTTTTCTCTCCATTCTTCTTTTTTTCCCTTCCTTTCTCCCTCTCTTTTTTCTTTCCTATCTCTTTTTCTTTTCTTTCTTATTTTTCTTCTTGACTTGCTTTCACATGCATTTGTGTTGAGCACCACTGTGTGCCAACCGCTAAGTTCTGTATTCTAGAAATACAAAAACCGTATAATCTTGTAGGAAGAAAGAGACACATAATCAAATATGCAGTAAAAGGTTAAACATATTTTTCATTTGTGGCATGAATTCAATTTAACTTCACAAGTATGGATTACACTTCTTTTGTGTGTAAGCACTCTTTCGGGCTTTGTGGAAGATGCAAAAGAAGACTTGGCTTTACATTGTTGTGATATTAAACATGTAGGAAATACAAGAAAAAACAACTCTAGGCAGAATATGAGAAATCTTACGTGAATTGTACAAAATGTTTTTGACGCAAAAAGAGATAGCGCTTGCAGCTGAGGTATTCTGGGATAAGGTGAAGGGTGCTAGGTTGTGCGGCAAGACTGTTAACTGAATTTAAATGGAATGGAGTGAAATTAGGGCAGTGTGATTAAGGTAGGGGTGTGGATGAGATAGAGTAAGGCAAATAGAGCTGGTCAGAACTGACTGAGGTGCTAAGGATTAGAGATGACATTCCCTCAGCCTAGGAAAGTACACATGTAGCTGGTCAGGAGAGCATAGCACTGAGTTAGGAGCTGAGGTCTTAGGGTGAACAGATAGGGCAGGCTTGTCTGGCTAGCTAGGTTGAAGCCAGAGCTAGAAGCAGTTTCCTCAAATAGCTGTGGGAGAAGCCAGTTATTCTGAAAATTATTTAAAGAAAATTGTACATTTTTTTCACTTTTTTTTTTTCTGGGTATAGCCTTGAGTGGTCTAGTCAGCTATACCCCTAAGGCTTGTTTACCTGACAGACTCCTTAGACAGCCAGCTTTCCTCACACTTCATGTCTGAGGATGATGTGGTAGCTTGAGGACTTGGCTGATGATATGCATTTCATTCAAGCTTGTGCAAGCATGGACATTGAGACAGCTGAGTCAGGGACTCGTGAGAGCCTTAATTCAAGGTAAAGAAGTGAAGTCAATTTGTATGGCGATGTTTGTCAGAGAATGTTTGTCAGAGAAGGCAATGATGAAAAGCTGTAGATGAGGAAGATGATTCTGCCGAAAGCAAGTCTGGATAGAGGAGGACTTTTGTGGGTATATGGCCACAACTTTGGAAGAGGTATGAGAATGGTCAACTAGAATAATTTTATTCTGTATGAAAGGTCATCCTCACAAGACATGATGGAAATGAAATCAATAAAACTTGGCAGTCAATTGACTATGGGCAACAAATGAGAAGCAAGAGTCATGTAATGCTGAGAACTTGAGTCCTGTTGATAAGCCAACTTCTGTAAAAAGGAAGGTACCATTAGTAGAAGTGGGGAAATAAGCAAGTGCATAAAGAGATTTGAAAACAGAACTTTCAGATCTGCTGAGAAATCTTATATTTCACAGATGAGAGGCTTACCTGTATAGCCCACTGAAAAATAGGGGGAGGTACTTTGTTTACCATCATAGTAAAATACATATCCTTTTGCTTCATTCTTGGAAATGTGAAGCATCTGTGTAAGTATATATCGAAATTTGAAAAGACATTGTTATTAGCCTCAAGTTACCTTGAAAATTAGTGAGATTCAGACCAGTTGGAAGCTATCCTGTTTTATCCAAAGAAAAAAGATTGCATAATTCTGTAACTCAAAATATCCATCCATTATGAAACTGTGCTCAAGTTATATATCAAAAGTTGCTTTGTTTTATAAAAGTGGTACTTATTTTACTTTGGATTTTGAATTTAAAAAATAGTAGTATTTGCACATATCTTGTATGTGCAAATTGAAATAAATTTGTTTAATCATGATTTTAGAAGTTGCAAGTATAACTGTAAAAAATGTTATAAATTGCTGAAAAAATTTTCATTTGAAATTTTATTTTTTATTTTATTTTATTTTTTTAAGATTTTATTTATTTATTTGACACAGAGCGAGAGAGAGATTACAAGTAGGGAGAGAGGCAGGCAGAGAGAGAGGAGGAAGCAGGCCCCCCGCTGAGCAGGGAGCCTGATGTGGGCCTCGATCCCAGGACGCTGAGATCATGACCTGAGCCGAAGGCAGAGGCTTTAACCCACTGAGCCACCCAGGCGCCCTCATTTGAAATTTTAAATCATATGTGCTTATAAGGAGCATCTTATGTTTATTGTGATAGAAGGCTGCTCTGTCTGAATATTTCCTATTTTGAAAATGTGCATACAAATCACATTTAGGAGGACTTGAAAAGCAAGAGCTGCACATCTTCGAAACTACTACCTGTAACCTCCCAAAGCCTTGAGTTTGTTACCTCCAGAGAACCAACCATGAGACTTCAGATGTTTCTAGTTGTGTATTTGTATGATTTTTGGTTGAATGTAGATAAGTATTGATCATTGAGATTTTTTTGTACTGTTGAAAATAGAGATATGTTCTGTATCATGATTTAGCAAGAGGCAAGAAGGACTCTCAGTTTTTTTTGAAGCCATGTTGGTTGTTTATATGAAATTTTTGACATACCAGAAGATCTTTAAAAATACCAAGCAAAGTTTAAGCTATGTACCCTAAATTAGACAAAATGGAATATTCCTAAAGTTTTTCTCTTTCCCACAGTTCTGCCTGGAACTATGTATCTTGTGCTATTCCTCAATTATAAATTAATTTCATAAACCCTGATACCTAAAGAAAAAAATTATTTTAAAAAAAGATTTATTTATTTATTTTAGAGGGAGGAGAGGAGCAGAAGGAGAGAGAATTTCAAGCAGACTCTGTGCATAGTGCAGAACCCAACACAGGGCTCAGTCTCAGGACCCTGAGATCTTGACCTTAGCCAAAACCAAGAGTCAGATGCTTAATCAACTGAACAACCCAGGGGCTCCATGAAGAAAAAATTCTAAAGATAATTTTTATAAAACAGAAAATTATTATTGATACAATGTCAGCCTGGTGATCTAGTAGTATAACTTGTTTATTGTAGTCATAAAATAAAATAGGTTATACTTTTTTCGGATTGCCTTCTTTATACTGAGTCTTATAAAATACCTTAGTGTGAGAGATAATTACAGGCTAAAAGGGAAGGGAAACTTTAAGTTAGAGTCAAACTAAAAGAGAAAAAAATGTAGTTAAAGTCTTAAAGAAGAGAGTAGATGAGGTTGGTGAAACTAGAAACTGGAGATGTGAGTACTTTGAAGTTCATTTTTTTTTTAAGATTTTATTTATTTATTTGACAGAGAGAGAGATCACAAGCAGGCAGAGAGGCAGGCAGAGAGAGGAGAGGAAGCAGGCTCCCTGCAGAGCAGAGAGCCTGATGTGGGCTTCGATCCCAGGACCCTGGGATCATGACCTGAGCCGAAGGCAGCGGCTTTAACCCACTGAGCCACCCAGGCGCCCATTCTTTACCCAAGTCTTTACCAATTTTCCAGACTGGCTCAAGTCCATCTGAGATCCTTGGTGCCAGAGAGCATTTATCTTAGTGGATTTCACATGGGGATGTACATGCCACCCAGGACACGTGAAAAGGTGTACCTTCTCATGGAGACTTTTAGGGGGAGCAGTTTCCAAATTCTCACCTTTCATACAGTCTTTCATAAAATTGTTCGATCTGAAATATGCCTGTGGCTGAAATGGGCTGCCTCTCCCACATTCCCATTCTCAAATTTCATTCTCCCATTCTGCAAAATAAAGGCTTAGCTCTTTCCCAACCTTATTTTTAAATTTTTTAAAAAGATTTTTATTTATTTATTTAAGAGAGAGAGAGAGAATGCACGTGCACAGAGGGAGCATGAAAGGGAGAAACAGGCTCCCCATTAAGAAGGAAGCCCAGTGTGGGCCTGGATCCCAGGATCTTGGGATCATGACCTGAGCTGGAGGCAGAGGCTTAACCCACTGAGCCACCCAGGCAGCCCATCCATCCCAAATTTTATTGTAGCGTGTGGTTCCAAGAGGTAAAAATCACTGGAGGGCCAAAGAAAGGGACATTCAAAATAGTGATGTTAGTATTAAGAGAAAGTATAATATATAGTGACAGAAAATGAAAATCTTAATTATAGACAGATTTTTGCAGAGACGTAGAATAGACTGAGCAAATGTTTTCAGAAAAAAATATGCATGGAAATCAAATTTTTAGGGGCATGTGAAATGTCAGTTTGAGTTCAAATAGAGAAAGAAGTGATATAAAATTTCTGATCCTTAAAGATAAGATTGTTCATGTCTTTTGAAATAGATAATGTTGGGTTCTCTATAATATTTAGAATCAATGTATATATTTAGAAGAGTAATATAGCAATTTTATTTTAAATTTTATTTCATTTAAATGCAATTAATTAACATATAAGGTATTATTAGTTTCAGAGATAGAGTTCAGTGATTCGTCAGTTGCGTATAATACCCAATCCTCATTACATCATGTGCCCTCCTTAATGCATATCACCTAGTTACCCCATCCCCCCACCCACCTCCCTTCCAGCAACCCTGTTTGTTTCTTATAGTTAAAAGTCTCAGCAATTTTATTTTAAAGTGTTATTTTAAAGTACTTTAAAGTATTTAATTATAATACAATAACAATTACATCTTTTGCAACTTCCTAATTTTTATAGATGTCAGGTCCATAGAAATAGGTGACAGTTTGGAGGAAAAAACATTGGGATTATATAAACAAATAATGTTGGGGGCACCTGGGTGGCTCAGTTGTTTGAGTGTCCAACTCTTGATATCAACTCAGGTCATGATCTCAGGGTCATGAGGTTGAGCCCTGTGCTGGGCTGCATACTCAGTACAGAGTCTGCTTGAGATTCTCTCTCCCTCTCCTCCTACCCCTCCCTCCCAAATAAATAAATAAAATCTCGAAAAAAATGTTGATGATCCCTATAGATTCTGGGTGTCCATAGATTGAATGACTTCTCTCCCATTTGAATCTTCTTTATCACCAACCTAGATAGGATCAATTCTGGGAAAGAAAGAGGATGTAAATGTACAGGTATCCCACCCACCCCCTACTTCCCCAGCATTACCTTTGCATGTGCGCTTTAAAAGGCCTGCTAGGTTGGGCGCCTGGGTGGCTCAGTGGGTTAAAGCCTCTGCTTTCGGCTCAGGTCATGATCTCAGGGTCCTGGGATCGAGGCCTGCATCAGGCGCCCTGCTCAGCGGGGAGCCTGCTTCCCCCTCTCTCTCTCTGCCTGCCTCTCTGCCTACTTGTAATCTCTCTTCCTCTGTGAAATAAATAAATAAAATCTTTAAAAAATAAAAAATAAAAAAATAAAAGGCCTGCTAGGTTATGGTAGATGTTCTGAGTTTATAATCACAAAAACTGCCATCCCCAAGAAACTACTGGAAGAAGTCTAAGATTTGAAGCTGACTATTCAAGTCTTCTTCCTAATGAATTGTCATATGTGTTTCTGTCTCCAATTTTCAGGAGAGAATACTTGATAGAATAAGGAGAGCTGTATGAAAATAAATGTCAGGCGAGGAATGAGCTGACATGGGAACATACTGAGTTTAAATTAACTACTTCTAACCCACCCCCATCTTGTTACCAACTACTGTTTCCACCAAAGAAACAAACGCTTTTTCTCTGTGTCTCTTACAAGGTAATTATGGATGTGTGGCTTAGATCCTTGAAATTGTTGTAAAACACAAATTTGTGTAAACTCTCTCAAGTCCTCCCCACTATTGATTAAATAAATAATTGAGACTTTTCCTTCAGGAAATCAGTTCTGCAGATTGAACAATGTTTTCTTATTGCTAAAGGTCATTTAAACAATGAAAGTTGTGTCTTTGAAAAATTTTTTTTTGCAGAATTTTATTTAGCATTCCGATTTTCTTTCCTTTTATTCTGAAAGCTGGAAAAATGATAGTGCAGGTATTGATACACAACTGGCATATGAACTTCCCCATAATGTAAGTCAGAATATTTCTTTGGAAGAGCAAGTGCTCAAGGCATAAATGTCAGCAATTTTTAAAAAAGCTAGTATTAATTTTAAGGAGCTCAAGGGGAAAGAGTAGATATTACTGATGGGAATAATAGACCCAAAGGGCTGAATGTATAAAGAGTTTTTTTTTTTGGACGAATTTCTACATATTTTACTCACAGGTTCTGAAAAACATAAAAGTCTGTCCTTTCAGAAATGGTATGGATAAGAATTTCAGCACCTTTTGTAAAAGGAAATAGACATTAGCACACCTGTTCATGGTGTATGAAAGCCCACATTCAGACCAACTGTCAAGCTGCTTATGGTTCTGGATTTCTGTGCTCTGGAATTTATTTATTCATTTACAAAATATTTTGGGGGGCTACTGTGTATAAAGCACTGGAGATCTTGCCATAAGGTTTATAAGATAAACCATATCTGTGGCATGAGAGAGGGACACAGCAATGTTTTCAGTTAAAGAGAACTGCAATAAAATGTGTGCACGCACTGTTATCAGAATTGTTTATGTTACTTGTCTCTCTCTGTTAGACTGATTATAAGCATCCTTTAGTGGGTGAATCCATCTGAGAAATTACCTCTCTCAAGTTGCCATGTAGGCACTTAGAGTAAGTTTATAAATTAAGGGAGGATTTAAAATATTCTGCATTTAATACAATTTTGAATAAAGTATAGAAAGCATAACTGGATAAAAAATTTAATTTCCTAAATTACTGGACACATTTTAGCTCTTTCAATTTTCTATAGCACCCCAGAATATTCTCCGGCTGTATTAAACTGTCATCCTGCTGACATGTTCCCAAGTCGCAGTCTGGCTGTAATGGCGGTCAGTGTCACTTAGGTGTGCCATCATCCAAGCCTTCAGTTCAGGTCTACGGTTCCCATTGCGGTGAGCAAGTGAAAAGGCCTCGGTCTTGGTCTAATGACAGCCCCAAGATATATGAAGAAACCAGACTCCTGCCCTTGACTTTAGATTACTGATTCCCTGTTAGGCAGCATCAACTGTATTGATAGAAAGCTGATCTTTCCTTGTGAAATGGATTCTCTTTTCTGTAATCATTACTTGGCTTCAGTTGGGATGCTGGCCTGTATAACATAGATCTTCCTCCTCAGCAGAAGTAAAATCTAGTTATTAGCTCTCCCTGCTCCCCCAGTTGTGTTACATTAAGTTTTGGAATTTTCTTTGATAGGCAGTCCTAATTTGAAGAGAATTGTGTACATTTGAGGTACCCCTATGGTGACCGTGTCTTGCCAAATAATATATTTGCCAATAATCAAAACACTGCATCCTTTACAGCAGATATTTTAATATGCAATTTACACTGTATTCCATCCTAGCAAACGCTTATGTGACAAGATTCTGTAATCATGAACACTAAACCCAAAATTCTCTAGTGAAGGAAAATTCTTTGTTACAGGGGCCCCTGGGTGGCTCAGTCAGTTAAGCCACTGCCTTCGGCTCAGGTCATGATCCCAGGGTCTTGGAATCGATTCCTGCATCGGGCTCCCTGCTTGGCAGAGAGCCTGCTTCTCCCTCTCCCTCTGCCTGCTGCTCTGCCTACTTGTGCTCTCTATCTCTCTGTCAAATAAATAAATAAAATCTTAAAAAAAAATTCTTTGTTACAGGTGATTAAATCTTGAGAGCCCTAACTTGTGAAATTTGTAGGTGAGATTATTTGCCCAGCTTGCTTGCCTTCACTACTGTGCTCAGCTTGAAGGACTTTACTGGGGATAGAATGGCCTGGTGTTTGGTGTCAATAGATCATAAAAGAAGACTTAATAGATTTTTTAAGACACAGTCATCATATAGGACACATTTTCTTCTTCTGACAAGGATAGCAAATCTGTTTTGGCACCTATTATTGAAGTAACAGCCTACTGCTTAGCTGCCTATTACAGTTGTTTAAAAAAGAAGGTAGAAAGGGAAATACTGTTGAAAATGGAATTCATAGAAAGCTCTTGCATAGTCCATTTCCAGAGTTCTACTACAAATACAACTTGTAATGTGAGCATAATATCACACGTATTATTGTTTTATAGATTTCTGTACATATTCAGAGCACTTTCAGCCCAGGACCCATCTATTAAATGTCTTGACCTCAATTTCCAGGGTAGCCTTAGGGATCCTTTAGGATTTGTTGCAAATGCCAAGGATGGATGATCTTTAATGCTGTTGGAGTCACCCAGTTATCCATAATACTTCATTGGAGTTGATTTAGCAAGGGAACTATTTTTTGAAGGTTGTTTGTCTTGGGCAATTAGAATAAGAGGGTGTCCCTGCTTCCAATATCTAAAATATAAAATGTGTCCGAAAGTAAAAAAAAAAAAAATCTGAAAGAAGCATGTTAACTTGGGGAAAGGCAGAGGTCAAAGTTGTGGCCATCTTGGTCTAGTGCATCAATGTAATAGTGTAAATCACTGCACTGGCAGTGAAGACCAATTACAAAGTAATAAGATGAGTTTTCTTAACTAAAGTGCCAGTAACCCTGTGAAATGAGTGGTAATCTTAAGTATAGATTGATATATTTTCATCAAGCTTCCCTCTATTACAAGTGAACTCAAATTTTGTTTTTGGAGAGTGAATGGAAATATATTAATATTTGTTTTCAGTGATTACTGCAGAATATTTGAATATTTCAAAACAAGTTTTTTTTTTCCTGCAAAGCCATATTATAGGGGGAAAGCACTTTAAATAGGCATCTGCAAACACTCGCTGAATAAATACTATATGATGGACCTAGTATAAGTTTTGAAAGTCTTATAAAGGCGAATGAGAAAATTAGTTAAGCTAATAACATTGGGTCAGGGAGCCTGGGTGGCTCAGTTGAGTGTCCACTCTTGACTCCCGTTCAGGTCATGATCTCAGGGTTGTGGGATTGAGCTCTGTGTTGGGTTTCATGCTCAGAGGGGAGTCTGCTGGAGAGTTTCTCTCTTCCCTGTTCCTTCATGCCTCCCCCATGCTATCACTGCTCTCTTTCAAATAAATAAAATAAATCTTTAAAAAAAAGGATGGTGTTGTAGATGGGGAGAAAATATTTATAAAATATATGTATTATGAAGCATCGTTATCTAAAATATACTAAGAACTCTTAAAACTCAACAATAAGAAAACAAATAATCCAATTAAAAAAAGGGCAAAAGATCTGAACAGACACTACACCAAAGATAAGATCAGCATTGTATGTCATCAAGAAATTTCACATTAAAACTACATGCCTACATAAATTTACCCAAAGGTGTGATACTTGGATTGCTTCCATATCTAATCTTCTATAATCTAAAAAATATACTTGTCTAAAAAATTACATTAAAAATCTGATTGCATACTCTCCTTCTTTCCCAAATTCAAACTGACCTTTCTACTGGTAATTAAAAACAGATTGATTTGATCACAAACAATGTGTTGAATTAATAACATGCATGTTGGAGATGGGCTATTTTATCAATTTTTATATAATGCATTCTTTTTTTTTTTTTTTTGAGTGTAAGTTGACACACAGTGTTGCATTCTAATGCTTCCCCCTGCCCCTGAAACATTCATTACACAAGAGAACTAAGACTTTAAGGGCCAGTCTCCTTTAAATGGCCTTATGTTACACCGGAAAAAAAAAAAAAGTCAGAAAAAGCAGAAAGAAAGCACTAAATTTCCAACCAGTCAACAGAACAACAAGGCGCATTTAAACCATTTTGACTGCTCCCTAGTAAAGGAATGAGATCTTTGAAGATTAACAGTTTGATAAGTCACAGCATCCCACCCGTGAAAATGAAATGTAGCTTTCCATTTTGCTGATAGTCCAAAGTAGCAAATTGGTTATTCTCTCTCTTGGCTGTAAGTTTGGTCATCTTGGACCTTTATGTCCTTTACTGGCCTAGGAAAAAAGATAGTATATAAAGAGAAATGTCATCTTGCAGTGTTTTTCTGTCCCCTAATCCCCTAGTTATTAAAGTATATAGGTATAATGAATATTTTAACTTTCCCATGAAAATGAATTCAGATGGAATTAGTTCAAAAAGACTAAATGTATGTACTTTTAATCTTGGAAAAGATTGCTGACACATTACTCATTCTAAATAATGCAGCCTTTTAATAATTTATCCTCTATTACACAACCTATTTTCTGAACACAAAATATAATTTATTAAATATAGCATCACTGTGTTATCCATGCCCTTGCAGGGACGTCATGGGAATTTTAGTTTTCACCTTATGATAACTATAATTGGTTTAAATAATAACATAAAATCTATAAGGATCAGTACATTATAGGTGCTGAATAAATACTTGTTGAATGAAAGAGTGAAAATTAAATCAGATATGTGTTATATTAATACCCAATAACATTAACTACTAATTTTAAGGCTCCTCTTTGTGTGTTAACCAAAACATTTATTGAGATCATTGTAGATTCACATACAATTGTAAGAAATAATACATGGATTCCCATCCATAGGTTACCCAGTTTCCTCCAATGGTAATATCCTGCAAAACTATAGTATAATACCACAATCAGGTAATCGACATTGACGGAGTCAAGATACAGACATTTCTGTCACTACACAGATCCCACCTGTTGCCTTTTTCTTTCTTTCTGAGTTTTTTTTCAATTCTTTTTAATGTGGCAAAATACACATAACAAATTTGTCATCTTAATCATTTTTCATTGTGTAGTTTGGTGGTGTTAAATACATTTATTTTATTGTGCAACCATAAACATCATCCATTTTCAGAACTCCTTCCATCTTGCATTACTGAAACTCTACTTATTAAACAATAACTCTCCACCACTTCATTCCTTTGGCAACCACCATCACTTTTTGTCCCTATGATTTTGACTATTCTAGATATCTCTTATAAGTAGAATCATACAGTATTTATCTTTTTGTGACTGGCTTATTTCATTTAGAATAATGTCCTCAAGATTTATCCATGTAGTAGCATATGTTACAACTTCCTTTCTTTTTAAAGAAATGTATTCATTCCTTATTCATTCATTCAGTTATTCATTCATCTGTCAATTGACACTTGGGTTGCTTCTATATTTTACCTGTTGTGAATAATACTGCAGTGAACACGTGTACAAATACTTCTTTGAGACTTGGCTTTCAGTTGTTTTGGGTATATACCTCTAAGTGGAATTGCTGGGTCATATGGCAAATTTATTTTTAATTTTTTGAGGAATTGTCAGCTTGTTTTCCAAGAGTGCACCATTTTACATTCCTACCAACAGTCTGCGATTGTCCAGTTTCTCAACATTTTGGCCAACACTTGTTTCCTCTCCTCTCCTCTCCTCACCTCACCTTTCCTACCCTCCCTTCCCCTCCCCTCCCTTCCCTTCCCCTCCCCTTCCTTCTCTTTCTCTTTTTCTTTCTTTTATAGCAGCCATCCTAATAGATGTGAGGTGATGTGGTTTTGATTTCCTTTCCCTGACAATGATTGACGTTGAGCATCTTTCCAAGTGCTCATTGGCCTTCCTATACCTTCTTTGGAGAAATGTCTATTCAAATTCTTTGCTCATTTTTGTATTGGATTGTTTCTTTTTTTTGTCGTTGAGTTTTAGGTGTTCTCTATATATTCTGGGTATCAATCCATTATCAGATATTTGGTTTGCAAATATTATCTCCCATTCTGTGGTTTACCTTTTCACTCTGTTGATCATGTCCTTCGATGCACAAAAGTTTCAAGTTGTCATGAGGCCAATTTATTATTTTTTTTCAGTTGCCTGTGCCTTTTGTGTCATATCTAAGAAATCCTTGCTAAATCCAGTATCGTAATGCCTTTTTGCCTCATGTTTTCTTCTAAGAGTTTTGTATTTTTAACTCTTACATTTAGGTCTTTGATACTTAAAAAAAAAAATTTAATGTAATCTCTATACCCACCACAGGGCTCTAACTTACAACCCTGAGATAAAGAGTTACATCCTCTACTGACTGAGCCAGACAGGAGCCCCAGTCTTTGATCTGTTTGAGTTAATTTTTGTATATGGTGTTATGTGAGGGTTCAACTTCATTCTTTTGTATGTGGATATCCAGTTTACTCAGCACCATTGTTGAAAAGGCTGTTTTTCCCCCTATTGCATGCACTTGGCACTTTATTGAAAATAATTTGTCCATAAATGTGAGGGTTTATTTCTGGATTCTATTTTATTCTATTGGTCTATACGTCTGTCTTTATGCCAGTGCCGCACTATTCTGATTACTATCGGCTTGTAGTAAGGTTTAAAATTAGGAAGTATGAGTCTTACAATTTTGTTCTTTTTTAAGATTGTTTCAGCTATTCAGGGTCTCTTCAGATTCCAAATGAACTTTAGTATGGATTTTTCTATTTCTGCAAAAAAAGTCATTGGGATTTTGATAAAGATTACATTGAATCCATAGGTCACTTTGGGAAATAGTGACATTTTAATACTATTATGTCTTCCAGTTCATGGACATGGGATATCTTTCTATTTATGTCTCCTTTAGTTTCAGCAATTTTTTTTACAGTTTTCCTTGTATCACTTTCTTTTTTTGAATGTTATTTAAAGCAATTACCTTAATAATAATTTTTTTTCTTATTGCCTCAGTTCTTAGTATATTACCATCATATTATAATGTGGCACTGTATATTGATCCATCTATTACTAGCCATCCAGCTTTTTTTATTTATAGGCAGAAGTGCTCATCAATTTTGCCTCTGGGTTAAAAATTTATTAGAACAGTTAAATGACATTTAATGCAGAATAGATAGAAAATAGTGTCAGTAGAGAGGCACCTAGGTGGCTCAGTTGGTTAAGTGTCTGTCTTCGGCTCAGGTCATGATCTCAGGGTCCTGACATCGAGTCTCTCATCGGGGTCCCTGCTCAATAGGAAGTCTGCTTCTCCCTCTCCCTCTGCCACTTCCCTTGCTTGTGCTCTCTCTCCCTCTCTCTGTCTCAAATAAATAAATAAAATAATTTAAAAAAGAGAAAATAGTGTGGGTAGACAAACCTATTATTGCAATAATTCAGCTTTTGAATTGTATCTCGCTAAGCTCAGCATTACCTTCTATAGAACTCACAAGTCCAGTGAAAGGTAAAATAGTTTAATATCCTTTGCATTGTTTATGGTTCTCATTTTCTTGCTTAATGGACCTGCTATTTCAAACATTATTTTCCTTTGCTTTTTAATCAGCTTAAATGTATCAAGATAACCATAATGAGACAAGTCCTTTTGCAAGTAAAGCATGAGAATCTATGGGCAGCAATATATATTTTTTTCTTTTCAAGATGTAAAGAGATGATGTAGATATTATCTCGCAGAGCTTTCCTGTCTGCTCAGCCTTCTGGGAATAAATCACCATATGCCATTAAACCAGTCCTCATTGCTCCAGATAGCTTATGCAAAAGAAGACCTTAACAATCCAGAGATTGTGGTATCCCTTTTTTTTTCTTTTTAGTAGAAAAATATATCTAAAAGATAATAAATCAATCTTTTACATCTTTAAATTCTCTAGAGTAATTAACCCCAAACTTTGCATAAACGTGTTTACTTTTTATTCATTTGCTGATTTATTAATTAATTCTCAGATATCCATTAGGACTTCTAGGGCTAATTACACCGCTATGCATTGGAGACTGTGAGGTCCCCAGTGATTGCCACCTCCTGCTACTCATGCCCTTGAGTCGGTCCCCTCCCCCATTGCACCAGATTTGGCCTGTGTGACTAGTAGAATATCAAAGAAATCATGACATGGCACTTCTGAGATTAGATAGGAAGAGCTGTAGCTTTTGTCTTGGGCTTTTTTTAATCTCTTGGATCACTCTGCCTGGGAAACCACATCACCACAGCTCTGTGGAGTGGCCCATGTGGTGAGAGACCTGTGTCTCCACCACCAGTCATGTGAGTGACCTGCCAGGTGGATCCTCAAACCCAGTCAAATTGCACGTTGGTTGCAGCCTCACAACGAGCCATGTGCCAGCACCACCTAGAAAAATCTGCTCTAGAATTCCTGGCTTGCAGAGCCTGTGAGATAAATAAATGTTTGTTCTTTTACCCTGATACACAGGGGTTCATTGTTCACACAGCAATAAGTAAACAAATACAGAGGCACATAGATGAGCAAGACAGTGTCCCCACCTTCAGGAAGCTTCTACTTCAGCAAAACTTCAGATGTGATGATTTACTGCTAAACTAAATTTAGGTACAATGAAGACACATAGAAGCAGCCCCTCTCAGTCTTGGAGGCCAAGAACAGCTGAAGAAATGATGCCTAATCTGAGGCTGGAAAGATGAGGACTAGGAGGAAAGCAGAGCGAGGCTTGGAGAAGGAGAGGCACAGTGTTCCAGACAGAAGGGAGAGGATGAGCGAAGGCCCAGGGCAGAGAGAAGCAAGTAGAGTAGTTCCCAGGGATGGGGTTCACCAGGGGGGCAATGGAGAATGATGAAAACTGAGGATGGAGAGCTGAGGAGGTAACCATTGAGGAGAAGTATGGAAGCAGTAGGAAGGAGTTTGGCCTCTGTCCTAAAGTTCCAGGACAGGAACTTGGCTATAGCTGAGAGAACAAGGCAGGGGAGGTCCAGAGACAAGGACGTGCGGGCGCAGTAAGAGGAAGTAGGCTTTACTTGGTGGAGGCTAGTGTAGGGGGACGAGAGAAGGTTGGTTCTGAGGCATATTAATAGGTTTCAACTGGCAGAATTTGATGCTGACATATATAATTAGGCATATTTGTCTTTCATTTTCTATACTAAGAACCCAGGAAACCTAACTCACACCTGCTCCTTCCCTAGACCAGCTTTCTCAGTCATACACACCACTAAAGACTCAGGTGCCCAGACAGAAACCGGGCAATCATGGGAAACAGCTCCTTTTTCCTGGCAACTGTATCTAGTTAGCAACCAGATTTTATTTCTTTCTAATGCCTAAAATATTCCTTTTTCCTTCTTTGCCTAGTAAGTAGTGTTAAGCAAACACTTATACCCCTTCCCTCAGTTATTGTGATAACTTCTTTATAGTTTTGCCCCTAGCTATACCTTCTTTAATTCTCTGTGCTCTTGCTAGAGCCATTAAAACATGTATGTACAATCACACACACACACACACACACACACACACACACACACAGGCAGACACGCTAATGTGAGCACCCTCCTACCTGCTCAGACGTGTTTCACTGGTTCCCTGTCTCACTGAAGTCACAGTCCAGGCTCTGGTTGTTCACTTCTCTAGCCTCCTCTTATCCTGCTCTTTCTTCCCCTTTCAGAGCCCTATGCACAGCCCCTATAAACTACTGGGGTCCTGTCTGCCCCTTCCAGCCTGTGCTCGCCTCCTGACTGGATCCCCTCCTCTTTTTTCCCCAGTTAACTCCTACATGTCTGTGAAGACTCAGCTCACGTATTACCAGCTGACATCTCTGATTCCCCTCTCGGCTGGCTCTCATCCCGCTATATGATAATTTGCGGTTCACAGCAGTCTCCCCTACCGGTTGGTGAACTCCTTGAAGGCAGGAACCATCCTTCATGCGCTTGGTACTGTCAGCATGACATCTGGCGTAAAATAGACAATAAATGTCTATGAAATGGCTGAGCGGCAAGAAGGCCGCTTGTTTTTCTGAAGGCTAGAATCTGAAGAAGCTAGTACTAAGCATCAGGAGTCTTTGTTCTTCTCTAAGGGTTGGGACAACTTGAGTAAGCCTTTCTTAATAGCTGTAGGAAGGAGTTGGATTTTTATCCTGAATGAACTGGAAAGTGAATTAATGAGCCGTAGGAGCAAACATCTCCCAACTCAACAACGTTCAGCAACTAATTTATTTAGTTCCTGTACTGATAGGTTTTTGTGTATCTTAGTCTTTGTTTTTGAAAGACCAATTAAGCAGTGCTTTATAGGAGTACTTTTAGAATGATCATGTGTGATTTTATTTCAGGTCTGATTCAGCCGTTGTCTTTCCAGAGCGTTCTCTGAAGTCAGGGGGATCTCCCCAGCTGGATGACCTGGGCAGAAACATGCTCTGACTGATCATGATATGAATTTGAAGGGAACAATTAAGGAGTTATTTCCATTTTGGTTCTAATAGCAAGCCTTTTTTTACTTCTGTGCCCTTCAACCTGTCTGCATTTCAGCTGCAGCTTCAATGGAGGCTTCTGTCGGGCTGTTAAAAAGACTTTGAAAAGGGAACATGTGAAATCATAAGTGCTTCCGAAATAAGAACATGTCTTTCAGTCCATTACATTCTTAACCCCTTGTTTCTGTTCAACAGACTTTGTTAAAGGTCAATAAGAATGTTTTAACAGCTTATGATTTAGAATTCCAGAAAAGCGTATTGTTCCTATTCTCAATATCCATTGTTCATAACTAACTTGGCTTCGTATATTCTGAGTTTATATTGTGAGTACAAACGAAAACTTAGCATCACAAAGAATTAAGCATAAGCCAGACTGAAACCTAAATTTCAAAGCTTCAAGCTAGAGAGAATGTACATGAACATTTGTAATTTGGAGTTACTTTCCCAATCAGACTAATAAATAACATAACAACTGCATAATGCTTTGAAGTTTATAAGTTTGAAGTTTACAAGGAAAATTTCCATACGCTTTAAAGAATTTTCATCATAGTGATTCAGTAATATTGGTAATAATATCATTTCATTCTACATATAAGGAGCCTGAAGTCTGAGAAGGTTACATGGCAGGCAGCCCTACTAACCTATGAATGAGCTGCCATGGGAACCTACATCTTCCATCACTCCTTCTACCTGGTAGGACATCCTGTTTCTGTTTCTGTTTTTGTTTATTAGTTTCTTCATAAAAAATTTTTCTAGCATGATTTACAAGATGGCGTATGAAAATGCATAAGCTAATACTGAAAAATATTTTCGGGTTTCCCATTACACTAGCATAGAAATACATCATTTTACCATCAACTTTTCCTGTAAGAAATAATTTTTTTTATTGCATCAAAAAGCTAGAGCTACTTGTCTCTAAAGGATAGTTCCTTCAAGTACTCATTGGCATTTTTGAACTTGTGGTTCATTTCACCTTTTTATGACTCCAGAAATTAAATGATTCTTGGCTGTACATCAAAGGATTATCATGTAGTTATTATTTATTTTTATAGCTCAGGTGAATCTGCTAGTAGCTTATTATAGTGCATGTCCCATTGGCCAAATGAAAGCAATCTGGAAATATGACATGCATTTTTAATAATAAAAAGGCAATAATTCTGCATTCTGCAGAGGTGTACCAGCAGCTACTTAAGTGAGGTTTAATGTCAAATAGGAAATACTGTGATGCCCTTACTGAAATCTTGTGATAGTGACATTTATCTGGTCTTTTCCTGAAGTCAGATGTAAACAACCACTTTGGAAGAGGATTTACTAAGCATCAACTTGATGTATCATTTTTCTTAACTTGTATACATGTTATCATACAGTAAAAATAAACAGTGGAAACTTCCCTTCTGTTTTTAGAGTGATAGGTATTCTGAAACATTGATAGAGACACAAATGTATATTGTTAAATGCTTTACCTATGGCTTTGGGCCCAAGTATCATTATCTGAAAGTATTAAGAAAGAGTAACTAAAAGCCATAGAAAACTTCTAAATCCCATTTTAGAGAGTAATTACAGTTATCCATCACCAAACTGCTAGCAAGTAATGGCATTGCCTCATTGGATTTTTTTTATCCTTTTTTACGGCTCTGGCCTTTCTTCAGGTGTAAAGTCTATAAGCCATTAAATGGATTTGAAGGGCTAGGAGGACCAGAAGCCTGGAACACTCCAGTCCCGTGACTCTAAGAATCTGCATTTTAAAAAGAGCATTGGCACAATAGGAAGAATTATCCTGAATATTTGGAATTTAGAAGTGTGGGGCCATGTGAAGATTACCCAGTATTGGTAATATTCCAAAAAATGTGTTGTATGTTATCAGCAGTGTTTGTAACAGATATAGAAGTTCCACTCTTATGCTGCCTCCTGTAGGAGACTGTTACTCACTCAGTGTTGTAGACACCAACCAAGTGTCTTAAAATAACAGAAATTTATTCTCTCATGGTTCTGGAGGCAAAAGTCCCAAATTAAGATGTTGGCAGGGCTTATTCACTCTGAAGGCTTTAGGGGAAGATTCATTCTTTGTTTCTGGTGGCTTACAGTTGCATTCCAGTCACTGCCTCTGTCTTCTTATAAGGAAGCCAATCATTGGATTAAGCTACACCCTAATCTAGTGTGATTTAATCAACATCTGATTGCATCTGAAAAGACCTTGTTTCTAAATAAGGTCACATTCACAAATTCTGGGAGTTTGGACTTCAAGATATCTTTTTGGGAGAACTTAATTCAATCCATAACAGAGATCGTACCTTTCCTAACTCAGTGATTTAGGAGACTAGGTATATTGAGAATGTGTATATTTTTAGTACCAGTATAAAATGTGTGTTTATTATTTATTGCTGTATCAAAAATTACCCCAAAATCTTAGTGCCTTAAAACTACAACCAATTTATTATATCTCAAGATTTTGTGAGTCAAAACTTAGGCAGAATTTGGCTGGGTAATTCTTCTCCATGCGGTATCAGTGGTCGTATCCAGCTCATGGCTCTGCCAGAGGGTCAAAGATGGCTTTTATTCACATCTAGGAGGCTGTGGATTCAGGACCTTTCCGCATGCTCTCTGCGAAGGTTTTATGTGGCAGTTTAAGGCTCCAAGAGTAAGTAGGCCAAGAGAGAGGAGAGAGAAACTTTGAGTCTTTCAAGGGCCAGGTCCAAAAATTGGGTCACTTAAGCTTCTGCCCTATTCTTTTGGTCAGTATAGTCTCAGAGCATCCCCAGGTTTCAGGGAGAGAGGGATAACTCTCTGCGGAAGGACTGTTTTCTACCTGCTGGCCACAGATTACTCATATTCCTCCCACATTAAAAAATTTCACCTCATTTCAACGTTGCCTTGAATTTAAAAAGCTGATGATTAAATCAAAGCCGCGTGTGGATGAAGGTCACTTGAGTATGGTTCCTCTCAGCCTGAAGACATGTGAATTACTGGGAGAATTAGTCTACCCTCCTTCCAATATATAATGTTCAGATAGGGATAGGATAACCCCAGGTTCTCCTCTTCAAAAAGGAGAAAGTGGGAGGCACATACCAGTTACTGTTCTACACTGATTTAGAAATCCAGCCAGATGCAGGTCACTGGTTCCTTGATTAGGGTCTAGACTTCTTCCCCTAGAAGTGATTGTAGTGGCTCCTCATTCTGCTCTCTGAGTCAATCCTCCTTTTCCGCAAAAAAAGTTTTACAGGGCCCCTATGTATCAGATAATCCAATTCACCAATCAAAAGCCACACATACATGGTTTTTACTATAGTCCTTGAAATGTAGTGCATTATACAAAGAAGCCATTTTGTCTCGTTGAAAGGGCTTACCAGCATATGTTAAGATTCACAAAGGCCCTCTTTTCTGGCAGACAGGTCTACGATGTACAACTCTTAAAGTTCTTAGAAGCTCTCTAGACCATTTACCCTATGGCCAAGTAGTAGTCCAGGGTCAGCCTTTGTCTTGAAGCCATTTCTGACTTTGCACATCCATTGCCAGTGGAGACTGGGATGAGAGACGGTTTCCTTTTTCACACCTAGCCTGCCCAGCTCCTTTATATTTCCTCTCAATCTGCTCGCAAACTCAGTTGTTCCTCTATTAGCTCATCCCTCTCCTCGTATCTCAACGTTTGGCATTTAGAAGCCAGTTGGCACTTCCTCCATTCTGCCGATTAGTCTTCTCTGCCGGGTCCACAAATTCAGTAGGTCCCTTTTCCATTTTCTTCATTATCACATGCAACACTCATGCCAAATTTTCAGTCAATACTGAGAAAGTATCCCATATTCTCCAGCTTCCAGTGACATGTTTTCACTGACCCTCAAGGCATCACCAACACTCTTTTCACGGCCCTTGCAGCTTTTACTAACAGTTTCTTTAAAGTTCTTCTTTCCACTAACAGTCTCCTTGAGGCCCTTCCAGTTTCTCTTTGCTACCTGATTCCAAAACCGCTGACACATGTCACAGGGTTTATACAACACGACATACCAGGTCATGAATTCTGTTTCAGTTTTCTACTGTTGCATAAAAATCTCCCCTAAAACAAGTGACTTAAAACAATAACCATTTTATTAGACTTTGTGATTTTTGTGGATTAGAAGTACAGGCAGAGCTTGGCTGAGAGGTTATTCTGCTCTAGCTGGAATGATCTGTAGTCCATTGGAGGAGACTCGAACCCAGATTGGCAGACTTTGTGTGAAGGGCCAGGTAGAAAACAGTGGGACATACTGCCTGTGACAGCTGGTCAGTCCTGTGGTTGTAATGTGCAAGTTGCTACAGACAGTATGTAAATAAATGACTGTGGCTGCATTCTAATAAAGCTTTATTTACAAAATTAAGCAGCTGCCCTACGGGCCACAGTTTGCCAGTGCTTAATCTGTAAGACCCAAGAAGGCTTCACACATGTGCCTGTTACTTTCATGAAGATGGCTAGAAGGATAGCCTTCTTTCCCTCTTTAGGTAGACATAGGGCCTCTCTCCATGGTTTCTCTAGGGTGGTAGTCTAAATTTTCACATGGAAGCTGAGGCTCTAAGAGTGAGTACTCCAAGAGACAGGACGTGGAAGCGCCAGTCTTGTGAGGTTTAAGCTTAGAAACACGCATTTTACCATTATTTCTGCCATTTTCATTGGTCAGTGCAATCAAGGACTACCCCTCCCGGATTGAAAAGGAAAAGACATGACCCTTAGTGGACTCTCTTAATGGACATAGTGTCAGATAACTTGTGACCATATTTAATCCAACATAATGGGTGACCTTAATTTAACTCACTGATGTATGAGACATTTTCCTACCCTCAAAAAGCTTATGTTATAATTGGATGCAGATATGTAAACAATAATCTAAAACGCAAAGCAGAATGAAATGTATCGAGGACAGGAACAAAGTCTTTGAGTAAGGAAAAAGTTTACCTCAACTCTCTCAGAATCCCTGTCTGGGTCTAAAAAATTAAACTGCCAAGGGAAGATAACAGGAAAAATGCATGCAGATTCATTTAATATAAGTTTTATGTGACATGGAAGACTTCATAAGGAAATGAAGGCCTAAAGAAACAGTTAGACCTGAGTGTTTTATTCTATGTTTAATGAAGGGCAGGCGGTCCTGTAGAAATGAGGTTAGTGTAGTAAACTGAGGGGAAATTCAGCAAGCTTCTTTTTTAGGATAAGGATGTTCCTTTCCTGGAACAGAAGGAGGGCATCTCTAATAAAAGAGTTTTAGGATCTCATTCAGGGGAAAAGTTGAGGGAGAGGGCGCCTGGGTGGCTCAGTGGGTTAGAGCCTCTGCTTTCGGCTCAGGTCATGATCTCAGCGTCCTGGGATGGAGGCCTGCATGGGACTCTCTGCTCAGCAGGGAGCCTGCTTCCTCCTCTCCCTGTCTCTCTGCCTGCCTCTCTGCCTACTTGTAATCTCTCTCTCTCTGTGTCAAATAAATAAATAAAATCTTTATAAAAAAAAGAAAGAAAGAAAAGTTGAGGGAGGTTTCATGCTGACCTGCTTCTGCTGGTTTTGCAAACTCCTTCAGCTTAATATGCTAAGATGCCTATTCTAGGGTAGAATGTTCCAAATCCCATTAGTTCCCTTATAGGATATAATAAATCTGGATATATGCATCTGTTTTACAAGTAGTCACTAACTCTTGTTTTATCTCTCTTACTGACCAGTATAGTGGTTTTCAACTGGAAACTGTGATTTACATTGTGACCCAGAATAAACATACACAACATATACACACACTCATATACACTCAAATACAAAACAAGTTTCTTCAAATGACAGTTATTTTAATTCTGTGCAGTGTACTTTGATATTTTCCACTTTCTATTTTTCTATTGTATTTGATTTTTAGAACTTCTCACCATTGTCCCCTAAATTGATTTCACAACTGCAGATATTTAAAAAAATTTTTTAAAGGTTTTATTTATTTGCTTAACACAGAGAGAGAGAGCAAGAGAGAGAGCATGCATGTGCAGGGTTGCGGTGTAGAGGGAGAGGGACAAGCAGACTCCCTGCCAAGTAGGGAGCCCAATGCAGGGCTTGATTCCAGGATCCAGAGATCACAACCTGCGCCAAAGTCAGATGCTTAAATAACTGAGCCAGCCAGGTGCCCCCACAAGTGCAGTCTGATTTCATCATCTGTAGTTTGAAAAATAACTGTCTGGAAGAGGCAGAGGACAAAGAGTCTTGTGGGTCATAGTTGTACAATAACTTATTGTTAAAATTTATTCCTATAGGAAGATCTGGAAATTGATTTAATAGGGGAATATCAAAGAACTTTTCACACTAATTCTTTGCCCAATGGCTTCTCTGACAAAGCATATGCTGAGTATCTTTTGATATGTGTTATTTGATTCTCTGCCAATGATGTGCCTGCTAATTCCGAGTGCTCTGGTAAGGAGTTTGAAGCAACCATAAAACCTTAACTTTAGTAGGTTGTGAAAATAACATTATGCCCTTGAGAAGTCATCACAGTTTGTGATAAGAAAAGTTTGTAATTTTTCTGGTTTGTGTAGAAACTGTATATTCATGTAAAAGAATTGAACTGAGAAAAAATGGGGAAAAGGACTATGAAAATAATTTGATTATACGATTACTTATGACAATTATACAATGTAGACATTCTTTAGTTTTGCACTAAACAGGAATTTACTCAGTGCTTGAAATGCAACATTAAACAGGACCTCACCAATCTGCCATTATGGAACTTCCATTCTGCAAGGACAGATAGAAGAAAACAAGTGAACAGAGAAAATAACGGTGAAATGGGTTGGATTATATGAAAGGAACAAACATGAGCAGAAATTGGGAATGTTGGAATCAGCTCTTGACAAAGAGTGGTCAGGGAGGGCCTCTCTGAGCCAGTGACAAGAAGGGATGAAAGCATGAGAAAGAGCTGCCTGTGATTAGATCATTGGGAAGAGCATTCCAGGGAGTAGGTAGAGTCCAGGATCAGGATGTGGTTGCTGTGTGTGGGAACTGAAACCCCGGAGTGAGTGAAGCCTAGTGAGTCAGGCTAGGGAGTTGTAGGAGGTGGGAATGTGAGGGAGGTAACCAGGAACCCATCCAGCAGGGCCTCAGAGACCACAGTAAGGACTATGGAATTTTTTTTTCTCTTTAGCCCAAGAGGAAGCTACTCAGGTGCTTCTGCAGGAGAGGGTGAATTCCAATTTATGTTTTAAGACGTTCAGTTTTACTGCTGTGTAGAGATTGAACCAGAGAAAACCTTATTCCTCTTAAACTGTAGGGGAGGAAAAATACTTTTTCCTCTCCGCTTCTTGGTTCTTGGCTCTAACACCCCTGTAATAAAAGACAGACCAACAGGAGAAAAGCAAACAGAAGTTTAAAACCAGTATACCTCCTGTGAGCAGAGGAGGTACCTAGCAAAACTGAGTAACTCTCCAAAATGGCCCAATAACTTTTCCACCTAAAGACAAAACAAGATGTGGAGGGTGGGGAGTCAGTCATGGGAGGTTATCAGAAAAAGCACTGTGAACAAGTATAAGGTTGTTATGCAGATTTGAGTCCAAGCCTTCTCCATTGATAAGAGTTTCTAGCGGTTTAGAGTCATTTTTCTCTTGCTGGTACAGAGAAGGAGACATCCTTACAAATGAAGATTTCCCTTGTCAACATAAGTGCCTCTTACAAAAGGATAACTTGTATTCCATTTTAAGTGCTTTTCCTGTTTGCCCATTAAAAAAAAAATAACCAGCTCAAAATAATCAATGTGTCAAAGAGGTGTATTTTGGGGGTGGCATATTCTTCTCCCCTTCTCTACCCATTAAAATAACGACATTTTTATTTATCTAGAAATTGCTGCGTGTACTTTGGTGCTGTTAGATTACTTTTTGAATTGTTGGCTACAGCAAGATTTCTGTGTTGCTTATTTTAGAATTCACAGGACATACAGACAACTCACTTGTTAGCCATTAATCAATCTGAGACCTTTAAAGGCAAGGTAAAAAAGTGACAGTGGGAACTTCGAAATATTTGTATTCACTTATAAATTCAACAGGGATTGTTTTTCAGGTAACTATAGTGTACCCTGTCTCTTACTTTAAAGCACATAATTTGGTTTCAAATATATTTATAATGTTAGCTTTAGGATAAAAAGAAGGGGATGGAATTCCTTACATTTTGGGCATCTGGGCTTGAATAGCATGTTAATAATAGAAAGTTTAAATGAAATTAATCCTAGAAATTACTGAACTTGTGGGTTGAAGGAACCTTAGAGTTCATCTAATCAAAATCCCTATTGTACTAAGAGGCAGGAGAGGTCACAGAGTTACTTGGTGACTCTGTCAGTCAAGGTAGAGCATCAAAAGCAATTGACTTTATGTGGATTAACTCTCTAAAGAAACTACCTTCACTCGAGTACAATTCAATAAAATACCTTTAGCCTCTCTCCAGAGTTTTTACATTTTCCAAAGAAGAGCCCAAATTGATGCCTTTTTGTATAATGATCCAATAGAAAAAAATCTTTCTAAAATTTAGAGCCAGAAGGCAAAGCAAAAGCAGAAATTGCTTCTTTTGTCAGTAATGACACCTGTGAGGTTCATCATGTTTCCCTTTTTCATCTTGTGTCCAGGAGCCTCAGAGTTAGATGAACCAGATTATAGAAATTTTCTCCCTCTTCATTCTGTTGTTTCTGATTTCCTGTTCAATTCTCTTATTTTTTGTATGCCCATTTTTATTATAAGTCGCTCCACAAATGCCTTTTGAAAGCTATTGAACTATAAAAATGCTTAGGGACAAAGTCAAGACTGTAATTCAGTCCTCCAACTCTCAATCCAAATTTCAATCTGTTATATCAGTATTGGGAAACATTCATATCTCTATTTTTTTCCTATTAGAGAAAAATAAAATAGAGCTGTTTTTAGTGTTTGTGTAAAAGAAGGGTATGAAGCAAAAGAGGTGTCTATCTACATCTGTCTCTATAGCTTTGACCCAAATTTCAAAAACTTCATCACACCTCTTAACTCTCAAGCAGACCTCCCCAAAATTGTTTTATTTTATTTGTTTAAAAATTTGGAAGTATTGGTACTCAGAGCTGTTCAGTCTTGTATGAATGCCTATATATTTACAATCAAATAAAATCTGGGACAGATTTGTGTTTTCTTTTGCATACAGGCTCTATCCACAAAGACCATTGCAGTAGAAACCTTTTACACGAAGCTTTTCCCCTGTCACAAAAGTGTTGGGTTCTTGCTTTCTGAATCCATTAATGCATTTGAATATCACCCAGTCACAAACTGAGGGACCTCAGGTTGTTGTGTC